>JAJTUV010001496.1:0-462682 GCA_021653895.1 Mastomys natalensis | reverse complement strand
CCTTAACAATAACCAACATCCAGAGCCAGCCTCGATGCCCACGGACAGATGATTCACATAGTAATGGTACACATACACGGTGAAACTTTATTCAGCCATAAGGAACTGACATCATTGTGTTAAGCAACAAAAGTCAGGTACAGAAAGGAAGATATCATGTGTTCTCTTGGGTGCAAAATTTAGGTGTGTATGTGTCTGTGTGTCTGTGTCTATGTGTGTGTGTCTGTGTCTGTGTGTGTGTGTGTGTGTGTGTGTGTGTGTGTGTGTGTGTGTGTGTGTGTAACATGAAAGCAGACAGGAAGGAGAAAGGAAGGGGTTTTAAAGGAGTGGAGAGTAAGGAAGGTCAAAGATGCAAGTGACATAAAGCTGAAAGGGGAAGCAGAGGGCTCGGGAGGAAGGCAGAAGGAAGGGGAACAGGGACGGCAGTGAGGAAGGAGAGGAGTGAGAACAAAGGTTAACACTGTACACGTACAAAAATGCCATTAAGAAACCCATTATATTGCTCGATGACTTAAGAAACAATTAAAGACTGATATAAGACAATAAAACAAGAAAAGCCACTAACTTTTTAAGATAACAAATGACTAGTCATTCCTTCAGCATTAGTTTTAGAAAGACAAAAATATTAAGTTGCTAATAGGCATTTCCTGTTTCAATTAAAAATGAAGCAAAGAAATATTTCGCACTGAGCATGGGCACGGCTTTTATGCTAGCGTCAGACTGTACAAGGGCTGTGGGGGCTCAGAGGGCTACAAGCTGATGCTTGCTTTGCCTTTGGTGGTTCTTCCTGCAATGACCTAACGTTGCTGCTATCAGATAAGTACCCTCAGCATGACACCGCAGGTGGGGACGGACACGTTCTGATGGAAAGAAATGAAAGCACAGCCTTTCTCTACTTGCAATCTTAAACTTTACAGGGGATTTCTTTTCTCCTTTCTCTTGATTTGCTGCACACAGAATTTTAAAATATAGTCTTCAAGGGTTTGCATGTATGGTAGCTATGAAACGGGTGCAGGAAAATGTCTAAGTGCTTTGAGCTCAGTGACACATTTAAAAATTAGAGAAATAAAGTATTATGGTTCTTGTGAATGAAAATAATCACGATGAGAGTGCGTTTATCCTGGCCCAGCTCAACAAGTCATTGTATCTCAAATGAGTTTTGTTAATAATCGTTAGTTTTGGAACTAGCAAAACTTAGAAATTTCTTCGGACCTTGACACTCTCCTGACCATTATTCTTTTCCTTTAAACCTAAAAGCCAAGGCCGTGCCATTTGTCATTCTATCCCCAGACCTCAGGACAGCACCTTCCACACACAGCATCGCAAGCACAGTGAATGTTTTCTAAATACTGCTGATAGCAACTAGGAAAAGAGTCAACTTAGAAAGTGTTTAAGCACAAGGCAGCAAGTATAAGCAAATTACTATGAGAATCTGTATTAAAATATTATAATGAAACTCATCACTTCGCAAAACTAACCTTTTAAATAAATGTGAAACATACAATGTGAATATCAGTCTGAGCAAACATTACCTTCTAAAAATCCCTGCGTTGATATTTTACATAATTTTCACTGACTTCAGTCTCTACAGCAGTAAACCTATTGTCTGCAAAGCAATTTCTCTTCTGTGGAGGAAGAGTACTGTAAAACTTAAGCATCACCAAGGAGCTCTTCAACCATAAAACTGACTGGGAATTTGATTTTCTTTTACTAAAGTTAAAAGTGACTGAAAGGTACAATGAGTTCTGAGAGGGATGGTAAATAGAAGAATATGACTCAAGGCTCTAAGCAGAGATTTGGCTAATAAGACTTCAATGCCAAGGCATTGAATCAGGAAAGAAAAAAAAAAGAGAGAGAGAGAGAAGACAAAATTCTGCTGCTCCTCAGAAGTCAAAAACAGACACCTTAATAAAAATGATTAATGTTTAAGCAGTGCCAAGGAGAAAGTTAAGCTGGAGAACAGAGCTTCATAGTCTTTCAATTTGTTTGCAAAGACAGGGTCTCCCTGTTGTGCCCGAGTTATCGTTCCGTAGACTTTCAGAGCGACTGGAATCACAGATGCTTACCACAATGCCCAGCCCCCTTTAATATTCTAAGTATAAGCCAGGCCACAAATGATGACTACTTACCCCTTTCTACACATAACTCTTCTCTTGTATATGGATTTTATAAAAAGGCAGTTTTCATCAGGCAATCCTACCAACGCATGGTTGTTTGGCACCACCATGTGCCAAGTGAGAGAGTTCCAGTGCTAGCTCTCAACATCCCTGACCTGGTGAAGGATGAATGTGATTTGCTGATTGGAAGGAAAGGATGCAGAGAGGTAAACTGCAAAAGGTGATCCCTCTGGTAAGTAACAGGACCTTTCCCATACCGTACCAGGAAGTCTTCAAATGAGAACTCACCTCAACCAAAAAAAGGACTTCTAAACTTCTCAAGCAAGTCTACTTTCTCAGAGGATACCTTCAAGGGCAGAAACAAGAAAGCAAAGCAGAACCTGTATTGGTTTATCATTTTCTTTACTTTTGAGAATCTCATGCATGCATTTCAGCAGCACACACTGCCAAGGCACTGACTGGCCCATGTCTTCCCACCTAGACTCTGATTTCCAGTGTACTTTACATCCCACGCTTTGGCTTTGTCACCAGTGAAATAAAGGACCCATGTCCCAAATGCCTATAGTGAAAATCATCAGATCTGCTTCAGGTCTCTATTTCTCACCAACAAATAGGCTAAATAGCCATGAGTGTAAACGATTAGCATCCAATTTACAAATTCATAATTTATATACTCAGTATATACAAGTCACAATCAATCCCATATTATAGTTCTATTTTCACCTTAACGTTAAGATTCACAAGCTGAAAGTATTCTTCAAAGTGCCTACAGCACTGGGTTAAAGCAAACAATATACTTCATAAAGTTTTCTCCCAAAGGAAGTGGCCTCGTGGGGATAGTGTCAATTTTCTTTGCCTTTTGTTGAAATTCAATATCTTTTTTGTACCTTTTGAGTTGTTCTAAGATTCCTGCCAGACAGCCCAGCAAGCAGAATATTCAGTCCTTCAGACACACAGGAGAGTTCTCTCTCTCTGCCTCAGCACAGGTTGGAGTTATTGGAAACCTGCTAGAGCAGCTGACTGCACAGCCAGCCTTGCTGGAACAGCCTCCTAGACTCCAGCATCAACACATTCATAACCTCACAGACCTTCTGAAGACATCAGGAGGTTCCCTGATCACTGCCAGCAACAGGCGCTTAAGTTAATGCAAGCTGGGCTTAAAGGTGAAGGATTTTCAAACACGTGATGGTTGGAAATTCTTCTAGCCAGTCACTAGGTAACTCATGCTGAGAGGTACATTACAACAACCTGGGTGTGAACAGGGGGCGGGGAGTTTGAGTACCACTGGGCATAGGTGCTTGGTTAAATACAGGTTATATGAAAAATGAGAGTTCACGATTCTGTCCATTTAAGGCCAAATTTCATCAATAAGACCATCATACATTCTAAAGACCTTGTAATAGCAAGCTCTAAATGCATGACGCAGTTTAATTCAAGAATAAGACCTCATGTGTGGCTGTGTGCTTCACAGTTCTGGAGAACACAATCTACATTAACCATCTGTGAGGGTTGCCCACTGGACGTATGCTCTACATGGCCCTGCTCAGCATGCTTCTAAAAGAACAGCAGAGGCCCAGGTAACCTTTATCAGCCAAAACGTAGTAAGGAAGATTTTTGAGAAAATGTGCACATTGTACAGCACAATGCTGACATATGTACCAGTACATGCTGTTTACCCATTATCGTGTAAGAATCTGAGCACATGAAATTCTCTTTTATCTGTCCACTGCCTAGATCACAGTACCAGGGTCATCAGTAACCATGTGCTAGACATTAATGAGGTACCACGTACTGATCCAGTTATTTCTGTGTATATTCACAAATCCACTCTTCTACAGTCATACTAAGAGACAGTCACAGTTATTGATCCTGCCCTTGCAAAAGAAGAAACTGAGACTTGAGAGGGCAGGTAGTTGACACCAGAGTCTGATGCTAGAATCTCCGTTCCCAGCACACATGCCATTCATTATTCTTTCTCAACTTTCCATTTACTCAAAAATGCTGCTTGCAATGATTATGCATCAATCCATCACTGAAAAGTGATTTCCAAACTGTATCTCTTCTTCAACAGGTCAAGCACCTACATTATCTATGCTGTTCTTTTCTGTGGCTGTCCAACCTGACTGGGCTCAGAGATAATGATAAACACTTCTGGTGTGTCCATGCGCATTGATTCCAGAGACACGGCATCTGCATGAGCAAGAGGCAAACACCTGCCTAGAACACGTGTGGCACCAGTGCATCAGCTGGGGTCTGGACAGAACGGGAAGTGAAAATGCAGGGCAACTTGAACTCATGCACGAGATCCGTGCTGTTCCAGCAGGTGCCTTTCTTGTTGCTGCCACAGCTCACAGACACTACGACCCAGATGCCTCTGCCTCCCTGAGAGGATTCATCTGTACCAGCATCTCTCTAGGATCCTTCAGCCTCTAACTGGGACTATACACTCTTGATTTTCCTGGACAAAGCTTCCAGATATTTGGAGTGAGTAGCCACTCATATCTCCATCTCTGCGGTCTGTAAATGTCCACTGTGGGATATGCAGTGTCTGGTCATGTTTGCCAATCCTGTAACAGCTTTCTTGAAATTCTATGTGCATCTTGGCTCTAGTCCTGACTCAAAAGATTTCTCAGTATGAAATTCCAAGCTCAGTCCTTATGCATTTCACAAGAATTTTTTTTTAGGCTTCAAATTAATAAATCTTTATTTTTCATCATTAAAATAAATTCAAAGATTGATATACACAAGCACACACATAAGCTTGTGCAAACATACATGTACACACATCATCATCATCTTCCTCATCATCATCATCACCATCTCCAGATTGTATCCTTCTTAGGGATTCGGAAGGCTGGACTCCTTCTGAACTACTGGAATTTTCCCATAATCCTCTACTCCATTACAAGGAAATTTTCTTCATTCCAGCTTCATGTCATTGTTCATATAACTGAAGACTCTAATAAAACAGGGTAAATAAAAATATCCAATGTGTACATTTTCTTCCCCTTCTTAGCTAACTGCACTGTAATTGAGGGTAATATTCTTACAGAGCTAAGTTTATCCTATCTGTATTTTAATAAAATTATTTCTGGAAACATAAAAGAAATATTTAAAGCAGCTCCACATTTCAGTCATTTCAACAACAAATGTCCATTGTCCTAAAACAGAAAGAAGCTGTCCTGCCTTAAAATTATAGACAGATCAGCAGGCTCCCAGACTAATCCAAGGCACAGGAAAAGTCTATAAACTAACAGAGATTTCTGTCCTGCTTTGAGGTCATAAATTTCCCCCCAGATTTCTTGAATATTTATGCAGAAGTGCAGTTTATTATTTCAACTGATTTCCGACCAGCAGTACATGGACTCCTGCTGTCTGTGTACCGCCGAGGATGTCACTTACCTAATCAGCCCATATGAGATGTCACTTACCTAACCAGTCCATAATGAAGATATCACTCATCTAACCAGCCCATATGAGGATGTCACCTATCTAACCAGTCCATATAGCCAACAGAAAGAAGAAATGCATACATTGTTATTACAAAGTTTCTTAAAATACCAATGTTTAACAGTGGCTGCGAAAATCCAAAATTGTTGATTATTTAAGACACAAAAGTTAGCCAGAACTAACATAGAGCTACTGATACTCTTCAGTTATTGTTTCATAGTCCTTCTCTTTAATCTACAGTTTGATTTACCCTGATACGGTACTGAACAGGAGTCACCACAAGGAAAGAAGGCACAATCACACTTACCACAATGCAAGTTCCTCTGGCTAGAAAGGGGCAGAGTGACCTATATCTGTAATCCTTAGACAGGGGCAGGAGGATCACCAAAAGTTCGAGGCCAGCATGGCTAACTTACAAGTTTCAGGATAGGCAAAACTACTTGAAACACGGACAGTTACAGGGAAAAGGAAGCAAGCAAGAGAGAGAACACTACTGACTCAGAACCACAAAAGAGTTACATACAACCTCGTCTTACAAAGATACACAAGCAAAATAAAACTGTAATCTCCCATGATCACTTACGTGTGTGTGTGTGTGTGTGTGTGTGTGTGTGTGTGTGTGTGTTATAGCAGCAATTCTTTTTTTTCCTTTTACTGAAATAGATGATTTTCTCACCTAATATATTCTGATTGCAGTTTCTCCGCCCTCCTCCCTCTGCTCCTCTCAGCTCCTCCCCCACCTCCCCTCCCATTCAGATCCATTTCCTTTCTGTCTCTCATCAGAAAATAACAGAATTCTAAGGGATAGTAATAAAATATTAAAAAAAAAAACAATAAAAGACAAGCTATCACATCAGATTCAGACAAGACAAGCAGAAGAGGAAGAGCCCAAGGGAAGGCACAAGAAACAGAGACACACTTGTTTTCACACTCAGGAAATCTCTTTCAAAGAGACACTAAGCTGAAAGCCATAACATATATGCAGAGGACTTGGTGCAGACTCACGCAGGCCCTGTGCATGCTGCCTCGTCTCTGTGAATTCATATGAGCCTTGCTCATTTTAATGTAGAGACCCTTGTTTTCCTAGTGTCCTCCAGACCCTCTGGCTCTTGCGCGCTTTCTGCCTCCCCTTCTGTAGGGTTCCCCGAGCTCTAAGAGGAAGGATTTAATGGAGACATCCCACTTAGGGATGAGTGTTTCAAGGTCTCTCTCACTCTTTGTGTAATGTCTGGCTGTGGGTCTCTATATTGATTCCCATTGGCTGCAGGAGGAAGCTTCTCTGTTGGAGCAATTCTTATGATCAAGAAAAGGATAGCATATATTCATCAAGGAATAAATAAGCAAAGCATAGAATATGCATAAAGAAGCATTATTAAAGTACCTAAAAATGAAACACTAATACATACCATAGTTTACATGAACCTTGAAATTATGAGTCACAACATCTCATACAAAATTTACTATTTAGTGAATGCTATGGTCTGAAGAAAGTTCACGGCAGAGATCACAAATACATTACATTTCAGTCTCACCTCTGGTGGGATGGTAGTAGAAATGAGGCCTTTGGCAAGTAATTAAATCATAAGGGAAGAAATTAATTAAATCATAAGGGTGCCGTTACTAGGGGGACAGAAGAGCAAAGCATCACTTCCATCAAGTTACCCTAAGAAGTCCGGAGTTCTGCAATCTAGAATAGCACCCTCACTGAACCTTCATCAGATGGCTGATGTCCCCGTCTCAGACCTCCAGCCTTCAGAACTGTTACTAGTAAGGACAAAGAACGTCACTAGTAAATACTGCTTGTAAGATACCACGATAGAGTTACTTTTACCACATAAGCCTGGAGAACCCAAGGCAGTATTTGATGTCATTTATGTGAATTCCAGGAAATCTTTAGAGACAAAAATGAAGGAAGTAGTTGACAGTGGAAAGGGGGGATGAAATCAGGTTGGGTGTTTCATTTTAGGGTGATAAAATGTTGGCTCTAAGACAGTATTAAAAAAGCATAAATTAAAGGTGGCTAACAAGGGATCCTGTCATTGGAGAAAAAAAACACTAGACTTTGTAGCAAAACAAGACCACAGACATCCACTGGCTCTATGGCCCTCGAGGAGCTCCTCCTGCTCTGTGGACCCTGGTTTCCTTTCAGTGTAAAGGGAGTTCATAGTGTTCACACTTGTGGAAAAATTTAAGTATTCAGCAACATTCTTAGCATGAAGTAACTAGGTAGACAATAAGTTCTCATGCTAAGCCACACACAATGGCTCACACTTGTAATTTCAGCACCCAAGAAGTAAGGGCAGGAGGATGAAGACATTCAAGGACATCCTCAGCTACACAGTGAGGTCAAAGCCAGTCAGAGCTGGCTAAAAGATCCTGACTAAAAACAACCAAAAACAGTAAACATTTTTACTTTAGTTGTTAAGTCCAGCAGGCCAACAGCTGAAGCTTAAGACAAGCCTTGGGAAAGCAAATGACTCCCTCAAGTTGTGCTCCTCCATAAAGCAGCCCTGGCTGCCTGCAGTTACCTAAATGAACTAAGATTAACAGTTCGTTTCTTCAGTCCCAAAAGCCACCTTTCACAGAGTGGACAGTAAGAATTATACAACGGCGGCACTATTGCACAGCATGGGTCTAGAAAATATAAAATGTTCATTTGACAAGGATCCAGGACATCTCTGCCACCATGGTTCTAGAGAAGTAAAGATATTCAGATTAACTATCATGTTTCGTGCCCACCCTTAGGCCCTTTATTCTAAATTAAGTTTCTAACATCCTCTACTGTGAGTTACGTAAGAAAATAAAAACATGAAGAAAAGATTGGATTAACAAATTGCATTAAACACACACACACACATTTGAACAAGAAACAAAAATAAAGCAACCAAAGTCATGATCACGTTAATGATCCAGAGTGCTGAGTAAGCTCTCTTGACATGTAAAACTATGACAGTCTCTTCATGTCACAAGATGAAGTCATTGAGTAAGTGAGAATCTAGTCATTGCTAACTGCCGAATGCTTTAGCATCAATTTTTATCAATAAATCTCTTAGGAAACATTTTGAAGTGCTAGTTTCTGCGTGGCATGACCTGGTTGATGCCAACAGGGAGCTTAAATATCCAAAGTAAGGAAATATTATCAGTTTTTGCCAGTCATTGTCACTATTTCTAGTTTTGTTATAAGAAACACTTCCTGTTTGTGAATTGGAGTAAGAACAAGGAAGTAGAAAGCTGTTTCTCACTCTCGCTTTCTTTCAGTCACATGGACAGCAGTGCTTACCCAGTGTTCCTAAGAACAGGGCAGGGACAAACTTAAGAGTCTTAAAGCCCTCACAAACTAAAATGAAAGCACTCGTTGGCTTCATCCAGCAAGATTCTAAGCCACTGTGTATGACATACTGAGTTTCAGATGCCAAAGGATTAAGGTCAGACTTATGATGGAACATTGGATAATAATTTGAAAACTCTCCCATTGCAATTCAAAAGCTTTCACAGTCAAGATGAATTAGCCCTCTGAAGGAAGCAAATGGAGGCCCCGGAAGAAAGAGGTAAGCCTTTGGTTTTCAAGAGGGTACATTTGGTCTGCCTTATCCCAGCTGTCATATACCAGTAATTATGCCTGCAAAGTTGCAAAGCACTTTCCCCTGAGAGGTGTAAAGGTTCTAAAAAGATGGGCTAATCTTTGCCTACAAGATCCCCAAGCAGCATGAGGGGCTTGCTGTTCTCTAAAATGCAACAAAAAAAAAGCTGAAGTGGCTTCACTAGAGTTAAGCCCCTGCAAGTTAGGATTTCAGCTGGGAATGCATGTGTTCTGGCTCACCCACAAGCAACAAACCAGAGGAACTAACAGCCACAGGAACTCCAAGGATCTTTCAACATGAGTCAACCTCTCTGAAGAAAGGCTGGCAAGGTCCCAGGATGTCCAGCCCCCTGGCAGAATTACTAATGGCCACAGGAAACCATGAAGAATTGAATGCCCTTTTGCCTACTACAGAGCAAGCAAGAGCCACATTAGCATCCCAAAGATGTGGTCATACTCCAGATATGCATGTGAAATGTGTATAGAGCTTTCACTCAGAAGAGATTGCTCATGTAAGGTTATGAAGCAGGTAAGCTCTTATACTGACATGTCAGAAAATCAGTGTGCGTCTCAAACCTAATTCTCAGCCTACACATAAATATCTGATTGATTAATTAATAACTTAAGCTTAAGAGTGGCTAGCAAGTAGTCAGCATCTGCCAATGGCTTTGACCAGATCAACAAATCCCATTTACAGGATTAGAAATTGTATGACTTGTCTGAAAATAAATAGTTTGCTCCAAAAATACATCTTTGGCTATATTTTCCTTCTGATACGACATTGGAGCCTCAATACTAGACTTGTCCAACCAGCCAAGCTATTATAACAGAGTAAGAAAATATGTGCTGGAGAGACAGAAACCGATACTCCTTTACAAACCCCATCTCTGTCTGAAGTCTAGGACACCAACCCAAACCCATGTCCACACCAAACCCTAGAATGTTGATAGCCACTTCATTAATGGCTGCCAAAACCTGGAAGCAGTCAAGACATCAATGCATACGTGAATGGACAAATAAACTGTGGAACATATATGCAGAAGAATATCTTTCAGAGATTTTGTTTTTTAAAATGTAGTTAGCTGCCAAGCTGCAAAAAGACATGGAGGGCCTTAAATGCTTCCCTCTAGGTGAAATAAGTCAGTCTGGTAGCATTACATACAGTAAGAGTCCAAATATATAGTAACATTCTAGAAAAGGAAAAGCCATAGAGATGGGGAAAGATCAGTTGTCAGCAGATTTCAGGGCAAGAGTGAGGGATGAGGCATTGGTGCAGGTGAACCGGCCCAGAGGGCATGAGAGCAGGAGAGTTGACCCTGCCTGTCACAAATGCCAGCATTGGCTGGTCTAGCCGAGCAGTGCTGGAGAGCTTCCCCAGTGATTTGGATAAGAGAGAGCCAACAGTTACCACCCAAGCTCAGATCCAGGGCTCTGAATTGGCCCGTCCCCAAATCTACATCATCTGCAAACAGTTGGGATGAATGAAAGAGTCAGTCCTGCTGATCCAAAGCTGTAGGATCCCCATGACACAGGGCAGCAACAGGATAATCAAGGAGTCTTAATGAGGATCCTATATAATGGTGTCATGTCATGGAAGCAGAGATCTCTGGAACCAGACCAATGATACATTGTAATGAACATCTGCAAGTAAAGATGTGTGGACAGAGGGACAGACTGTGGGACACACTTCCAGAATGAGATGTTTTCTATGCTTTGTTTTTGTTGTGGTGGTGGTGGTGGTCATGGTGTTCTGTGTGTGTTTATGTGTGTGTGTGTGTGTGTGTGTGTTGTTATTTTGGGGGGAGGCTGCAATACTAAGGGCAGATAAGAGAGGATAGGGAAGTAAGGGGACTGGGGTACATGATGTGAAACTCACAAAGAATCAATAAAAAGTTTAAAGAGAAAAAAATAAAGTAAAAAGATAACATGGGCAGGCAAGGCTACCATTAACATGGTTCTGAGAGGGTCAAAGACTGAGAGGATTCCTGAAGTCCAGGCAGGGAACAAGTACTGAACGAGAGAAAAGGGAGGGTAGGGCCACAGACAGACACAGGGAGAGCTATAGAGAACCAGGGACTGACAAAGAGGAGCAGGAGAAATAACCATCCAATGTCCTGCACTTGCCTCTGAGCTCCTGAATTCCTGCTGCTCAAATCCAGCTGCAGGTATACAGGTGTTTCTTGGTGAAATCCCACATAAGTAGCTACCCAGAGCTCAGAGCAGGATGGAAAAGACATCAGACCATCTCAAAACACTCACAGAAACAAATGCAGCCACAGACAGGAGGCATCTTCACTATAATTTTCAGACTGAGGCCAGTCAAAATCCTAACTTCTGTCACTCTGTCAATGTATGTCTTTGAACGAACGAGTTGACAGCTTAGCCTCAGATTCATCACTTGTAAAATACAACCAACTGGAAATATAAATATTAAATAAAAGAAAAAGTGTTCACAGCCTGTGTCTAGGGAGCACCCTTGTCTTCCCTGGCACGTATTTAAGCACAGTATTTATCACATCATGTTCATCTCTTCTCTCTGTTATATACTGCTCCTCTCTCCCCAGACACACAGTAAGAACTTTCAAGTCAGACAAGAGCTGGGCCTTTCCACTCCACTGCCACGTTCCAAAATGCACCTCCCTAAAATAGAGTTGTACAAACTGTGCAAAAAGATAAGTGTGCAGTAAAGGCATTGCATAACCCCTCTGGTAGACATAGAAAGGCTGCATCAATCTACTAACCCTGAAGAACAGAAGTAGCATTAACGACATTGCTAGCTGTTTCCTTGGGTCTATAATGCACTCATCTGATTCATGAGTTGATATAATTATGCTTCCTCGTGCCATTATCCTTATGTAAAGTACAAGGCATTCGGTAGATATACCTTCTCAGCAAGTGCTTCAAATTTTAATATACACAAGCTATCAATCATTCCAACTGGGAACAATAAGAAAAAGAGGGAATTAGGGTTTGCACACAGAAATGGAAAATAAAGCAGATGGCGAGGCAGGGATAAATATCTCGGGGAAAATGAAAGAAGATGAGAGGAAGTGAGCCTGGTCCTGAAGTTGCCCACTGGTGAGCTGGAAGGCCACTATGCAGTGGATAGAAGATGCCCCAGCAGCAGACCCTCAGCAGCCAGAGCTGGCGGCACCAAGAACTTAACTCTCATGTCCGTGGTGATGGGAGATGACTTATTTTTCAGCTCCAGATTAAATTCATTTCACAAAACTACTCAACATCACAGAATACCTGAATTTCTATAAGAATGAGACTGGAGGCCTCCTGCAGGAGACCTGATCCATGAAATGAAAGGAAAGGTTTGGGAGGATTAAAATTTAGACAGACAGTCAACATTCAACATCTGGACAAGGGACCAAATGTGAAAGAGTGCCTTCTTAGTGAAACTCTCATGCCAAGGACTCACACATACAAAGGAAAACTGACTGCAATCTCGCCTCTACAACTGTCCGGGATGAGGTGTCTAAAAATCTTACCTGCATCGGTGTGGGGGGAAGCAGAAACCTCACACGATGGGCATTTTAAATGCAGAGATTAATAGAGGGTATTGGACACACAGTACAGGGACTAAAACATGAAAACGGGGCACTGATAACCAGATACAAGCTAGAAGCAGCTGCCAGGCACAAGGCACACAAAGGAAGGTGTGCCAGATATAGGTGTTCAGAGGGAACAAAACACAGAGTGTAACTGCTTTTCACAACCCGGGAGCAGTCAAGGCATCACTAGTGCCCGAGAGCGCCTACAGAAGCCATGAGCTAGAGGCAAACAGGAGCTAAAAAGAGCATTTGTGCCAGCGCCCTTTCTTCTGCATGGGGTCTTCCTGGGTGCCATATTCTACTCAAAGTGAATAGGAATCCAGATGGCAGGGGAATCTGGAAACATAATCTGCAAAGCTCCTGCCAGTCTCCACAACAAAGTCTAAAGAGACAGGTCTGAAGCTAAACCACAACTGGCCAGCCAGCAGTGTTGGACATCCGTATTTTCCTATTAGATTCCAAGTCCCGGCCTGACAACCCTTCAGTAAGGGTTTTTCCAGGAACTCAGCTACAAATTTGAAAACAACAAATGTTATACATTTTTTGACTAAAACTAAGAGTATTGCGCTAAGCCTCCATTTCCTCTCTCACGATGATAAATACATTTTCTAATAATGCTGGCCAGAAATTCCTTAGGACAGAACATAAATTGTTTTCTAATTGAGAACACTGCCAAATTCCAACAATTTCTTCCAATAAAGGAAAACGTTTAATAAATCTCTAGTTTCAAGTCTGTTTAAACAGCTCTGCGCCTGCTCAAAGATCTGGACTCCTCTAAAGACTAAGCCCGGGTCTTGAGCAGAGTAAGCATTTTGTCTGTCAGGTGAGAGAGATGTGAGGCTGTGCAGAAAGGGAGGCTATTCTCCCGGAAACCCCAGGATTGTCCTTTTCCTGGCATTTACTAGGTATAGGGATCCCCTTCCATCCTAAGTAGAGCTCATCTGTGAGACCAAAGGAACATGGAAAAAATGACAGTGCATGATTTCTAAGGTCACAAAAGACATGTGGTTCCATTGGGCTTTCTCTCTAGGATTACTCCTTCTGGAAGAAGCTACCACAATAGGCTACGTGGGCAGCCCTACAAAGACATCCATGTGGCAAGGAACGGGGGCCTTCTGCCAATAGCCAATGGGTGAGTCAGCGAGCAAACAGTCCTGGCTCAGAGCACTTCAGCTGAAACTGACATCTTCTGGGGACAGGAGAGCTAGAAACATGAGGCAGGGCACGCCCCAATTTCTACCACACAGGAATTCTAGGAGAGAAGAGATGTGTGGTGTTGCTTTAAGGAATTAAGTTTAGGGATAACTTATCTACCGTGTCTCAGGTCATAAACAAGCTTTCAAAGGATGCTGCTGGATATATTCCTTGTTCTTCAGTTGACTGAATGAGATTCATTAAACATACATCAACCACCCTCTAACCCACAGCTGGACCTGAAAGAATTCCGTAGCTCCACTAATGTCATTTATTTAAAGAACCCAGCTGCTCCCACCCTCTCTATCTATTTAACTACTCTTTTAACATACCTTGAAACTACTATCAACTGAAGCCAACGGGAGTTAAATGCTCATGGGGTTTTAAGTCCCTTAATGCTGGACACATTCCAGCAGATGATCAAAGATCAAGTCACGCAAATCACTCTTACCCAACTGGAAGGTGGGGGACAGATAACCTCCACAGCTCCTAAGAACAGCAGGAAGTGGTGAGATGCAAGCCTAAGTGTCCCTACACATCAAAGCTGCACATTCTTTCTTACCAAGTAGAAGTGAGCATTGAGAGTATTTTGGAGTTCAGAGGGCGGAAACAGTTATAAACAAAAAGGGAAGACATTCAGATTAATTACTAAAGTAATTCACCCTTGAAACAACAGGGAAATCATTGGTGTCCATGGGTCTAATTGGTAAACTTTAAGTTTCAGAAAAGAAGAGAGAGGAAGTTAGGAAAACGGACATGGTGAGCAAGGGTATGAACCATCACATTAAGGAACTGTGGCACCACACGCAGGCGTGTGCCTATCAACCTATGTCTTTCATCAATGGCACACTTATGTACAACAGTGGCCCCATAGACTATATTGTGCAGTAATGTTACCACCATCTGAGTCTGTGCAATACACACAAGGAGGTTTCCTAACAACACACTGTATTTCTTAGAACATGATCCTATCAGTAAGAGATTTCAGACTTCCTTAAAATTTTAAATGTCCACAGCCCACATGACACAGTATTTTACACATGTAAGCAAAACTGTCCACTCACCTATACTTGTTAGGACATAAATGTGGAGCTGGAGCCACCTCTCAATGGTTCAGAGCACTTTCTGCTCCTGGAGAGGACTCAGATTGGGTTCCCAGCACTCACATGACAGTTAACAACCAACTATAACTCCAGTTCCTGGGGCTCCACGGCTTTCTCCGGACGTCCTGGCACTGTACTCATGTGGGCCACTTACATACAGACAAAGCATCCATATACGTGGCATAAAAATAAAATAAATGATTTTTTTAGAAAGGCTAAGTGATGAATGGGCTTCCTCTATGAATGGAATCATCTAAAGCGTCTTTCAAACCATACTGCTAGTAAGAAAAGCAACGTAAATTCCACTGCTCTGAAAGGAAGGAAGGAAGGAAGGAAGGAAGGAAGGAAGGAAGGAAGGAACGAGAAGGAATGAAGGAACGAACGAAGGAACGAACGAAGGAACGAACGAAGGAACGAACGAAGGAACGAACGAAGGAACGAACGAAGGAACGAACGAAGGAACGAAGGAACAAAGGAACGAAGGAAGAATGGATAAAGGAAGGAAGATAGGAAGGGACTTACAAACAAAAAACTAATGTATAAAGGCAATGTTTAAAATGCTGGTCATAGTCACATATAAGGATGGTTCCATGTACTGAGAAACAGCAAGAACATTTTCATTATATGCTGTTATAAACTACATTTCTTAATGTTTAAAAGTAAACCCTAAAGGCTTAATAAAGAGACTAGAGGAAGAAAACTAAAGACTTACAGCTATTCTTGAACTAATTGGTAATGCCATCCATCAGAGTAGCCAGGGTCTAGCTTTGGGCTTAAGACACTCCATGTACACTCAAGCGTTAAACATCACCATTTGGAGGAAAAGGTCTTTCACAGTCAGTGTGCCTCTCACTAATTAAGGACATGCACTTTCTCTTGCTGTCTCAATGTACACTCAACAACGGGAGGTGCCCGTGGACTGCTCATCCTCCTGCCAAAGCCTGGGGAATCATGAGATATGATGGGATGGCCTTTCTCTCAGTGTTTAGGGAGAATGGCAAGGGTAAAGAAATAAAAAGAAGTCAGTTTTCACTTCACTAACTCTCTGCAGAGCCAGAAGTAGGATGCTATCAGAAAACCGGCTGCTCCTGCCTCCTGCCTCCACCCATAAATGTCAACAATGATTTTCTTCTCCACTGACCAAACCTTTATGAGACCAAGAGAGCACTTCCCAGAGCCGGCTGCTTTAAAGCGGTCTGGTGAGCGGCTGTTAATTACTCTCAGTGTGCCTGACATGGAAGGGAGATTAAAGTAGGACAGCATGCTTTCAAGAGAGGACATTCCCTTTCTCCCTTGCCAGTGTTCAGCACTGGGCCTTAGTGTATTGAACTGGGCAAAGGAGGCAGTACTTTTACATTCACCTCCCTATAAATAAATTGTAGCTGTCTAAAACATTCATTTTAAGTGCTACCAATACATGTTAGGTCTACACTAAAAGGAAAGAAAAATACATGGAATTTTCCTTACAAATTATTTAAGGAAGACTATCAAGTCTAGACAGAAAGCACTCCAAATAACTTTTGACCAAATCTTCTGCCAGCTGCTCAAAACCTTTCAAAAAAAAAAGAAAGAAAGAAAGAAAATCTTCAATTAAAACTGATACACAGTTTTCAAGGTGTTTAAAGGGAAATCTTTTTAGTAATAATTCAAAACAATATTTATTTATAATGGCACATTATAAGCCAAGCATAAGTTAAAAGCATCTTCCACAGTTTAAACAGCGGTGCTTTAAAAAACTGAATATTGATTATCAGGAAAAATGACGAAAATCCAAAAGACACATATTGCATATCCAGCTGTAACTGAGTGTGTGTGTGTGTATATGTGGTGTGTGTGTGTGTGTTGTGTGTGTCTGTCTGTCTGTCTGTCTGTCTGACTGTGTGGGAACAAACACATATAACCCATAATCTACCCATATCTGCTCTATAAGATTTAGAACCCTACTCTTTTACTTGCAAAATGCCAATGGGATTCATATTCAAAGCTCCCTAAAACCAGAGGTCATCATTTTTTTAAAACACGTTTTGTTTTTTTTTTTTTAAATAAAACCAGACCTGGCCCTTTCCCACACACACCAGCACATACACATGCATACACCTTTCTTCCCCATTTCTCCACTCCATGCATGGCTACCACAACCCTGGAAGATTATCATTATGATCATTGTCAAACCTGCAAAACTGGAGCTCCCCATGTGGAAGGTGAAGGTGCCCTTCTCCTAGACCCAGGCAAGAGTTGTGTATCTGCCTGGGTCCCGTGTGGCTTACCCTGAGTCTAGGACACCTCACTTCAGTTCACCTCGTCCCTTTCAGGAGCGGAGGCTTTGAAGACACACCCCGAGCACCCCCCACAGGCTCACGGAGTAAATACTATTTATTATGGAGAAGAGCAAGGAAGCGAAATTGAGCACCAGATTCTCTAACGCCACTCTATAGAAGGAGCCACACTTCAGTTTAACCTCTACCAAGACAAAGCAAGCCAAGCACAAGCCTGATAGAGCAGGCAGAGATGGCAAGGTCCCAGGCTTCAAGGTCACACATATCCACTCTACAGCACAGAGCCCACCAGGAACCCAGAGCATGTAGAAACATTAAGGTTCCTCCCAGTGGGGACCACACTGCCCAGCCAGGGTCCATTTGGAGTTCTTCCTGTTCCCTCTGTTGATAACAAGTCATTTTAGAGACACCTGTTTTCTTTTCTTGGGGTTGAACTGTCTAATAAAAACTATATAGTTTGTCAGCTTTGCCTAATTTATGAAAAAATGAAGTGAAATTTAATAGAATTGTTCAGAATAACACACAAAACTATTCTTACCACATTTTTTGCTCAAACTGTAATAACATACATTGTGAATATTTAGATTTTTTTGAGATAGTATTCTCATCATGTAGTCCTAGCTAGCCTGGAACTTCCTATGTAAACCAGGCTGGCTTCAAATTCAGATCCCTTGCCTCTGTTTCAGGTGTGTTGAGCTTCAGTAGAGAGAAACAGATCACTGGGAGCATGTCCTTGAAGGAACACTGGGAAGGGAATCTCCCTCTCTCTGAGTCTTTGAGGAGCCATAATAATTAGTCTCAACTCAAGCACAGAGTGATCATGAGCTGAAACCTCTGCTGATGTGAGCTAAAACAAACCTTCCTTTTTCTTAAGCTGTTTATCTAGGCATTTTGATACAGTGCCAAGAACCTAAACTCACCAAACAAACACTTATTGCACTATAAATTAAATAGGCCCTTGGGACTGGGTGCCAGAATCCACTGGCCACTTTGGCTCTCAGTTTAAACTGGTGTTCCTAAAACTTGCTCTCCAGGATTCATTAAGAAGTATTTTGTTGTTTCTGCTGTGATAAAACAACATGACTAAAAGCAACTTAAGTGAAAAAGAGTTTATTTTGGTTTATGGCTCCAGAGAAATAAGAGTCAATCATAGCAGAAAGCCATGGCAGAAAACAGCAAGAGCAAGAAACTGAGAGATCACATCTGAACCACACACAGGAAGAGGGGGAGGGTGAGAACAGCAGATGGGGCAAGGCTTATAAACCTTGAAGCCTGCCCCCAATAATTTGCACTTCCTTCTTTCAGGCTACTGCTTCCTTGTTTTAAAGTCAGGGTTCCTATAGTCACAGAACCTATGAACTAAATATAATATAGTCAATATAATATTAAATAATATAATTAATATGTGGGGATTTATTGGCATGACTTATACACTACAGTCCAGCTAATCCAACAATGGCTGGCTGTGAACAGGAAGTTTTAGAATCTACTAGATTGCTCAGTCCCACAAGCTTGGGTACCTCAACTGGTCTTTCGTATATGTCAGAATCCCAAAGAAGTAGGTTCCAATGCCAGTGAATGAATGGATAGTAAGCAAGGCCAGGGCAAGCAGGCAAAGAGCTTCCTTCCTCTGTGAAACTTCTATAGGCTTCCAACAGAAGGTGTGACCCAGATCAAAGGTGTTTGTCTTTCTACCTCAAAGGTCCAGACTAGAAATGGTTCACCCATTCAAACCAAGCCAGAAAAATTTTTGCACAGGTATGTCCTCCACTTCTGGGTTTGTAGTTCATTCCAGATACAGTCAAGTTGACAACTGAGAATAACCATCACATTCATTAAGGTTCCCTGACTTTACCAACAATGCCACCAACTGTGCGCCAAGTGTTCAAATACAAGAACCTACAGGGAAACTTCTTGTTCTAGAGACCATACCTGGCAAGTTCTCTAAGAGACACAAAGATTGCCCACATGCACACACAGGAGGGCACAAGCTTTTTTTTTTTAAACTAAGACTGCTGAGATATAAAGAGGTGGCCAGTGGAGTGCTGCTAGAGACCTCAGAGACCCCTGTGTGTGAAGGCTCAGCTTGGCTCTCCAACCTAAAAAAACTGTGCTGCAGATTGAGGACAGCGGCCAGCAAGAAAGGCTGTCAGGATAGTATCAGTGAAGCCTATTGGATAGAGCAGTGAAACCCATAACATTATAAACACTAATAATTTTTACATAGTCTATATGGAAACAAGTCATCATAACCACTAAGAACAAGATTAAAGTTAGATGTAAAGTAACTAAAAGAATTGACTAAACAAAAAACATCTATCTTTAAAGATGAGAGAGAGTGAGGGGGCATTATTCTTATACGCCTACGGAATGCAAAAAAAACATATGCAAAAAAAAAAAACCAAAAACAGATGCTCTGAAATGCAAGGCCACATAAGATGCCAAGGCCAAGTTAAGAGCAACACAAGAACAAGTGGTTCTTCCAGAAGCTTCAGTTTTATGTGGGTTTGTTTCCACCACGAAAAGTAAATTAATAAAATCTCCTTGCACTACTAATTCCTGAGATTATTCAAACAAGGAAACTAACCATTATCATGGTGAAATAATAAAGCAAATTACCACTGTTTAAAAACATTAAAATGTACAAAGTGATGACAGAGAGCAGGAAGAGCAACATCCCCTGCCTCCTCAATGAAATGCTGTATAAACATATCTAAACTTTACTAAATGAAACTATTTAAGACTTCAAAACTATGGCCTGCACTTTAGGGCTTTAAAGTAACATTTGAATAGTTCATCGTCGGCTTATGTAGATGACACAATGTGTGTCATTTAGGCTTTTTATAAGCATTTTATTTTAAAGATAAAACCATGACATGACTTCTTTAAGCAGTTTGAGATACAACTTGAATACTATGTACCATTTCCACTTGAGTATACAATTCAATAAGTTTAATGGTATTTATAGAGTTCTACAAACACCAACAGTCAGTTATAGAACATATTGATTACCTGAAAAAGTAAATGTATATGCATGTTCTAGCCATCAAGACAACTTTGTCCCATATCACAGATCCTCATCAACCCTAAAGACCTTTAGTCTACTTGCTATGTCTACACATTTACCTATTTTAGACAATATTCATAAGTGGACTCATATGACACGTGGTTGTCTTCCTCTGCCTTCCTTCATTTAGCATAATACAATCAACGTCCATTTGTTTGAACAACAGTTCTTCAGTTCTTTTATGAATGAGTAACATTCTGTCATACAGACACACCATTTACCCATGAATCATTAATGGATATTTGGATTGTCCCCACTACCATGAACAATGTTGCTGTGAACATTAGTGTAGAAGTTTTGTGCTTGTGTAAGTTGTCATTTCTCCTGATTATACATCAGGAGTGTGCAAATCATGTTGTAATTCTGTGGTCACCAACTTGAGGAACTACTGACTGTTTCTGCACAGGGTGGGAGGGTCCAAATCCGCAGCACACTCATCAGCACGTGGAATTTCCCGTCATCCAAGTACCACTTGAGCTTTGTTCTGCATCCCACAGAGACAACTGCGCTCCAATACCTTTCTGTATATTGGATGGTCATTCATATATCTTCTTTATAAAATGAATAAAAATATGTAGCAGGGAAGAGAGAATGAGGAACTGGGGATAGCCACTGGAGGGTCCCAGACACCAGGGAAAAGAAAGGCTCCCAGGACCCAACGGGATGGCTTTAGCCGAAATGTGCAGAGAAGGGAATGATAGAACCTGTGGAGACCACCTCCAGCAGATAGGCACAGCCCCCAGTCGAGGGATGGCAGGACCCACCCATCTCAAAGTTTTTACCCCAGAAATGTTCCTGTCCAAAGGAAGAAAGGGGACAAAATTGTAGCAGAGACTTAAGAAAGGGTCATCTGGGGACTACCCCACCTGGGGATCCATCCTGTCTGCAGACACCAAACCCAACACTGTTGCTATGGTCAAGAGGCGCTTGCTGACAGGAACCTGGTGTGGCTGCTCCTTGAGAGGCCTGGCCAGCAAGTGACCAATGTAGATGTGGATGCTTGGAGCCAACCATCAAACTGAGCTCAGGAACCCCATGGGGTAGCTGGCAGAAGGACTGGAGGAGCATAGGGGGATTACAACCCCATAGGAAGAACAACATCAGCTGGCCAGACCACTCAGTGCTCCAGAGACTAGACCACCAACCAAGGAGTGTACAGGGAGGGATGCATGACTCCAGATACATAGGTAGCAGAAGATGGCCTTGTCTGACAGCAATGGGAGGGGAGGCCCTTGGACCTGTGGAGGTTTGATGCCCCAGAGTAGGGGGACGCTGGAGCAGTGGGGCAGGGTAGGATGGGTGGGTGGAGGAGCACCCTCATAGAGGCAAAGGAGATGGGGGAGATGGTGGATGTGGGATGGGGTGTTTGTGAAAGAGTAACCAGAAAGTGGGATATCATTTGAGATGTAAATGAATGGAATGATTAATTTAAAAAAAAGTTTTAATAAAAACTATTAATATTTTTTTAAATTTTAACCGTGTTACTTTTTATATCTGAGTTGTAGCTTTTTAGTATTTATTCTGTAAAAGGACATCTTAGCAACCAAGTAATTTATAAAAATCTTTTCCCATTCTCAAGGTATCCCTGTCCTTTCATTCCTCAAATGTATTTTGGTTTATATCCACAGAATATATACATATCATCCTCACTGTAAGCCTTGTGAAATATATGTAGAAAATTATGTCATACAACTCTGTCTTTGTAATCACATTTTGCTTCACTCTCATGGGATAAACTTATTATGCTTGAAAGATTTTTATTGAATTTCACTTTTTTTTTCTGCAACAACAATAAAAGTACATACTTCAGTTTTGAATTTTTAAATTTTACTTATTTTACTTTTGTGTGTGTGTGTGTGTGTGTGTGTGTGTGTGTGTGTGTAATTCCAGGGGATTGTGAATACTGGGAACTAAGCACATGTACTCAGCAATAGCAGCAAATACTCTTAACTACTAAGTCATCGCTACAGCCTCAAACTCTAAAGTTTTTAACTTTTGATTTCCTGTGACCAAAATGAAGACCCTAATATTTAATACTGTTTTGATTCAGTTAATCTAATTATTATCATGTGATATAGTAAAATGGATGGGGTGAGGAGTGGCCGGCCATAGGACATAAAGATGTGCCTGAGGTCAAAACTATGGGTCGCTGTGTTAATGAGCAGGGCTTTGACACCAGGAGTCAGCTCAGTCAGTAAAGTGCTGGTCATGCAAGCAAGAAACCCGACTTCAGATCCCTACGACCCTCATAAAAAGCCAGGTGTTCAGCATATATTTGTAACCACAGTGCTAGAGACACAGAGACAAAAGGATTCCTGGGATTCACAGGTCAGTCAGTCTGCCCAAATGAGGGAACCCCAGGTTTGATGAGATACCCTGTCTCAAAAACTAAGGTGGAGAACTACTTTGCCCACAAACATGTCCAAACACAGACAGACACACACACACACACACACAACACACACACACACACACACACCATAAGATTATTAAGAAGGAGGTTGGGGAAGGCTCATCAGTTAAGAGCACTAGCTAGCTGCTCTACTCAAGGACCCAGGTTCAATTCCTAGTGCACCATGGTAACTCACAACCTTCTACAACTCCCAGGAGATCTGATGCCCTCTTCTGGCCTCCATGGTACTGCACACATATGATGCACATACAAACATACATACATACACATAAGCACTCATACACATAAAATAAAAAATAAAGTATAAGAAAAGATTACTGGTGGAGAATAATGTTTCAGATTTGTTGTTTCACTGTCAAATAGGAAATACAGGGGTAAAGCTAAAGACAGATTGGAAAAGAACTCCCTACAGGATGTCCAGAACATGGGTACAAGCATATGCTCACATAACTCAATTTAAGAAAGAGGAGAACAGAAGTTGACAGCCTAAAAGTCAACTGTCTCACATCTATCAGGCTGGGACACCGCTTGGAGGTCTTCTTGCACACCATGTTCCTCTCTGGATGAGACCTGCTTTTGGGCCTTAGAGGTGGTAGATGACGAGCTCCTAATGTATTAGGCAGTCTCTCTTTGCTAACATGTCATGATACATAGGATAGAAATGGTAACATACCAAGACAGAAACTGAACTTTCCCTAATACATTACAATAAAATAACAAAACAATAAAGCAGAAAAAACATGCTCAACAGTTGGTGAGAAGAGTTCCAAGGCCGATGAATTGTATGTCACTTTGATTTCCCACCCTGAAAGTCTGATGGTTCACACCATGTGCTTCCCTAGACAGCAATAACCAAAGAAGCCTAAAATAGCTGCTTTTAAAATCAGACCCAAGCTTGACAGGAGCTTATGACTGGATTAATATTGCTTACAGTCATCTAAATGTCACTTTGACAAACTAAATGTTTGTCGTGATGACATCTCCCCCAGGCATACGGCACTTCCATTAACTCCAGCATTGTCTCTGCAGCAGGAAAGGGTGCTTCATTGTCTTCAGAATATTCATAATTTACAAGCCAACTCTTCGGCCATGATTGATAATTTCTCATAACATGCAGGGGCAAGATCCCTGCACAGATGCTATCCAGTGTGGAGACTTTCTGTAATTGCTATTAATTTCGAAGAACAAAGAGTTCTCTTTGAGACAAACACTACTTAATAGCCATGACTGAAATGTTAAATGAAAGTATTACCATATAAAGTATAGCATAAGACAGATACTGGGCTAAATTTTATAACATTGGGAAACTCAGAGAAATTATACTAAATAGTAGAGTGATATAAATTCATAATATTGATGATTTCACCTGCCCAGTATTTATTAAAACTTGCCTTTCTGAGCATAGCCTACTTGGCAAGTGATGGCCCTTGCCACATGGGCACTCATGAAACACTATCTGACTTCTCACACAGTGACTTGTTACCTTGTCAGTAGGGTTGTTGATGACAGAGCAAAGAGAAGTTGAGTGAGCAGTCTGAAGAACTAAATTGAATATACATGCTTAGCATTTGTTACCCAAACATGGATATTCCTCCATCTTTTTCTGTATGTTTTGTTTTAATTTTTGAGACTGGGTCTCTCCATGTAAGACTTGGCTATCTTGGAGCTCACCAAATAGACCAGGCTGTCTTCCATCTTTTGAGAAAAAAAAAAAACTTGTAATCTACAAATACAATGTCTAAACAGAAGGAGAAAAACAATAAAATGCATAACTTGACACACAAATGCAAAATAAAAGGGAGTAATTTGTATTGACTTTAATAACTGTACATTGTATCCATACATATCTATCTAGAGATGTAAATGCTTGGGTAAAACTACACAACATGATTTAGTAATGAAACAAGTTCTATCAAAGTACATTTACCTGAGATTTTTTTAGCTCATAACAGCTCAAAAACAGCTATGTGTTAGTGCAGTTCATATAACACAGGTCTACAATTTCAATTGAATCTGCCTAGGTGAAAGAAATGTCTTTATAAAGGAACCTACAGAAAAAGAACATTTGAAGTACTCAGCAGTCAGGTTCCTAAACATTGCAGTGTAAAACTGGTATCATACACACACACAGACACACACACATGTTCACACAGATGCACACACACAGACACACACACATGCACACACACATGCACACATACACACACACATATACACAGAGAGAGATAGACAGACACACACATGCACACATAGAGACACAGAGAAAGAGACAGACAGACAGACACATGCACACACAGATACACACACACACAGACACACACACATGCACACATACATGCATACACAAACACAAAAACATACACAGTGTACTGTAAATGGACTTAGATCTGGTCAATCAGAGACGAGCTTTTCATTAACTCAATCTCAAATAGGAGTACTGAGAGATTTTACAAAATACAGACAGTAAGTCCTCATCTGTTTGTGTATTCTGTATATTGCAAAATATGTCACCCCTCCCACCAAAAATTAGTAGCACACTACAGTCTTTGTGACAACCAAACTTTCCAGAACACTGTACTACTACCACAGAATAAAGCCACCCTGAATGTGGCTAATGACTAAGAATCTATGGCTATCAGGACGGAACTCACAAAACTAGGGATAAAGTAATGATTGAGGAGGAGGAGGAGGAGGAGGAGGAGGAGGAGAATCAGCAAGGAGGACAACCGACGACGACAATGATGATGATGGACCCTAGTGCTAGTGACAAAGGGGGTGTTGAACAACAGCCCAAGTAATTACATCAATACAAAATGCTATAAACACTAGGCGGTGGTGGTGCACGCCTTTAATCCCAGCACTTGGGAGGCAGAGGCAGGCAGATTTCTGAGTTCGAGGCCAGCCTGGTCTACAGAGTGAGTTCCAGGACAGCCAGGGCTACACAGAGAAACCCTGTCTCAAAAAACAAGTGCTATAAACAACTGGAAAGAAAACTATAAGCATACTGCTAACTTGGAAGGTAGGATGACATCAGACTTTACAAGTCTATAATGCAGTGTACTTATTTTATTAATGCAGAGACATGAAGTGTTGTTAGCTTTTGAACTGGCAATGAAAGGTCACTTTAAAAAATAATAACTACCATTTAAAATAACCATGGTAACAAGGCAGGAAGAAATTATCTCTGCATTTTAAAAAGATTATCAAACAAGAGTACGTTCAGCCTGGAGGAAAATCTCACTACATTATTCTTACTTTACTCTTTTTTTAGCAGGTTGATGGAAACCTAGGGGGGCCTAGAGTTTTGTTACCATGGCACCAGTGTGGACTGAGGACCAGGATAGTATCACCTGTGAGTTTGTGAAAAATGAAAAAGCTGAGCCTCCATCTCAAACCTCACGGAGCAGGTCCTCCAGAGAGGCACGTTCACATAAAGGCCGAGATGTCTAGAAGAGACAGAACATAGGAACCCCCAATGGCTGAAACTGCCCCACAAGCACCTAGACTGAAGTCACAGCTATGACCTTCAGCACTTCATAATCATTTTCCAAAGGAGGTAATTGAAGGGACCTGGAAAAATCACGGTGTAATCTGAAACATGAGACAGCAAACTAGTATCAAAACCCAGCCCTGTCTCACTAAACTACATGACCTTGAGAAATAGTTGGGTAGAAAAATAAAACCGAAGGCTAATCACAAACAAAACCCGATTCAGTTTTCAACAGATTTCAGGGCTTCCAAGTGAGCAAATGCAACAGGAAACATGCTAAGTGCTGGCTCTTGTCCTTCCCGCCAAGCTCGCTATAGACAGCATACTCCCTCAGTCAGCCAGGAAGGCCAGCCTAGCTCAGGTGCCCTCACACAAGCTATATGGGAAGTCCTACAGGGGATCTTTCATTACAAATTAAGAATCTCTCTACATTTCTGTGGACGTTCATGCTCAGATTCATGACTCTGTTGGGGACACACTATGACAGGAAAGGAACTGCCAATGTAACAAAGGTTACAGCCTGGATTTATATGGGCCAGTTGGTAGCCACTAGCCACCTGCACGATTGTTAAGAACAAATATACAAGTAAGGTTTTGAAGACAGGAATGAAACAAGAAATCATTCAAAAAAAATAATTCCTACCTTCGTCTTCTGCCCTGATTATTCTACTTTTGATATTTAGAGTTAGGAATAGACAGGGCTAAGCGCACTGCTGAAATATGGGAATGTGCATGACCTCAAGGCTGATCACAATCACTGGGGGTGAAGGAGAGATAAATTTATGTTTCTTTATTTTAAAATTACACTAATAGGAAAAAATGTCACTTACATTATACTTCTAGTTGACAGTGATGGCCTGGGAGCACATTAGAATTATTTCAACACTTATTTTAGTAAGTGCTAAGTAACACAGTCTTTGAGAAACGTTTGGGGGGGTCCCTAAATCCTTGAATTCATTCCCAAAGGAGAAAGAAAGCCTCTAATAAAAATAATGTCAAGAGAGGGGCTGACAAGGCCCAAGTGCACTCACAGGGATGCCCAGTTCTCTCATAGTCTGGAATGTAGGCGTGGAAAAGATAAACAAATTCCACGGACAATAGCCAATCCTTTCCCGGCCTTTCAATGGATACACTTTCCCACCTCAGAGTACAATAAGTTAACAACAGAGGCTCAGATCCTGGGAGCAGCTCCAGGTGGGAAACACAGTCAGAAACCAAAATCAATGGTGTTCATCTGTACAAGTGGGATGCTTCCTTAAAAGTAACTCACAGTGTCTTGCCACACACCCCACCATCCCCCAGAAAAAGGCTTTCCTAAAATTGAACAGTAGACTCAGGAACCATGCTTAACAGTAAGACTTCTGCACGTGCCAGATTTAAAGCAGCACTCCCAACGGTTACAAAGTGCTGGATCTCAGTCAGTTTGGAAGGCTTCAATCAGAAGCCAGCAAAGTAGCTGGAGCCATCTTCGAGACCCGGCAGATTCCTCTCATTCCTGGCCTGGGAACAATCCTGTCACTCAGTAAATCTGGAGTCATGCCAACACACTGCTTCAGCAGCCTGCTGGGGGAGGGGTGAGGAGAGGGAATGTCTGGGCAGCTGGCTTTTGTCACAAAGCATTCTCTCTTAAAGAGCTTGTAATGAATTTCCTAGACATAAGACAGTGTTTTAAGTGATTAATAGGGTAAAAATATCCAAGGTGTAAAAGGCCAGTTGGTACATGAATTAAATCTGATGCAAATAGTAAAACATGATAGCCTAGTCATTTTTCAATTATTTTCATTAGACTAGCCTCAAATGTCTATATGGAAGGAAAAAAAATGCTAAGACACTGAGAACTTAATTTACACACCAGGTAGTTTATATTTACATTAATATACACACTAGGTATTTCCCTCACTCTTAAGGAGCTTTGGCGTCTGGTAGCCCCAGGTAGGTCACTTGCAGCACCCTGGCTCAAGGTACAGGGAGGCCTGGCAGCTACCACCACAGGAGGACACACTGGGGCTCAGGGTGACTCAGCTACTGTGTTGCTAGTAACAGAGTGAGAAAGATCCCAGATCACAGACCTGAATCCACAGCAGCTGCCAAAGCCTCCTCCCGAAGGGCTGCTTCTGATGGCCAAACTTTGTCCTACTTTGGAACGCTGTCAGGTTGTTTCCACTTAGCCAAACGGCCAGCATTCCCTCCATTGCTTGAACTGTTAGAGCTTTAAGCAGCTCAAAGATTATGAAATACAGTTTACAACTATGGAAAACTAAGCATTTGGAGTCATGAACTGGAACAAAGGACAAAGTAAATAAAATGCATTGTCTAGATTATAAGCGTTCGTGACACTCCAGAAGAATGATACCTCAGACTCAAATAAAAAGCAGGAGAATTTCCTGCATGAAGGGCCTCACCGTTTTCAAATGGAGACTCCCTGGATATATGCTTTACAGAGTCAATTTAAAGCCTGTTAGCGTAGGAGTGGGTGACTTTTACCTTTCTTTCCCTTGAGTGGTTGGCTCTGTCTCCAGGGTATGGGTGCCTTTGTGTTGGTTAGGACTCTGGAGACTTTCCAGAGTAGCAAGGCACCCTTGGCCTGGCAGCCCACAGTAGTGGTTGACTAACCACAGGTTCCTGGATCCAGGTTTCTATTTCCAGGAAACAGAAAATTTAGACCTAGTCTCCCAGACTGCCAGTTTGCAGCCTGTCATGGAGTCAGCCTTGCTCTGGCTATTCAGTCCTTTCAGGATAAATTAGTGGATTGCTCAGCTTATCACTGACTTTATAATATCAAGGAAAAAAACTATCATTTTGAAAAACACATTATTGAGGTTTTTAGGTATGGATAAAAAAAATTCCAAAAAGTACCTAGACTTTTAAAAGCAACCCTCCACGTGCCTGACTAGCTGCTCAGAACTGCAATGCTCTGCAGAGTCTGGAATGCTACAAGTCCAAAGACGAAGTATCTTTAGCCTCCCAGCCTCTCAGGAGCCTTGTGTCATAGTCCTCTGTATCTCACCTAAAAGCTTTGCAAGCATCACACAAAAATTTCCAACTTACAAGCAGAGCAACAGTTTCCCTTTGGAACATATTTTAGCGGACTACTAGCTTCCACCAACCCAAAAGCTAATAGGATCTGAGGCATATGTAGAGATTTCTCCATCTTGGTATAACCTCTCTCTCTGATGTTTCCACTACTGCATTTGATATCTGTGTCAATGCCCTGGTGTCTGGCATTCTTTGTACTGTTTTGTAAAAAGAAAAAAAAAAGTTCTACATTGGAACAGGGAGTAAGGGCAACCTATACCTGGGCTTCAGGGCCAGAGCCAATCATATTCGGCTCCCAAATGTTCCCTTAGTCTCATTGAGATAAGAGTTACATTATGGCAACAATTATGGCACCCAACTGAGGCTGGGAGAATAATCCACCATCACTAGATAAGCCTCTCCATGCAAGTAAGGCGGAGGCACAGAGGTACCAGGTGCCATCCTTATCTCCCCAGGATGTGGCGATGGTGCATTTGTTTATTCCAAGATGATTGTTTAAGGATCCTATTTGGTAGATGCCTTTTAGGGCTTAGATTCGTTTCAAAGTGTTTGGTTTAGGGTGTCTAATTTGCTTGTGTGGCTTCGGGAACCTATTGGTCTAGACATCTGTTCTGATTTTCGGGTTGCCTTCACACCTCTGAAGGCATTTTGGATTCTGGTCATTTGGTTTGTTTTCAGCTTTTGTTCATTTGAAAACTATTGAAGGAATTTTGGGTTTTTGCTTTGCTTTGTCTTGGTTTTGTTTGCTTCCGGAACATTTTGATTTATTTCCATTTGGCCTTTGTCTGCTGACACTCCTCTCCAAATACATAACCCTGCATTCCTTTCTTCTGTAGCTTCTCCCGCTTGCTGCAATGGTTTTTCCTCTAACTTAGGAATTTCAGGAGTCCCTTATCACACAGACACCAAAGACAAGAGCCACTCATTCCCTCCAACCAGATAGAGTCGAGGTATCTGAGGGCACTCACTGCAATGAGCAAACACCTCACAGAGAAACACAACAAGGACGCCCATTCCCCGGTCAGAAGGAATTTGTGCATCATACAGAAAGACACATATCGGGTTCCATCATTCAGTGACAAGCATCCTTTCATCTCTGTGTACAAGCAGGTAATCCTGAGTCAGTTGGAAACAGTCTTGGAGTAAAAGAAGAGAGAGTCAATCCCAAAGGAGCACAGAAACCTGATCCACAATACATACCCCCTAACTTACAGAGGGAGCCTTATAGCTTTTCAGAAGAGGAAAGGGGGGAGGGGGGAGACAAGAAATAAAAAATAATCATTTCAAATCTTTCTAATTTATGTCAGATAAACCTGAAAACAAACCATTACTCTCATCTCTTAATTCTTTATTTTCAAACAGAAAAATTCTGTACTAAAGAAGAGCTGCGGCCTGCTTTAACATAAAAGCTAAAGAAATAAATCCCGTAACTATCATTTAACATAAATTATTTCAATAATAATTTCTATTAATTATATTATATAATTATAATTAAACAATAACAAATTATTTAAATAAAAATTTAACATATTAATATATAAATATTTATAAATAATATAAATAATTTAACATAAATTCCAGGCTGTGTTAAAATTTTCTATCTCTAAAGGCCATTTCCTCTTGGAACGATGCACTCACACCTGCATGTGTCTTCTTCTTCCTTAACCCTAGGGTTTAAGCCTGCATTAAAATATCTTCACTATAAAAGCCAGTCCTAAAATTCCTTCACTTGAAGCCAAATCTAAATCCATGTTTGGCCTGAGTCAAGGCCCTACAGTTTAGGGGGACTCCTCAGGCTGCCTAGATCACCACGTGGAGCTGTGTGTCCGTCTCTTTACTACTAACTTTCCTGAAGCATGGTGCTAAGATCCAACTTGAAGCATGTTGGTGAGTGTCCCTGTTTGTCTCTTGGCTGTCTGCTCTAAGGATGCTTGCAGGTAAATTGTGTTTCTTTGGTTCATTTTTCTAGTCAGATCCAGTTTGTGTTGGTTAACTTTGCACCAAAAACAAAATTCCCCAGGACTCATCCAAGGTCAATGGAACAGTAAAACATTGGCTCTCCTGGGGACATTCAAGAGACCGATCCCTCACATGTCCTAAGCCAGCTCTGGCCCCAAGACAGCAAGATCCCAAGATACAGTGGAGAACTACTTCCCCAAAGAATGGCCCCCTCTATACTTTCTCTTAACCTGATGCTCTCTGCTTCTTGTCTTCGTCCTATGACTGCTTTCGTGAAGCTAGAGCTTAAACAAGGGAAACCCAGGAAGCTTCCTTCCTGGAATCTTCTGAAGAAAGCTCCTTCCATCATTTTAAGGTCAAAATTAAATAAGCGTAAACTCCTTATATTCTCACCTTATAAGATGATAAAAAGGGGGAAAAAAAGCTATGGTGTACTTGTGTCTTCAAACCTTACAGTAAAAAGATGCCTAGATGGAAACATAGCCACCTGAGGTATTGGTGCTGAACACATGCTCAGTAACTGTGCTATATGGAAGAGACCTACTGTGCGTATCCAAGATAAGGGACCACCAGCACTGCCATATCCAGGAAGGGAACAATATTCCAGATTAACAAGGATTCATTGGTGCCTGATCCAAAAACTCTATACTTCTTTCTTTGCACGTTCTTTTAGATACAAGAGTAAGCATGGGAAATATAATTTAGTCTCATTAAAATTAAAGTGTTCTTTAAAAAAGAAGACTTTGGCCTAAAGTAAAATTGAAAAAAAAAAACCACATTTACTCATCAAAGGTATCTTTTCTCTTTATCTCTTTTAAAGGGACAAGGTGTTGCATGGACTCTGCATGACAAACGTCACTATTTGATCTTTGATGCTTCCAGTCTTTGTTGTTACTTTGTTGGGTTTTGTTTGGGTTGTTTGGTTGGTTGGTTTTGTCTGGTTTGGTTTGGCTTTGGGTTTGGGGGGTTTCTTTGTTGGTTAGTTGGTTGGTTTTTTAGCTTTTATGAGACAGGGTTTCTCTGGGTATCCCTGGTTGTCCTGGAACTCACTCTGTAGACCAGGCTGGCGTCAACCTCAGAGATCTGCCTGCCTCTGCCTCCAAGTGCTGGGAATAAAGGTTTCTGCCATTGTGCCAAGCATCACTAGGGCTTGCTCACAACATAAGAAATAGAAATATAAAGGGATGCCAAACTTTATCCTGCGTAGAGTGTCTCACAAACTTTAATGAAAAATGAATACTAAATTTTAAACAAAACAATTGCTTTTTATTGAAAATAGATTTTTCACATAATATATTCTAATTATGATTCCCGGCCCCAACTCCTCCCCAGACCCTCCCCACTTCCGCAGCAATTCAAATCCACATGCTTTCTCACTCTCTCTCATTAGAAAACAAACAGGCATCTAAATAATTTTTTTTTAAAAACAAAAAGAATAAAATAGTACAAAATACAAGCAACAAAGTAACTTCAATAGGATAAAACAAACAAATGAACAGAAAAACAAGAAGTAATAAATGTAAATATTCTGATGTTCACAATAATAAGATCTTAAGTATTGATCTGTCCTTTTATGGTATCCACAAAAAGTGGCTTAGACACACAAAAACTTAAATATGATAATCCAATTTAGAATTCATTGTAGGATCTTTCTCAAGGAATAAAGAAATCCAGATGATTTCATCAACTAAAAAATATAGAAAAGGATATCTCTTCTGAGATTCCATTCTGACTAGTGAAAGGGGGCTATCTTCTGGTACCTCTAATCTCTGCTGGACCTCAAAACTCAAGGAGATCAATGTTTAATTTCAAATTTCTCACATCAAACATGTGCTGACTTCATCAGAGAACACATCCACAGTGACTTCAAAAATACTGCAGACTCGGCTCTCACCACACTGCAAGAGTCCTCCAAGCAGCTAAATATTTCTGTCACTTTTTGTTTCCTAAATCCTCTTATAATTAGATATTTTTCAAATTGCCTACGGTATTTAATGACTATTTCACTTAATGTACTCCTAATTGATAGACTATGCTAATCTTGGTTTCACTGAAGTTTAAAATGAGGATAATATTATCTCATTTCCTTCATAGTGATGATGTAGCTATCTGCTCTCCCAAAACCTCCATCTTAGTTGAACACAGTTTTCACATTTTAGAGACCCAAGTGTTTTCACTGCCTCTATGAAGAATTTATTTTCTCATTATTCAGTATCATTTGGATAAAGATCTAATTTTTAAACTAACAAGACCTTAAATATTTCTGAGGGAAACTCATTTTGGGGGTACCTACATTTTAAATCCAAGTCCAATCTTTTTTTTAAAGATTTATATATTCTAATTTCATGTGTGAGTGTTTTGCATGCATGTATTTCTATACACCGTGTGCATGCCTGATACATGCAGAGGCCAGAAGAGGGCGTGGACACCCCTGGAACTGGAGTTGTGAGGCACTGTATTGGTGCTGGGAACTAAACTGGGGTCCATAGCAAGTGCTCTTCATCACTGAGTCATTTTTCCAGCCCTAAAATCAAATTCTTCCAAAAAAATGTTTTTCTATTAAGAAAATAAATTGGATCTCCTTCCTGCACTGCCTGTGGGAGAGGACGTGCCTGACAGACTGGAATGTCAGAGGGGTTATGAAGATGTGCCTGACAGAGCTGGGACGAGATGCTCCAGAGTGGGGTGGTATCCAAGGGGCACTTCCTTCTCTGAGGAGGATCTGCAAGAGTGAGACTGGGAGACAAGGAGGGAGGAGAGGGGGTATGCAATTGGGATGTAAAGTGAATAAAAAATAAATTATGGGGAAAAAGAAAGAAAGAAATTATATGTGTGTCTAAACAATTATATTACTGCTTCTACGTATGCTGAAAAGTTAAGATACAACAAATAAATCCTAGAGTAACTCAGAACTACTGAGAACAAAGGAACCCAGCTCCATTAGCTCAAGCTACAGATATGCAAAGATTTGGGGTTAACTCTTCTGATCCAATTCTACAAGGACATTGATATCATGCATTCATGAAGGCTTATTCCTTAAATGCTCTTGTTTCCTAATTAAATGAGCATTTAAAGTATACTATATTACAATTAGCCAGCAGTAAAGACAGATGAATTTAAATTACTTGTATTCTGGTAATAAAAATAAAATGGATCACACTACACTAACCCCCCCCCCCCCCGTCTAAAGTCTCATTTCCATTTCTGACCATTATAATATCAGTCAAAAACCCACAAAGAGGACAAAAAACCTGTGCCTCTGCACGCGCTCACCACTTTGAGTGCAGTATGTCCCCTAGAAAATGCAGGTGACGATATGAGTCCAAACACATCACAGCATTGTTACAAGAAGTCATTGGAAACAAACAACACATGAAATTACTTTGTAAATTCCAAAGGCCTATAAAATCTGTTGTGAATACACAGTGACAATTTGCCCGTGATTAGACAGCTGTCTGCCACTCTAATCCTGAACACCCAGCAACCCCACTTCCCAGATAAAACCTCTACTGAATTGAAGGTGTGGGAGCTGTTTTTAAAGGACCCTGAGAGATAAAAAGCACTAATTTAAGTAAAACACTGAAGGCTCCAGGGGGCTTTACCACTGGCCGCTGCCCTCCTAATCAAGCCTTCCCAGGATGGCTGAGGGAAGTGCTAATTGCTAGACTCTGATCAAGTGTAAAATGGAAAACAGTACCAGAAACTGACTTAAACAGAATGGCAGGCCAGGGATTGAGTCTTCTACTTCTTCAAAGCTGACAGGGAAAAAAAAATCATCATCATCATAATTCTACCATAAATTCGAAGTTCAGAACACTACAAATATTCATCTTTTCAGATGTGCTTTTTAAAAAAAAAAAATTTTCAGACAATTGACATTACAATATCTCACTTTGCTATCCATCTGGCCAGACCATGCATACGTGGAGAAAAATAATCTGTTGGCCACAGAAACAGCTGTAGAGTTCTACTTACTGTGCAGTCGAGTTATATATGCCTTTAGTAGGGTTAGACCCTACTCTTCATCCAAGCAGAAATCTTTTAAAACCACTTAATATACTGTCCCAAGTCTTAAACCCACACAAATAATAGTTAGAAAAATAATATTTTGCAACTCTAGAAAGAAAAAAAAAATAGACAACTAATGTTTTTAAAACATTAACATTAATTTTAAAAATTAAGACATAGAAGACACAAATTGAGCTAATCTGTGACATATGATGACATTAAGAATGGAAATTATGACCACTCCTTACACGGAGCCATAAAGAGGATGAATACCAGAGAGCTTAGATAAGTCAGAAACTCAGGAAGGTGTTCAAAGAGAAACAAAGGAGGGCATCTTTCACTGGGAAACAGCTTGCTTGACACGCCCGACTCCTAAATTCAATCCCTAGAACCACAAAATAACAATTCTACTAAAGCAAAGTAAAAAAGACTTTCTAAAGGAAAGAGGAAATGCAACCTCGGATAATACTGTTCAAACGAGAGCCCGAGTGGAAACTTTGATCAGAGATAAGATGGAGTGATAAAGAAGGAATTTCCTTACGCTTGAGTAAATAAATAAACAGTATAAACTACTCCAGGAAGGCAGGAAGGGTTTCAGTCAGAGCTGCCAGGGCAGCGTTAGGAATAGGGTAATCCCCTTTCCAAGTCATTAACAAGGTCCCTAGGTATTCTCCCCCACCTCTCCCCACTCCCCACGGAAGACAAGTGACAAGTCTAGACAAAAACCCAATACACCAGAAAACTATCTCTGGGACCCAGATTTTACACATCCTGGGACTAAACATAGAAAATCTGATCCAAGTAGAATTATTCCCAATATATGTGTTTAGAGAGCGTGACTATTTAATCCAATTACAAGCTAGAGGCTTTGGGGAAAGGTCATCGGATTGTATTATCAAATTTTCTACAAGTTTCAAGATTGGTAAATAAAACTCAAAATAATCTCTCCCCCGCCCACACACACACACATACAAACACACACAAATCGTTTAAAAAGAACTTGCTCGTTGAGCAGTCTTTTTTTTTTTTTTTTGTTCCTATTTGTTTTGTTATATTTGTTATAGGAACAAAAAAGCCGTAGGTACTGGATTTCGAATGTGGCCTGTACTTTTTAATTAGATAAGAAAGCCTCCTTAAGGCCAACGCCACAAAATGTATAGTAAGTACTCTACCTCAGAAAATCAACTTGTATGCAGCATTTTTGTTTCCTACTTTGTTTCTCATTAGTCCTACAGCCGATGCACGCCCCACATTAATTAGCAACTTGAAAGCTACAATTCAAGAGAAAATGTAACCTCAATCAACATTCAGAGTGAGGAAACTGTCAGTTGCTTCTTAAAGGCCAACCCAGAAAGCCTCCCAGGTGCTATGGAGCCTACAGCTAAGGCCTGCCGGATCATGGCTTTCCTCTTCCACTCATGACCACTGTTCCTGGGACAATTTTTCATGTGACCCTGGGTATATACATATGTAAAATAAGCCAAGCATGTACTGCTGATAAATCATGATGAGTTTTCTTTTAAAACACTTTGGGCTAGAGAGACAGCTCACCTGAGAGATGTTACACAGGACATGGGCAGTTCCCTCTCCTGGTCTCTGAAGGCACCTGCACACATGTGGTATGTGGTATAATACAGACAAACAACCATGTGCATATACACATCAAATAAAATAAATCTTTTGTAAAAATAATAATAATAATAAAATCTACCAAATTTTCCTTATATGTATGTAGAATTTTACCATTTATTATGGAGGAAAGCAAATGTGCATACTAAAGAGATATACGCACTTATAAAACTTGACTAAATATGTAACACCACAAGACATACAGCATCCTCCACATTTTTCAGAATAATGTATATTTCTATTTTTTAACTGTCAGTGCTGAGAACACCATGTCACATACATATGGAATGGCAGACTGGCAGAATTCTGTGGAGAGCCATTTCAACAGTGTTGGAAAATCCATCTTAATCCCAAGCCAAAATTCCTCTAATGGTTTTTCATGAAACTCACAGCAGAAATTTCTTAAGTCAAACATTCTAACATAACAAATCTATTGTGCTACAAATCTGATACTTAAAGGAGAATTGATGATATGAAAATAGTAGGCCCTTGTTTTCTGTAACTAAACCATTGTGCTTATATGAGATGAGAAAACTAAGTGTGTGCAGTAAAAGCTGACCCAAGGTGTTAGCACTGCATGACGCAATGGTGTATAGGACATGTTACGTGTTCAAAACCAAGGTGTAGTAAAGTTGCACAATACAAGCACAAACATGGCCAAACAAACCTTCGACTTCATCAAACATTTGATGTAGAATTAAGTTCTAGTCATTGCATGTCCCAAAACCGTTTACTATCACCAAATCGTCCACCAGATCCATATTCAATAACACAACCTGACACAGGGCCCCAACACAAAGTTCAAGAAACTGCGGTCCACATCAACCCTAGTTCAGAAACATCGCTAGCTCTGTGTAAATTGTTTTGTTCTAAGACTCAATCTCTTCCTTATCTATAAAACTTAATTAATACAAATATTGACAGGAAAAGAGACATTTTTAAGATAAGACTTAACCCACCATCACAGGCTTACTCCCTTCCTTTGGTGTTCAGAAAGAAAGGGCGTGGGGTGGCGTGGGGAGAAGAAAGTCCAAACAATACAAACACCCCCAAAATTATCTTGAAACTGTTGGCTGGCTAGTCTTTCAGTTTTTGTTTACAAGTGCAAAGAACTGGACTGAAACGAGTCTGAAGACAGGAATATCCGGGTTATTCGTCTCGAGATGCGGGAGCCAGGGAATTGGGGAAACAGGGCTTCTCTAGAAAATGAATGTGTTCCAGCGAAAATGTCAACAAACAAAACAGAGAACCAAACAGATTCCGGAAGACACAGGGAGGCCCCAAACCAGAAGAAGGAACAGGAAAAATGGGAACTATCTTCCTCCCACTCCATCAAGGATGCTCAACGCTATCTCTGTGCAATACCTGTCACTAGCTGCACACCACAGACGCAGACATGACACACGTGAGCCTTGTTTCTTTGTAAATATCGGTTAGTAGGGCTCACAGAGGCTCCCGTCTGTTTGGACATAATTCTTATCCATCGAAAGCCACCTGGTACACATCCCCTGCATTTAGGTCCAGTTAACATGACAACACGAGCTGTGTGACGTCAGAAGTTGAGGCAGTAACAGGAGGAAGCCTCAATCTGGATTTTGCAGTGCGGGGGGGGGGGGGGGGGGGGGGTTCTCGTCTCTAAAACAAGATCACAGGAGCCTATGAGGAAGCTAGGCAGGCACCGTGTGGCCCTGAGCCTGCCCTCCTAGATGCAAGGGCTCATTAAAATCAAACGCTCGCCACACCACAAGCGTGAAGGGTGCTGCTTCACGAAGAGGCTGTGAAGGCTGTGTGCCAAGACAAGGATTTCCAAGCTTTAGGTTACCATTCTTCACAACAACTTCTCCTGGCAGAGATTAGCATCCTTAGTGGACAGATAAGGAAAAGGAGGCTCCCAGAAGGCCTTGTAGACTCTGGAAGAAGATAAGAGGAAGCTTTTCCCTATCTCCGGCTTTAGCTTTCCACTCTGCGCTCAGCCGTGCTCCCAGCCACTTGGACAGCACCGGAGTTACAAGCTGAGATGTGGGTGCCAATCCACGCACAGAACAGAAATGAATCTCAAAGGAAAATGCCTTCCCCTGCTGACTGCTAAATCTATACTTCCTGTAGCTATTCGCTGCCTTGGAGATTCCCCAAATGTCCTAATAAAAGTTCATAAAATTTTCTCACACTTCCAGCTATAATAAATATCACGCTGGGATTACAAAAAGCTTACAAGCCGACACTTGTGAAAAATGGATGCATGTGCTAATATATATGCATCAAAGAACAAAGGGTACCAGCTAAAGAATCTGAGCATAGACAGCTTTTCCCTTTGACATAAATTTTTTAAAATCCTCAAAACAGCTTCTAATAATGAGACATAATTGGCAGTTCTCTGACATAACATGCTTTAAAAAATCATTCACAGTACTACAAAATGTATCTGAAGACTTTTGTTATTAACAATCCAGAGAGGCTAAAATAATCAATATTTTATGTTCATTAATAATGTTATATCATAAGATACTCATCTGAGACAAGTAAAATTAACAACTTCCCACTGAGAAAAATTACAGCATTGAAAATTTAAAAAAAAAAATCATGGGACACTAGAAACAGAAAATATAAAAAAATAATTTGTGGATAACATGCTTATGTATCCAGAAGACCTCTGAAAACTACTGGAATCAATAGAGTTAAGAAAATATGCCAAAATGCAAAACAAATTAATAAAAGTTGATTTTAACTCTTAACTAACAATTACGTATTAAACTATGTCTTCAAAATAGCACCAAAGACAGACTGAGTCGTCACAAGAGGTTAAGAGAGCAACAATCATTTATGACAAGATAGCTTTATGTTTTTTAAAACCTATAAACTAAAGTTAACGTTCTGTTGAAATACTGAAGATAAGGAGCCGGAGAGATGGTTCAGCAGTACAGAGTACGGACTGCTCTTTTAGAGGACCTGAGTCTGGCTCCCATACCCACACTCGGCAGCTTACAACTGCCTGTGACTCCAGTTTCATGGAGTCTGATGCCCTCTTCTGGCCTCCAAGGGTACCTGCACATGCATGCACAGACACATAGATGTAATTCAAAGAGAAAATCTACCTTAAAGTAGAAATTAATAAAATACTGGAAAAAGGAGTTGTTGCTAAACAGAAAACATTTTCCCTAAACTTCCAGTGCTCCCATGTCTGTGTTATACATACCTTTCCATGAGTGATTCACTGTGCATTTATAATGTAAAGATGTCACACTACTAGAATTAATAACAAAAATAAACACAAGTTTCAGATTGTGATTGTTAGTTTTTCAAGGCTGGTCTTTAACCAGATGCCTAATCTCTTCATGCCTCTCAGCACGGTTAGTAGAAACTGGCTTAAAAGCACAAGGTGTCACATCCTCATTTGAGCAAGACAGGACAACAGACAGAGAAACAGGGAAAATCTAACTCGGTTTCATCTCTTTCCCGAAACCCAAGATACACGCCACTTCAAGAAAAGAAGCCGTCACAACTGGGGTCAGGACCAGCACACAGGCCACCAGTCTGGGAGTGGAGCTCCCAGTGGAAGTGGAACGTAATTTGAGCTTTCAAGTGGATGTTAAATTCTTGCCAAACAAACAGCAGGAAGGCCTGGCAAATATATTCATTTTGAAAGTAAATATTAACCTAATGAGCCTGGTGACCGGAAAACTGGTTTTGCTCTCTTGAGATTTTTGTCACTTCCTTACTCCTTCTCATCAAAAAGAGAGGAAATAAATCCATGAATAAGGAATAGATTCTCCTATGTCTGAGCCCAAATGGTCAGAAGAAGAATCTGAAATCATTCCTCATGTGGGTACCTCCCTCACATCTTCTCTACACAACTAAAGTTCTGTCAAAAGCAAAAGACAAAAAATAACTGAACTGATGTGCACACTGGAGCCCTCGGGGAGCACAGCAGAGAGCAGCACACAGTCAGGCCTGGTATGAGAAGCTGGGCAGCACAGAACCTCTCCGTTTCCCGACAGAGATATCTCCCTTCTTCCCCAGCCAGTACCCATTCCCCTTCCCCACAAAAACAAATAAAGCAAAAAACAAACAAACAAAAAAACTACATCAGCTCCATGGGAGGACGGCACTAAAAATGCCCCTATCCCATTACCATCCCCATGCCTGGCCCATGAGGGCTCAGGACAGAGGAACCTCAGCAGCTAACAGCTCAACTACCTATTCTAGAGGAGACAGAGCTGTGTGTCTCACCAAAAGCCAGGCAGCATTCAAAACAAAAGAGAAGACCATCCGAGGGAACCGGGGCCAAGGAGAAGAGGAGAAAGAGATAGAGGGGAAAAAACAAAGAAGAACATTTTTAGCATTTATTTCTTTCTTCAGAACCCACAGCTAAATAAATAACAAGGAAAAAAGAATTCATTGTCTCTTCTCTTTGCCAAGTCAAGCCTTCCATCATTTCTAAATGTAAATGTTACAATAACTGCTTATTTTCTCTATAGTTATCCTTTTACAAAGATTCCGGTGCCACAATATGAAATAAATATGAAGGCAAAATCCTTTCATATGCATGAGCTCAGAATCCATGTATATATTCAGGACTCAGAGAAAAAATATTCAATACTAACCACTCTGCCTTGTCCACTGAAGACATTTACACCCACAGTCAAACGTTCTACCACCATCACTCCCCAAGCTTCCCAGTGTGACCCAGCCTCTAGACCATGCAGCTGCCATCCACCGGTTAACTGTCCACAACCTCCACTGTCTTCAGAGTGCTAAGCACAGCCATAAATGTCCTCAAATAAAAATATTACTGAAAGAATCAAGCGTGACACACCAATTCTATACAACCCTCATTTAAATCCAAAAAACCCTATATGAGCACAGTTTGAATTATGCTTAAAATTGGAATCCGAAATATAAAGAGTAAATTAAGAAAGAGACCCTTTTGATTTCATAATAATTAGTCAGGTTTTCTCCAATATTATTTTTAATTGATGTAATTATTTCATGTCCTCGGCCTTGGTTTCCTCTCAATAAGCTGGGTGTAGAGAGATGGCTCAGTTTTTAAAAGCACTTGGTGGGCTTGCAGAGGACCTGGGTTCAGTTCCAGCACCCACATGTCAGCTCACAACTGCATGTTACTCAAGTTCTGGAGGACCAATGCCCTCTTCTGGCCTCCTCGGGCTCCCGCATGCATGTGGTGCACCTAAGTTCATGCAAGCAAGTACATATACATACGGAATAGATAAATAAGTAAACCCTGTTTAATGTCCTATTTAATTCAGGGATCCGTTCTCTTTTTTAAATTGTATATTATCCTGCTTCTTTTTTTAATAGAAATATTTTAATTGGATATTTCATGTGTTTTCATTCCAAATGTTATCCCCTTTCCCAGTTTCCCTTCTGGAACCCCATCCATGTCCCTTCTCCCTGCTTCTATGAGGGTGCTCCCCCATAAACCCACTCACTCACTCCTGCCTCCTGGCCCTGGAATTCCCCTACACTGGGGTACGAGTCTCCACAGGACCAAGGGCCTCCGACAAGGCCATCCTCTGCTACATATGCAGCTGGAGCCATGGTCCCTCCATGTGTATTCTTGGTTGGTGGTTTAGTCCCTGGGAGCTCTGGAGGGTCGGGCATTCTTTCTTTAAACTTCTTTATTGAAAATATTTTTTCTTACAGCATATTTTGCTCATGTTTTTCCCTCCAGTTCTTACCAGGCACTGGCCACCCCCTATCCATACAACCTTATGTTCTTTATTTTTAATCTTTCTCTTTAAAACAACCAACCAAAAAAAGAAGCATTCACACACACACACAAATAAAAAAAATCAAAATAATACTAAGCATCATGCCTTATTAGAAAAAGTTGTTCAAATGCTAGGATGGCTACCAAACACAGGTAGCCTCTCTGTGAGAACGCTGGGTTCTTTATGGTCTATATGTCACATGTCCCATGATACCCATGCAGTTTTTCTCCTGCAGGGCATCCAGGTAAAATATTCCTCCAGAGGCTCACTCCAGACAATGTCATCAGAGAAATACAGGAAATGCAGAACATAGTAAAATGCCTCTGCCAAAAGTGAGGTCAGACGACTAATGTCGGCCGTACAGGATCTCACATGTTCAACCTGCAGCAGCCATTCAGAAGCTAGTGTGCTCCGCAGCGTGCCATCTGCAGCGCACTTTCCAAAGTACATGTTTGCTTTCTTCTCCCTAGGACCAAAGCACCTCTGTTCTGCACGTAACACATCATTGAGACAGAGTCATGCAAACCCCCTAGGGAGTCCCAAACTCAATTAAGGCATCGGGCACAGGCCATATGTCATCAAGCCTTTTGCACACCTGAACCCCAATATCTAATGACCCAAGGATCCTCATTTGTAAGACTTAATAGTCTGCCTTTTAAGAGAGAAGTGAGCACTGCAGACATTCTCCATCATATTCACTTGAAAGCAATCTAAGGAGAGCCGGGGACCAAGACTGAAAACAAAGAGCACCACAACACAAAAGAATTTGTAATTCATGCCATGAATGACAATCCTGAACAAACAAGTTTATCTCATCTATCTTTATTTCTTCTTTAGCTACAATTCATCTAGATTAATGAGAAAAATGTTTTCAAGAAAATGACAAAAATTCTTCTTCTGTCTGCCATAGAATAATTTACCTTTGTTAAAAATGTAGCTTTTCTTCCGGTTGAGTATCTGGAATATTCATAGGATATCAAAAGGTAGATACCGTAGAACTAAGAACACCCTGCTTTCTGAATCAGAACTCAGAAATCATGTTCTGAAATGGAGCCATGCTGAAACATCCAGACCACACGTGATCCAGCGATACACCGCTTCACCCTTCCCGCTGTGACAGCAGTGGCGTTTTTAAAGCTGGCCCCTGATCACTTTTATCGTGTGCACATACTTAAAGGATATGAAAAGCCCCACACTGCCTCTGGCCTCCTCCAGCAGCAATGGATGACTAGAGCAGAGGACCTGCAGAGACCTACACCCCAATCTTCAGGCAATGTGTTGAAAACTCTCCCCTCCTCTGCCCAGGGCCACTGCTGCTCTATAAGACCAGTGTCATCGGCTTGTTTGCAAACAGAATCAGTAAGTACCCACATATAAGTAAGTTAGAGTCACTAGAGTCTTGCCTGAGAGTAAGGACTAAATCCTAGGGACAGACTTCAGCTTGTTTCCACCTACACACACACACTATGGATGATAAGATCAGGCTTGACACATTCTCACTGGCACACCCTGGGATGCCTTAAGTTTGTGGTATTCTAATGACAGCTGTCTCTTTCTTTCCCTTCCCAGAGAACCATTAAAATACACCGAATGGTTGGCATCAATCTGCTATATATTTGAAAGAAAATTAGTTGCACACTCAGCATTTAAACTGATGGAAACACATTTGAGATCTAGTAGTCGGGGATTATAATTGTTAACCTCTGACTTTGAAGATACCTTCCAAACATTAGACCATATAGACAGGTCACATGTGATGGCCTAGGATGGAAAAGAAACAAGTAAGGGCATAGAGCTGAACTTTCCAGCGCTCCCTGAGTTCTCTGCCTCTCTCAGCACCGGCATGTCATGTTTATATGTTGTTAAGCTACATGTGATGTGGGTGCCGGCAAACTCGCACTCAGGAAGCCGAGGCAGGAAGATGGCTATGAACTGAAGGCCATCCTGAGCTGCACAGTAAATATTATGCTAGCAAGGACTACACATCGAGACCTTATCTCAAAACAAAGCCAAAGAAAAAGCATTTTTATCACTAAGAAGACAAATATGAATTTTCATATTATATATATATATATATATATATATATATATATATATATATTGATTTAATATTGTATAATTTGGAATAAATATTTTAAAATATATGAAGGGCTGGAGAGCTGGCTCAGCAGCTAGGAGCACCAACTGCTCTTCCAGTGGACTTGGGTTTGATTCCCAGACCTGTATAGCTTCTCACACTGTCTATAACTCCAGTTCCAGGGGAGCCAACTTCTTTTCTGGCCTCTCTGCAAACCAGGCACACATGTGATGTACATGTATAAAAAGTGTAGGCAAACATTTATGCTCACAAAATAAAAAATAAATTTTAAACAATAAACTATATGAATAAACCATCTTTTTTTTTTAAAATTGCCATGTAATAAATATTACTGTCATGGTTTCACATCATAAAAGAAAAGTTTTAAGAAGATTTCCAGGCATACATGTTTTAAAAGAAGTAGTTAACAAAACTAAATATTAAGAGAAAACACAATGCTAAAACCAAACAATAACTTGAAAGAATAATGAGAATGATATATTAAAATTAAAATAAACAAATAAAACAGACTCACAAGGGGAATATATTGCTTTCACTATTGACATAAATGTTGAAAATTCTCTTTTAAGAAATTTAAAAATACTGGCACAGTCTTAAGAAAATAAGTTGGTAAAACAGAGCCACCAATGCTTCAAATGGTTTGTAATTTTACCTTTATGAACTTGCAACATCAAGAATAAGAAAAGTCACATTTGCTACAGTTTTAGAAATCAGTAGTAGACCACAGATCCAAGATGTCAGAAAACAGACACCTCAGCCTTGACTGGTCAATTCCAATCAGCCTGTTTCGTGGTAAGAGAGGACCTCAGCCATGGCCAAGCAACCTCAGTACCTCAGACTCCATGTGCTGAGGAAAAATGTAAGTACTTATACAATACAGAAACTCTTCCAATGTCAAAGGTCAGCTTTCAACAATTGAATTCACACACACACACCAATAATTCCTTATTTGTGTTGGGGGTTGGGGGAGCACTCGCCCCTCACAGGACACAGACAGCTGCAGCCTGGTGACCGTGCTGGCAGAACAGTGATGTTTAAGGCAGCAACAGGGTGATCCTTGGGATTTTGGATTCTATTAGCTCTCTTGTCTTGTCAGAATGAAGGTGACTAATTCCCCCAAGTGTCATACATTTTGCATTCTGTGACATGTACTTCTTCTCTGCCTCTTACAGCATGACCCGGACATTCCAGCCACTGGCCCGGACGAGATGTAATTATGGTAATTATGTCTACCATAATTAGGGAGATGGCAAATCTTATCGAACATTTTTAGAATAGAAATCGCAAAAAAAAAAAAAAAACACGACAAGTTTTAGACATGCAAAATTTAAACTAAAGTTCCAACAGGAGAATTGAGGAGACTTGAGGCTCCTTTTCAACTTGTGCAAGATCATGAGCTTGGAAGACAATGGCCTCTGCTATAACTAACAATAATGTGGAGGCTCCTGTGTGACTTAGTCGGCGTTACCGTAGCTGTGATACAACTCCAAGACCAAAGCCACTTGTAGAGAGAGGGGTTTATTTGGTTTATGATTCCACATCACTGTTTATCACTGAAGAAATTCAGGGCAAGAACACTAAAGGGCAGCACGTGGAGGTAGGAGCTGATGCAGGGGCCGTGAAGGAGCCCTGCTTACTGCCTTGCTCCTCACGATTTGCTCAACCTGCTTTCTTACAGAACCCAGAATCGCTGTCCCAGGAATGACACCCACAATGGACTGGGCCCTCCCACAATAGTCACTAATGAAGAAGATCCCCTATAGGTTTGCCTGCAGTCCAATCTTACAGAGGCATTTTCTCAGTGGGAGTTGCCGCCTCTCCAGTGAGCCTAGTTTGTGTCAAGTTGACATAAAACCAACCAGCACACTGTGATCCGAAGCATCTAAGATAGGCAGAATGACCACAGTGCAAAACAAACAAGATAATGCAGACTGTTACTATAAGACGGAATGAGACCGAAAGATGCCGTGAGAGGCCGCCTGCTAAACAACTCAATATTTACCTCTCTGAGTCTGCTAGACGGAGAATCAGACTGAGCTCACGACCAGACTGACACAAGACAGACATCCGTAAGCTCTAGATGCATGAGTCTTTAAGTAGGGAAGGATCATGACTTAAAAGACATTTGGGGAAGGGAGGAGTGAGGGAGCAATGAAGTCATGAGACCATAGAGGAGCTGAGATAAAGCAGGTGACAGTGACAGAGCACCGAACTGACAGGCAGCAGAGGCAGTGATAATGAGGGCATCAGAACGGTGAATAAATGTCCACCAGGCACAGCAATGCAGAAATGCAATAGGCTGCGAAAAGCCTTGAAAGTCAAACCAGGAAAATGAACTTACAGCTGACAAAGACCTTTAATGGCAGAAGTATGGAAGAGTGTAATTTGTATTGGAGATCTCATCAGGTTGGAACTGGAAGCAAGCCATAGGGAGGATGGCCAGACAGAAGACAACCACAAGGCCAGGCGAGAGAAGTCGAAATTGTGTGTCCATAGTAGTGGTGGGAACCAAGGGGACATAAGGAGAAGAGCCAAGCCAGTGCTTGCATTGGGTGCTGGGGAATTTAGGAAGACAATTGGTTATACCCTAGAAAATTACATAGCTGGAAAAGCCAGTTTCTAAGTTAAAATTAAAGTGTAGGTTTGGGCAACTCAGGAATTATTAATATTCTTGTGCACCAAGACCAGGATGACTTAGATACAAGGGCAGAAACACCTAATGGGCACATGGATACCTCGGTGCAGAGTTTGGAGTAGGAAGCTGAGTCAACCACTCTGCTATGACTATAATAAGAGGATAGCCAAAAGCAAGGGACAGACGAGACACTCAATGAGAGCATGAGACATGATCTCAGAGGGCAGAAGGCCGCTGTTACAAAAGAAAACAGGAGGGCGAGCAGAGCATGCCCAGAGCCTGTGGCAAACGTGCTAGAAAAAGGGATCGCCGGAAATACAGAAAGGAATCAATTCTGGAAAAGGAGAGTGGGAGTTGGGGGTCAGGGAAAGGGAAGAGGAAGTGGCTTGAACAGGAAAAGAGGACTAGCTCTCTGTATTTTCTCATCGTTTGTATATCAGGCATCATAATTGTTCAAAAGAAACCATAGAAAAACCTGATATTCAGCATAAAGGCATGGTGTAGGTTTACTACTTAAGGAAGAATGTGGCCACAGAGACATTCGGGAAGTTCTACAGAATCTCAGGCACTGAGGGGAGAGGCCATAGCATGTTACCATCATGCCCAGTAAGAACAATTTCAGAAGAAACCAGGTTTCTTTTACCTTCTATCTAGTAGGTTTGCTCCCCCAGCATTTACTTACCCAAACTTCAGTTGGTTGTGGAAGTAAGTTTGAACCTAAAAAAATCTTAAAACTGTTTAGTCCATCCAAAACTTATAGATTCAATCCACAGCTCATAAAGTGGCTATCATTTAAGTCATGGTCCCAATAAATGCACAATGAGTGAAGGGCTATCAATGATCCTTAAAATTTCCTGTCTCCAACCATGAGGGGATTCAGCAACGTTCACTACCTACCACTGTAAATAGCTGAAGGCTTCAATACTTAACTTCAAACTGGTTACTTGTAAACACACACACACACACACACACACGATATCTACTTTCAATAGTTCCTGAATACAGTTTCATGCTGTTTTAAAAATCAGCAGAGCATTACAACCAAAGAGTAAATAACTAATGCATCTTTGTTTTTCCTCCTCTGTTCAAAGTCAAAGAGCTCCACACACCTGAAAGAAATCCTCAAGCCAATCAAGGAGTAGACCCAGACTCCAGTGCATACATCTGCTGGGAGGTCCCTGTGATAAGGAGTCTGAAGCTCATAAACTGGAGTAAGGAGAGAGCTGCCACACCTTGCTGCATAACTGAGAAACTGACCCAGCCCTCAAGCTGCAAGATTCCAGTCTCAAGTGAATTCCATGACTATAGAGAGCAGATTCCAACAATAGGAGAGGAATTGTCAAAAAGAAAAAAAGAAAGAAGGCGTAGATTCAAGAAAACTTCTACTAAGACAATCTGAAATGATCCTCAAAAATCTCTTACTTCCCGTTTATATAGGCACACACACATCTAGTGCTCCTCTGAGATCCTGGTAAGACTGTACTCTTACATGAGCTAACCATGCTACTTATAATCCTACGCTACAGTCCAAAGCATCTTGAAAAGCAGTCTAAGTGGTTGACTTATAAATGAGAAAACCAAGACTGAGAACGTTAATAATGTGTCCAAATAGCTAAGAAGTGGCAAATGAGAAGCCATGCTGCCTTCTTTCAGCTCCTTGCTCTCTGCTCCCCAAGCAGACAGTTGCTCATATTTTACAGACAATTACTGAATGTTAACCACACGCACTGTGGCCAAGGGTAACAAGAGCAAATGTGGCATCTCCTTGTGGAGGATTTTAAAAAGGTGGATTTTAGATAATATTTTCACCATCTCAATACACAGATCATTACACGAAGCCTTACATGAAATGTTAGGCATATATTTGAAATGGAATCTCCTCTATAGCCTTGTTTTCTGATTGAATCCTTCCATGATCCTTGTAACTCTTCCAACTAGAGAAGATAGATCAATGAAGGCAGAGTGGTGACAGTCATGGAGGGTGATATAAACTCTGCCACTTCCAGTGTGTGAGGTAGTATTCTAAAGTCTCTATATATACTGATTTACGTCATCTACTCAAGTCACCTAAAAGGAAGGGACTAACACTTGGCAGACCTGTGGACTGAGTAGCAGGTAGATGCCTTAGCATTTACCATTTACCCCCAGGCAGGCCCGCACTGCAGCCACTCCCCCAGATCCTGACCTGCCGCTTTCCATAACTAGCTGAAAATTACTCTGGGCCTCTGCATCTTAATGTGCTCATCTATGAAAGGCTGGGATGAGGAAATGATGCTGTCCGCCATTCTTCTAGCTCGGGCATTGTCCAACTTTCTGATTTAAAATATTGTTTAAAAGGATCTTTGTCCCATGGAAGAAAGAAAATTCTGTGTGAGCTGGTAATGATCTTGTTTCAAATGGCAAACTGCAGACCTCTGATTCCACAGAGGTTTTAGAATTCAGGTTAGGAGTAGTTGGCAGCCTGTGACATCCTTATGCTCTTTACTCCGGCCCTCAGCTGTATGTATATGTCTAGACAATTGTACTACAGCTACAAGATAGACCAACACACACACAATGGTGTACACATAAGAAAAGAAGTGGCTTTTTGTTTGTTTGCTTTGCTTTGCTTTGTCTTTTTAATTCCTTACAATGACTAGGAGAAGCCTATGAAGACATGGAGAAGTACACCATGTCTTACAGAAAAAAGGGTATAATAATGGGCTATGGCTTTAAAACTTGGAGAAAGAAGCGAGAATATTCAACAGTGAGTATATCTGGATAACACAATTGAAGAGTTTTATCTTCCTCCCTTTCTTTAAGTCTCTCTTTATGTAGAGTTGAATTACTTCCATAATTATAGGGGAGATTTTTCCAAAGAAAAGGTGTCCAATATTCTCACTCTGATTTCTCCCGAAAAAAAGTACTCTCTTGAAAACAGATTATCTCTGTAATGAAACAGTAGAAATTCCAGAAATGCAGGTTTGGAGGAAATCCCAGTATTACCTACTAAGGATGGGAAAGGACTGGAGGAATTCACTTTAGGAGGATGTTACAGGAGCACTGTCTGAGGACGTTGCCTGGGAGTCCAGTGACACAGCTTTACAGAGCTTGGACCACAAAGTGGGAACAGGTGCTGTGATGAAGCAGCAGACCATGAGAGCCAAATGGCACTAGCTCCATCCCGAAATCCCAGCCTGCAGGCTTGCCCTGAAGGGCCTTCCCTGTGAGACAGGGCAAGCACATTCCAGGAGCACATGTGCCCTTTCCCTGCTGCAGCAGAGGGAGGGTGGTAGCATCTAGCATGGAATCTAAGGGCGTTAAACAATTAAAGCCTACTACTCTGTGCATTCATTAGGCTGTGGGGTAAGCACAAGGTGTAGAAACGTTTCTGTTTCCATATAACTTCACACACTGTGCATCAGGGAGGGTTCAGAACGTCCACCCATGACTGGCTTTAGATGGTTACTGTTAGCATTCTACCTCACCACACACCCATAGAACATATTCTAAATCTCTTTATCTTTTTATAAACACATCAGTTACAACAAAACACTCTGTCTGTAACACCCTGAAAACAGTAACAGAATCTCAGGGAAGTACAATGTTAAAGTCGCACTCAGAATCCTTTGTTTCATACTTCAGCTTTTTTTTTTTTCTTCACTACTTTGTAGCAAGTAAACAGAGACTCATCTGATCCACAAAGAATAGAGAAACTGGAACAGAAAAAGTCACCTTCTCCTTTGGGAGCCTTACAGACAATCTGTGACGTCAACATATCACACCTGATTCATCAAGGTCTGGAAAGGAGCCTTCCTGTCCAACTTATCAACAGCTCTGGACTTGCCCGATACAAGTGCATCACAGTGGGTTTCCCAAGCACAGCTGTCAGCAAGAAGGCAACAACACAAAGGCGGGCATGTGTCTTTTGTTTATTGATTCAAAGACATTTCTGATGATTGCTACAAAACTCAGTTAAATGACTATTGAGATTGGGGCTAACAAGGGTAACTTTAAAAAAAATGCTATTTCTCGCTTCTTGTGGGGTTTTTTCTATTTGTTTCTTAAGCTTTTGGGGGTTTGTTTTCTGTTTCTAAGCACCAAGTCAGCACCTATGGACTCTACTTAACAGTAAATAAATACGCCTTTGTGTTGGAAGAAGAAACTTAGCCTACCTCATCAAAGGTGGTGTCGTCTTTCTTCAGAGCTAGAAAAGAAAAAGAGAAAGAAAACAGTTACTGGGAAGCATCCCAAAGACATTGAGGATCTAAGTTCTAGAAAACAGAAAAGGGGAGCAACTACAGTGTTTTCATCTCAGAAAGTAAAACTGTACCCCAACCGGAATAAGGGTGCTGATACAAAATACAAAAACTGCAAATGAGAGCGAGAACAGCACAGCATGTTTCTCTGTGAAATGCTTTTCATAAATATGTAAATGAAGCATTCTGGAAAACATGGAAGAAAAGCATGGACGGCTTTCGAGTCTCCTTCAGCAGAACACGCTTTAATGGAAGTAGAAAAGGAACACAAAGTATTGGCAAACAAATCTCCTCTCAAACACCTGGTGTGTCCTTCTGTGTGGTTTGGGGACCTCCCAAGCCACTTGTTAGGATGGCAAACATTCTACATAGTGTCTAAGTGATAGTTTAGTACTAGCAAAACTTTAAGCATGCTAATAAAGATGAAGCATTATCAAATAAGCATTGTGTAGAATAAGAGACCTAACTCAAACATTTAACATAACAAATTCTATAGTCAATTGTTTCCAAAGGGAAAAAGAACACATTCAAAATGTTTCATAGGAACTAACAAATACCTCAGATTTATCTTAAATACACTTAGCCTTAAAAATGGAATTTTATCTCAATCTAAAGAAAACTAAAACAATGTTACTTGTAGTTGTCAACTATCTGTTCACTAAATCCCAGTTACTTATAATGTTTCAAAGTAAGGAAGAGGCACAAAATGTTAACTAATCTGAAACTACCAGTTGCAGAAATATTTCAAATCTAGAAAATCCTTCATAGGCATTTAACAGTCCTGTTCTATATAGTCCTAGCCTGGATGGAAAGGTGTGGGGTATCTATTGCTTGAAACGTTTTGCTCTGGTAAAAGCAATGAAAAGAAAATTATTCCAGAAACTGAGTTCTGAGAAATTAAAGAGCCTAAGCAGAAACTCCTGAGTAAAAATTTATATATTGGAGCCATGTGGTATGGTGTGGTGTGGTGTGGTAAGGTGTGGTGTAGTAAGATGTAGTATGGTGTAAGATGTGTGGTGTGGTGTGGTGAGGTGTGATGTCATAGTATGTGGTGTGGTATTTTAAGATAAGGTCTTACTCTTTAACCCAGTCTGGCCTAGAACTAGCAGTAATCCTCCTGCTTCAGCTTCTCAAATGCTAGGTTGACAGGCTTTCGCCACCATGCCTAGCTTTCTAGCAATCTTGAAAAACTTTTCTCTTCTTCAGATCATAAATTTCTCATTTTAAAAAGTCCAAAAGTGTGCAGCTGGGGTGGTGGGCTAACAGGGTGCAGGCTGCCTGAGAAGCTAAAAGACTTACCACTTAGTTTACAGTCTTCCCCTTTTACCCTAAGACACTGATCCATAAGAGACTGTCCACTTTCTTCACGACAGAACAGGTCGCCCTGAATGGAAATTAAAAGGCAGTCCTTGTCCCAGATCAGTAACTGCTCCTCAAACCTATCACATGCCCTTTGTTACTACAGAGCTGTTAATTTATGCTAAATTTGAAGGAAAGAGAAGATCCTAGCTGATTCCTACTGACTCATTTTCACTAGAATTTTAACTTCTAATCTAGAAACTCTCAAGCCCAGTCAAACAATGGTGTGTCTTTTAGATAATATGGTTGCCTGGCATGGCCATTATAAAACATTGGTGACATAATAATGCAAACAAATTTCTCCACCTTTAATTAATATATATTCATATATATACTATATATCTTATAAATACTATATATATACTATATATATTTGTTCATATATATATGTATATATATTAGAATAGCATTGACTTCAAATACAAAGTAGCATATATATGAGTGTGTAATTGCACTCTGTCAATCACCAAGTGTAAATGAAGAGCAGCCATGAACAGTCTTGCAAAGCTTGTGACTCAGAAGACAAACTTTAAAAGTATTTTATCTAATGTGGTCATTACAAAAGAGCTGGAACTTCAGAGGTGTGTTTTCTTAAGCTAAGCTGTACTACAGTTTCTGCTGACCCACTGGGGGCGGAAAACGTGGAATGACGTTGAGCAATGAATGAGGGGGGGGGTCAAATATTCACACTGGCCCATTCTCAATTGCCTTCTTAATTCTGTCATTCTCTCATCATCCTAACTCTAATGGGTGGATCTGAGATTAGTCAGAAAGGGAGTGGGGGGATAAAGAAAAATATTCTAGGTGCATTTGCTAAGCAGTAAAGAAAGGCAATGATCTCTGCTGCATGATGACACCGTCAGGCCCTGTATACCACAGGAAGAACATATTTGGACCAAAGAGCCCATTACTCAATAGATACCTTTCACTGTTAGATTGACATCTGACATGGTTTCTTCTAAATATTGCACACCTTGCCCTAAAAAAGCAGTTGATAGCATAACAAAAACCAATTAAAGGTGTCCTTGCCAGATAGCTATCAGGTCAGTGATGAATAAACTCTGACCTAAACATGCACACAACATCTTGTTATTGATTATGTTCCCTGATTGTCATTAATCATTTATGTAAATGTAAAACCACAATTGTCCTCAAGGATGTCACGGGACAACAACCAGATTGTGTTACTCTAAATTAACAAAAGGATAGATATTAAGTCGTTGAATATGATCAGAGAGTCTATCCGGTCCTCAGCTCAGACACAGTTCCCAAAGGCTTCCTAGTAACTCACCAAGGAGATCCTGTTTGTCCTCCAATGGCAAGTTCACTACTAATCTTCGCTATGAAATCTGCCATTTTACTCTGGCAATGCCCACTCACTAAGCTTTGTTCCACCCATATCGCGCATTAACTCTTGGTGTCAGGACAGTATCTAGCACTAGAAGGCATATGGTTACATGTAGCATTAACGAGTCCTACCTCAGTGGCAACAAGAGAGAACATCATATTTTAATGTACACTAAGGTTCTGGCAAATGAAAGCTATATCTATTTTTAATGTAAGAACCATAAACTCAAGTCCCATAATGCCCATCTCCTCTTCTTCCCCTTTCCCCTCCCTCCCACTTGCTAGCCCAGAGCTCAGGGCCTCACACATACTGGGCAAGCTCTCCTCACTGAGCTACACCCACCGCCCAAATTAAAACCGTTTATAGCTGCTTTGGGAAAGAATATGGCACATTAGTTAAACTGTATACCTGAACACTTCACTTTACATCTATCTTTCTTCACAGAATGGCTCATCGGTGACAATCTAGAAATGCACACCCCGAGGCAGAGGGCAAGAAAGCCACAAGAATTCACCTTAATCACAGCTTCCTCTTTCCACCAACCACATCCTTTAAACAAATGGGCTCATCTCAAATATCAAGCTTAAACTTCCTTTCTCTAGGAAAGACTCTCCTACTAGGTGTGAAGCAATGTCAGTAGGGCCTCAATCACACAGAGACTTGAGGGTCTCTGCATAAGCCTGCCTGTAAAGTCAAAAAAGGCACAAGAGCAAGAAATGGGTGGGCACATTTAAGCTACCTACCAATTAAGTTCCTGTTTACCTTAGTTAGCCTAGAAGTTTTAAGTCAGTAAGGGGAGGGAACCAGCTATAGAACAAGACCAGCGTCCTAAATAGGTGACCACACTGAGCTATTGAGCAGGAAACCAGAAACAGTCACTGTGGAAATGGATGCTTGACTTTAGAATTCAATTACACTCATCTTATAAAAGAGCTACGGCTCTATTGTAGTCACTCCCTGGCAGATTTCATAAATCAGAGCCCTGTGGCTTGAAACCCAATGTGTTCCATTTGACCTTACGTAGCAATCTCAGATCAGTTACGTTTGGGGTTGATGTTGACAGAGTGAGCATGGTCTATGATGTATAACAAATTAAACAGTCCTACTTTTTGTACTCAGAATCACTGCTCAAAACAACCATTGATTACAGATCTCATGCACGCATGAACTGTCACCATTTTCTAGGTAAATGATTAGTGGTTTCTTATGGCTGAACAACGATATCGGACATTTTACCATATAACAAAGCTACATCTAAGTAGTGCTAAGAAAAAGAAAATAAAGGCAGTATGTATATTTCAAAGGCCCTCTTAGACTAGGTAATGGAATACATGGTAATGTTGGATTGTTTGATGGAAATAACCATTTATCCTTTGATCTCTCAGAAAAAAAAACAGACAAGAATCAGGACTGACACAAGTTTCTGGTACTTATCCTTGTCGTGTGATAGATGATGTATCAGACATTGTTATTCTGTCTCACTTAAACTTATGCGTCCTCACCTGCATACAGTTGTATAATTGGGGAGATTAAGTGAATTACTGGTTGCCCAAGACACAAGGAAAACAGAGGGCTAGGTTCAGAACTGCCAAATCCAAAACCTGCCATGATTTCAGGATGCTATACTACAAATCTGTAGCCACTTCCTTCTCTCGCTCTCAACTTACAAGACATCATGTCACTATGATCTGATCCCTAATAATGACAACACAATGCAAACATCTACGGAGTCTTCACTGCATGCCACACAAGACACTGTGTCATCATTTCACCGAGTGCCAAAAAAGAAAAGCCACAGAACACATTCCTTGCTTATGAACTCTATGAACATATAGAAATTTTTCATTGTGTTGCCTCTTGATCCAAAAAAAAAAAAAAAAACCCTTCAGTCATCAAACTGAGTTCACTGCCTCTAAATGTGAAGGAAAGCAGAGAAGGTATGTTTTTCAGTAGTGCCCTTTCTAATAAATATCCTGGGTTTAGGGCACACACAACAAAAATCACTTTAAAATGTCACTATTTTCTTTCACAATATACCACAGTAAGATCCGCTCTTCTGAGTCCTCTCTCAATAAAGAAATGATCAGCTTTCTTTACTGAGCCGTACTGTTTCATAAAGAATGGATATAAAAGCCACATAATCATACAAGGCATTTGTGAGGAGCGCTAGACTCCAAAAGGTGCTTTCACATCACTAAATCTCAATAACCTAGGAAGCCCAATTAACTATAATATCTATCTGCCAACACTGCAGTTAACCCAAATATTACTGACTGGCCATCAAACCCTAAAATTATTTAAACATACAGGATTTTTATATTAATGCCCTTGGTTTCTAACTGAGACTCAACAGCAATGAATTATTTAGCACAAAACTGGAGGGACTCCAATGGCATCATTAGCATTAGGAAATACCTAGCTAATGTGCTTTAGAACAGGCCCTAATGGACTCCAGAACCCGCCTGGGTGGTGTTTTGGGTCCAGTCCTGAAACATCCTTGTTAATAATGCACAGACTCCACACCTCACTCTCACACTCCTTTTGGCTTCAAACTACACTTGAATGTAGGACTCCATATCCACATGCCTAACTCAGAAAAGTGGGCCTGTTTACATTCAATACATGTAATAAGTAAAGGCACGATTAATACAGCTTCCGCACATAACTTCCAGTGCTCTCAGGAAAAGCAAACTGTCAAACAGAATTGGCAATAATAATAATAACAATAATAATAAGCTTGACTAAACGTTTATCCATGTTTTCTTGAAGACAGTTTGCAAGTATGGACAATGAACTATGAAACAGACTGCTGACACACACTGGCACATCAGGGTTTTATTTTAAGGAATTAGCTTATGATTAATTAATTAACTTTCATTAATATAACAGGTGAACAAAATGCCAGAAGGTATGCTTGAACACTCTGATGGGTTGGTTTGGGGCTTATAGGAATCCCTTGCTTTATGTAGTTACCTGTATCAAAGAAAGTTAAGGACCAAAGTTTAGGTATCAGCTATGCCTTCTGGTTAACGGGCGTTTTCTGACACCAACACTCAAGGTTTAAGAAACCCAATCCACATGACACAGCTGTTAACTCGCTGTAGCCTATGACATGGATTCATTCTTTAAGTATCCTAAACATTCCTTGATCTTTTTTTGTTATTGCTGTTTCTTTATTCTCTGCTAAGTTGGTTGATTTTTTTTTTTCTTAAGAAGACAATAGCCTCTCGACTTCACAAATGGAACAAGTTCAGGAGACTTATTCGCAAATGTCCTCACAACTTCACAGTTCGCATTTCACCACAGCAGCTGGAAAACTGAACACCCAAATCTCCATTTATAGGACCCGAAATACGGAACAAAAGGTCCCAAGGTATCTGTCCCACTTCCTTTAGGTTGAGTACGTTAAACAACATCAGGCACATGTCAACGTTTCAACAATTCCCAAAGCTAAATTATTGGCTAAACACTTTAAACCAATGCACTTTAAGTAACCTGGGTGGCCACAGAGCCCCGATGGCGGTGGGGACCCGGTGTCCCCTCTCCAGTCCACTGCGGGCGCCAAAGATACTATTGGCGGGGAGGAGGAACTCAAATTGGAGGCTTAAGACAGTCCACGAATGAAGCCCAGATCCTGGGGGAGAGGAGTGGCCCTCCAGCTGGTCCCAGCCCTAGCCCGGAGTCCTCAGCGACGTCCTCCTCCATCCCTGGTCCGCAGCTCACCCCGAGGTGGCAGCTGCCTGGTTGGTGCCCTGAGCACGGAGGGGGCGCGGGGACCGAGGGAGCGAGCCCGGGGATCGCCGGCAGGACACGGGGGGCAGTGGACCACACTCACCGATGCGGCTGAAACTCTCGGACAAAGTTCTCCTCAACTTCTTCATCTTGCCGATCTTCTCGACCGGCTGCGGTTCAATGAGGTCGCACATCTGGGCGGCGCGGGGCCCGGGCAACTTCGCGAAACTGGTCCAGCGCAGCGCAGCGGAGACAACGGCGGGCGAGGGCGCGCGGCGCGGGGAAGGCGGCGCCTCGTCCTGCTCCTCCGCCTCCTCGCGGGCCGCGGGCGACGCGCAGCGCTCGCCTGGCTGCGGGGCTCGGGCCTGGGCCGAGGCTGGGCGCGCGGGGGCGTCTTACGTGGCGCCGGGGGCGGCAGCGATCCCCGCCGCCCGGGGGCCCCGCGCTGCGCCGCCGCCCGCCGCATTTTCCCTCCTTTGTAAGCGAGAACCGCGCGGCCGCGGCCAGAGACGGAGGTAGCGCGGCCGAGGAGGCGCAGGCGGCTGCGGGCGAGGCGCGCGGGACAACTTCCCCAACCGAGGGGCGGCGCTGCACGGAGCCCCGCGACCGCCCTCGCGGAGGCCTAGCGCCCGGGACCCTGACGCGACCCGCGCCGCGCCACGACTCCGACTCCCAGGCCTCCGCCGCCCTCCCGGACCCGCCGCGCCCGGGCGGCGCCCCCTCCCGGCCGCCCGCGCTCGGCTCGCCGCGGTCGCGCTCCTCCCGCGCGCTCCGGGACCGCAGCCCGCGGGCAAAGGGACAGACGGACGGACAGACGGACGCCGCGCTGGGCTCCGGGCCGACCCAGTCCACACGGTGCGGTGCAGTGTGGTCCGTATTGGCCCCCTACCCGGAAAGGTTGGGGAGTGTCCGGCGCGATGCCTCAGGGACTCATTCGGGTTTAGTACACTTTCTGGTTGGTTTTTTTTAATTTACAGGGAAAGTGGGTGCTCCAAAGGGCAGGAGAGGCCCCATTTTCATTGGGGTACAGTGCAAAAACTGAAAGTGCCCCCTCGGAACTTCCAGAAAGCAGGGCTCCTGCGTTTTGCCTCAGCCCTGTCTCTGGGTGACAGGAACAGGAAGGTCATTGTAAGTGATTCCTCAGTGGGGTACTCTGGTCATCAGTAAACTTACAACCTATTGTCACCTCGTTTCCCCACTTCAGTGAATGAACTTGAAAAGGATCTTAAGGGTGACTTTTTTTTAAATCCCCGGGACAGACAGTTCCGGGAGAAAATCCAGTCTTTTTTCTAATAAATGAGGTACTCCAAACGTCAGTCTCCCAGGGGAGGGGGAAGGAAGATGGGGGAAGGCCTGGTGTACTGATTGTGGGCCAGCAAAGTCCTTATGAATAGAAACGTTAGTGATCTTGAGTCATCTGGCTGTGTAAGTAACAGGAGCTTTTGTGGGTGTGACAATGCTTTTTGGTTTAAAGGAAGTTTTGGGGAGTTTGTGTTTGTCAAAAGATTTTTATCTTAAAACAAAAACTAGCCCCCTGCCTTCCTTAAATTGTGAGGTAGAACACTGATTTGTTCCGCCCTGAGTTGAGCACATTACAGGGTTTGGTAGATTGCCACTGATAAAAGGCAGCTAGCTAGCAAAGCCAGGACCCTAACAGAGGAGAGAGCTAGGAATTCATGAGCAAAGTCAAGGCAGTTTAAACGCAGGGATGTTGGATCCGGACAGCCATATCTCAATAATTACAGAAAGCACCAAGTGTGGCCTCCTACAGGAAAAAAGTTTTGACATGTACCACTTGGTCAGACTGATTAGAGAATCAGCAGTTACAACTGAACACACACAAACAGAGAGAGACAGAGAGAGAGAGAGAGGAGAGAGAGAGACAGAGACAGAGAGAGAGAGACAGAGAGAGACAGAGAGAGAGAGACAGAGAGACATAGAGAGAGAGAGACAGAGAGAGAGAGACAGAGAGACATAGAGAGAGAGAGACAGAGAGAGAGAGAGACAGAGAGAGACAGAGAGAGAGAGAGACAGAGACAGAGACAGAGATCCAAACACTGATAGGTTCTTCCAGTTAACAAAGTTGAAAAAATAGTCAATGATAAAACCTTAGAGCGCTATGTGTGTGGTTATCCTGCTGCCGCTTGGAACGGCTGGGTTGAGGAAGGACGCAGGCTCAATGGCGGGCTCAATAGTGAGTGCTTGCCCTCACATGCTTTGTGTACGTGCGGTGTCCCTGCACGTGCATGTGTGTGATATCTCTTTACCTCCCCGATGTTTCTTATTTTCTAATCTTTAAAAAGCCAAGTTACCATCTATGATTACAAAGCTATTGTTTGTGACCATTTTTTTTTTTTAAATAACATGAACTTGTGTCGCTATAACTAGGGTTAGTAGGGAAAACCATATTTAATATTAAGCTGTGGCAAAATATGCAAATATATATATATATACATTTCTGGAATACACAAAATTTCTGGAAACAAAAGGAGAAACTTAGGAGAATATAATAGATGGGACACAACTTTGTCCTTACACTTTATACTTGAAAGTAGAATCTGAGTATTTTACTCCCAAAATGTATTAATTTTATATTGCAAAAATACTAACTTACAACATAATGGATATTAATCTCCCTTTTCTGGCTTGACTATACTCTTTTGGCCCTCTCCACTAAAGTAGAAAATACATCTGGCAGTTGAAACCTGCGTCCAGTGGCAGGCAATGAACCCTTGGCAGTTGTGAATAACCAGCTTTCTGCTCCATGCTTGTCTGTGTCCTTCCTTGGATATATATTACACCGGCAAGTTATGCAATAGGCCTACAAAATACAGAAGGAAATTAACTTCATGCTTTTGAGATATGTGTACTTCCGTTTAAGGGTTCAACGTGTGTGTGTGTGTGTGTGTGTGTGAGTGTGTGTATACATGTGTACTGTATATGTGTGTATACCCACACACGCACACACACATCCATACATGTGAAGGTCAGAGGACAACTCTCAAGACTTGGTTCTGGAGTGCTATCTTATGGGATCCAAGGATTGAACTCAGGTTGTCCGGCCTGCCTGCAAGTGGCTCTGCTCACTAAGCTATTTCACTGGCTAAAAGGATACAACTCTTGGAAAATAATTTCTTATATTCACCTTTATCTTGTCTTATGAATTCCACAAGACCTGAGACCCTCCCTAACCTGGAAAAAAAAAACAGTACATGTTTCACAGAGAATTAATTGCTTATCAAAGAGTGTAGAATGGACTGCTGTCATTAAGAAGTGACCTCTTGTTTCTTTAGAGACACAAAGATAATGACAGCATCTGCACTGCATATGTATCTCCAGTGAGAGCATGGATCTCTGCCAACCCTCTGTCTGCACTTCTGCTTCACAAGGTTATAGTTTGAGGTGGCTGAAATAAAAAGTGCAACGCTGGGCCTGCAGAGACGGCTCAGCAGTTAGAAGCACTGTCTGCTCTTCCAAAGGACCGGGGTTCAATTCCCAGCACCCACATGGCAGTTCATAACTGTCTTTACCTCCAGTGTTCCAAGGGATCTGACATTCTCACACCAATGCACATAAAATGAAATTAAATAAATAAAGTGTGTGTGTGTGTGTGTGTGTGTGTTGTTGCATCATCTGAAGACAAGGACATATGCTTATCTTCAGCCTAACTGGCAAGTGCTGACTCAACCAAATTCACCAGTGCAAGTGTGTTAGGCCCAAAGAACCCAGGATCATGATTTTTCATCCTACTCCATCAATATGTGTTGTGGAGCCTTAGATGAGTAATGTGTCTACCTCCTTATCTATAGAAATAAAGGTTTAAGCTGGATAAGCTCAGGTGTCATCCTTAGCTACAAAAATGTAAAGGTGACGTTACCCCACTCTCAGCTTACATACTAAAGACTGATAAACCTTTGATACAGGAAGGTCAATATACAAGGTACAAAGAATACTTTTATAGATAAATAAGGCAAAGATCCATTGACAAAAATTACATGTGATTTAATGTCAACTGTGCATTTGTTAGAAAATACTGTAGGTCTTCCAACCAGACAGGGATCTGATATGAGGCCCCTGACACATATACAGCTGAGGACTGCCAGATCTGGCCTCAGTGAGAGAAGATGCACCTAACCCTCGAAAGACTTAAGAACCCAGGGAGTGAGGAGGTCTGCTGGTGTGGGGATGAGGGAGTAGAGACATCCTCTTGGAGACATGGGTATGGGATGAGGGCAGACCAGGAGGAGGATAAAGACTGGACAGAAAAAAAAGGATTAAAATAACAAAGAAAAGAAAATATTGTGGGTCTTATCACAGAATCTTTCTGCATAGGAAGAAAGTGCTAATGTCCTCCCAGTAGCTGTGAAGGGAAGCAGTCCTTAATCCCAATAGGCAGTGACTGCAGGGTTTGATTAGGATCAAAGAACATCAGAAGCAGTCTCACTGCTACTCAACCAGACAGCAAACATAGTCAGGGAGAGAAATCCATGAAACAAGGAAGCCAAGGACAAAGGTGATGAAGATAGAAAAATAGATAATTCACATGAATGAACTTGCAGAAAATAATCAAAGTTTAAAGAGTGACATCCAGTCAGCATAATTACTGAAGTGGTGGAAACTTTTGGAATTAAATATCCTCCAAGAACTCTGAAATGTTGATCTAGTTCATGATTCTTGGGATCAAGCATCATTCACTTCTGAACAAATTCAGGAAAATGAGCACACGGTTTAGGTAGTTTGTATAACTTTAAATTGGTACACATAATTTAACCGTTACAGCTGTCTCTTGTATTCTACTGATGGATAGAACTGGTTCATCAAAGCTCCTTTGCTTCCTTCCTCTCTTCCTTTTTCTTTCTTTATCTTTGTCTTTTCTTGTTCCTTGTTTGTCTTATGATAAAGAGAACCTTGAAACCTGAGAGGGAGGAAGATGGAGCATTGCAAAAGCTAGTGTAGATACACTCCTGTCAAAGGAGGCTTCTCCTCTTTCTCTGTCCTTCCTCCATCGTTGCCCACTCCTTATTTGGATTTTTTTTTTTGATGTTTTCAGAAATCACTCTTCGCTGACACAAACTTCCAGGTTTATCCAGAAATAAGAACTACCTTTGCCTAATGACTTTATAGGCAGTCCTGAGATTTTTTCATCCTGTATTTGAAGAATCCCAGTGACCAAAGTAAAATGATACTTGCAGATAGCTAGCCAGAGAACAAAGAAATTGTAAAAGCATCTAAGTGACGTTACTATAAATTAGCTCAGATAGGTTTGAAAGCAATAAATTTCCCAAGTCAAAGTATATATTAAGGACTAGGAATATTCCTCTATCCTATTAAAATGTATTTAAAGATTAAAATTTACCATATTAGTCCAATTTTCATTGTTAAAATAATTTATCTGAAAGAAATTTGTATGAGGAAATAGCTACCACTGTTTCTAACAAAGATACAATGTGTTTAATCATATCCTTTGACCTTCCATGTGTGTGTGTGTGTGTGTGTGTGTGTGTGTGTGTGTGAGAGAGAGAGAGAGAGAGAGAGAGAGAGAGAGAGAAGAGAGAGAGATTCACCATTAGCTAAGAGTCCACATTTATGAATGTCATCAGCTTCAGTGTTTCATGTTACATCCATCAAAACAAAGTTTCAGTAGCCAGTCTTATAACTGAACTCCGGACATGGATTGGAAAGCTGTACTGCCTCCGAGAACTAAAACCTTAAGCCTTAAACCTTAATCAGCTGAGACAAGTCATGTTAGGAGCAATTAAATTAAAAACTGGAGCTTTCCTATCAACTACATCCTAGGTTTCCTTTCAGGATACATGGCAGTTTGACCTCATTCCCATGCCTGTTACAAGCCAGAGGAGGTATCTACAAAATAATCAGTGATGATGTCATCCCACATGTCACAAACAAACTGTAATGACTTATGACTGGTAACTTTACAATGTAACTAAAGCACTGTAATGTAACTGAAGTAACAGCAATGATCTGGACTGATGGACTCATTTTCTTTTAATCTTAATCTTTCTCTATCCTACTCTAAGAGTCATTATTATTCCTATGTAACATATAGAAACGGACCTAAAGATGACATGAGAAAGCGTCCAAGATCATCACATATGCTCCAGTCTTAGACTGAGACATTTTCAGTTTCCAAAAGAAGTTTCGAATAAGCCATCTTTGTAGCATGATGCATGTCATTCCTGTACCTGAAATGCAGTTGCACTCTCTATAAAGAATAACAGGAGAATTCATGGAACTAGTCACTCTTAGAAACTTTAACAAATGGATCAAAATTTCTAAGTTCTAACACTGTATGTTAATCTTCCCATGTGTGGGAAATGAATGTGATATTGAAAGATATACAAGTGACTTTGGAAAGAGGCTCCTCTGTACACAGATTGGTGTTTATAAATGAAATGAATGTTTTTTAAGTTACATCACGACATCTTAGGCACTCTAAGGCATTGCCTCTAACTTCACAAACACTCTCTGAGGTATATTTTATTAAGTTCTGCAGGTAAGAAAATTAAGACCCATATAGATCAAACTGATCACTTAAACTAGTCAGATATTAATAATAGAAGTTACAGAAGCATTACAAAAGTCTTCATTATGCAAACGTAGAGGTAACAGTTGTCTCAATGGAAACAAAAATCACTAGAAGTGGAGACATTAGATAAAATGTATTGAGTTTCAATCTGTTTGAGCTACATTCAAACCATAATAAAGTATGTCACTTATACATAGTATGAGTCTATTTCTCACAGTCCTGAAAAAATGGGAAGTCCAAGCCATCATCAAGATACAGACATATTTAATGCTTGCTGCAAAATGGCTTTCACAGAACCTTCTTTTGCAGCACTCTCCCACAGTTGAAAGCACTTGCTAGTCAGGTAGTAAAGGTTGCATATTCTTTAGTTCTTACTAGAAATATCAGACTGCATGCATGCTATTACACATTCATTTTTAAAACTCATTAAAACTATATAGTGACTAGATTTCTTTATTGTATTTTACTTTATTTTAAAAGTTAAGATATTATATAGCCTCCATGGCTTTTATGGAGCTTACTATGTAGACCAGGATAGCCTTAAACTTTGGTGAATCTCCCTGATTATGCCCCCAAGGTTTAAAAGCACATGCACAAAAGGTAAATCAACAACATGATTTTGAAAGCTAAAAGACACAATAACAGCTGCATAGTAACTGAATTATCGGTCTCAGAGGAGTAGAGACTTTGTCCTAGCCCCTGACAAGGCTGAGGAAGATCCCATTGAGAGTTATAAGTGACAACTGAGGACCCTGCCGGTCTTTCTTGCTCATTTCCCATGGTCCTGGCCAATAGGTGGTTCTACAGTGTATACCATCAGTCAGGTGTCCTTGTACATTTTTTTTCTCCCTCCTGGATATTGGCAGGCATTCATGGGTCTTAAGACTTTGGGTAAAGTGTCCTAGTAAGAAACACAGAGGTCAAAACAAATGAACTATAGAAAATCGACTAGGAAACAGTAAAGATTATGCAGGAGGAAAAAAACAATACTACTATTGCTATCTTCAGAGATTTAAAGCTGCCAAAATATTATTATAGCCACTAAATAAGACATGGATACTATGTCTTTTTAAGTTTTGCTATAAATTCTGATGACCACAAGGTAAAAGCAAACTCTTGTATATTAAACTTATCAGTTTAAAAAAAAACAGTTAAGTTGAAAATATAAAATATAAGTAATGAGGAAAAAAGCCTTCCACAAATCAAAACAAGATTGAGGCATTAGAAAACTGAAGAGAATAAACCACAAGTGAAGCGCAGTCTAGTCCAGGAAGTTCAGATTCTGAATAATGGGAGTCCCAGAAAGAAAACAAAAGGAAAGCAGAAGGAGGAAATTATCAAAGAAACAACTCAAGAAAATTTCCTGGAATGACAGAACATAACTTCACAAAGTGAAAGGGCCTATTGAGTTCTAAGACAATGCATGAAAATAATCTTCCACTGAGACACATCATTATGAAACCACAGAACCAGGAAGACAAAGGAGATTCCAAAGCTTTCAAAACATAAACACAAGATTCGAAGTAGAACTGGTACACAGTGGCTTTAGACTTCTCAGCTGCAGCAGCACAAAATACAGAAAGGAATACAAGGGAATGATTGTTAATTTAGAAGCCCATCTAGACAAATTACTCATCAGAAAATAAAAAGAATAATAAAGCTGTTTTTATACATTAAAGGTAACCAAAGTCAACAGATTTGTTCAACCAAGAGAAATTGAATCCCAAAACGGGGTTCTGATATACCAGAAAGTCTGAGACAGAGACAAGAGAACCCAGGTCCATAGCACTGGAGGACACTGGGCAAGGACCAGAGCAATGTAGAGAAAGCTTATCAAGAAAATATAATAGTGATAGAGTGACAAATGTTTAAAACGTGTCTAGGAAGATTTACAATGCTGGAGGTGAGGGCAGGCTGGAGACATATTGGCAAGTACCAGAAAGCTATTTTGATCCATTCACCCAGAGGTGGGCATAATTTCCCACTCAGGACTTTACTTAGATAACCCAATGGATTCAGCAGTCAATATAAATTGACTATATTTAGGTCCCACACAGGTTCCCAGCAGTGCATGCTCTCCAGTGCTAACATGAAGGGAACCCCTGGCCTGAGGTGTCTGTTTTTACTGTGGTCAAAAAGCCAAGATGATGAGGACTTCTCTCACCATGGATTAGAATCCGATTTTAAATTCACACTGGTTCTTAGAAGCAAGGCCTCCACAGCTCTTTTATCTTAGTCACCCAGATATGTGGGGGTGGGAAGCACGGGAGTGAAAGCTATCCATATTCAAACAAATCTGGAGCCAGCCTCTTCCTCATAAAAGACGAATTACAAGGGGGAAAAAAAGACGGTTAGCTACAGAAAAAGAAAATATATAAAAGGCAAAAGAGAAGTCATCTTAGGATAGTATAGGCTGTGGCTCGAATGGGAATAAAATGTCCAGAGACATATCAATGTAAACAATGAGTGGAATATAATTAAGCAACAGTCATTAGGTGGGCGAGGAGTGGGAAATTGTGTAGGTACATAGGTACCACATGATGTAATGACAATAAACTCAATCTTAAATTCTAGAATTGAGTCTCTAGATTTAAAAAACAGCAAAATGAATGTTAGAATGTCGAAATACGCCACAGGAATCAGGTAGAAAGTTGGAAATGATTGTCTCTAGATAGTTAAAGGATAGGAAACAGCAGACAGTTGGTATGAGCGGCATACGTTAGAACGTCTGTTTGTGTGTTTGTGGTGTGTGTTTACTTCACCCACAACTAATTGGTGCTGATGGGACTTGGAAGTCCGAACACTGCCATCATCTGATAGCACAGTCTGACTTGCATTGTCTTAAAATGACTCTAGTATATTACAAAGAATTGAAGGGAGGGAAAACTAGATGCTGAAGTGTATATACGGAAGCAGTTAGTTGCCAGGAGCCTGGAATATGGGCTGAAGCTATAGCCGGCTTGAATTCATGTGTGGTAGCAGGGTTACAGAAAGGAGATTTGTGATTATTTGGAGTCTGGGATAGAAGAGAGGGACTCAAGCTTTACACTGCATTTTCTGCGTTGAACAGTGCCATTCGTTTAGACCAGAAATTATACTGAAAGGGTATTATCTGGAGGAAGTGATTTTAGAGCTAGGTATCCAAGGCCACCACAAATACGAATCTGGAGCTCCAAAGAGAAAGCAAGGCTAAAGATGTATATTGGAAATTCGCATGAGAAATGGCCACCATAGACTGACAAAACTCTCAGTACCAGGCAGGAGAAACCACCTTTCCAGTGCTTGGTCTAGGAAGTGAGGGCAACCCCCAAAAACAGTAGAGACTGATGCTGTTGTACTTGGTTCCCTCCTGGAGGCTGAACGCTAAGTCCCTATTGCTGAAGACACTTTGGACACAAGACCCAGAGACACTAAGCTGGATCAGACTTGAAAGGTTCCTCCTAGCTTTCATGGTAATTGAAGGCGCTATGCAAGCTTCAAAGGGAGGACAGCATCCAATAGTCCTACCCAACTGTAATGCCTATGAACTACAATGATGACTGGCATGGCACAATAACCGTAAAAGTACAGTAGTAACACTTATATCTTGGCAGTAACTAGCCACTCTCTAATTGGACTTAAGGTCCATTCAACAGGAGGGAAAGTTAGACCTGCTACTGCAAACCTAGCCAACCACTTAGGACTACTGAAGTCATGGATCTTGCAAGAGAACCTACTACCACCACTTCACTAAACTAGCACAATGTCTAAATGCATTTTCAATATCTATCTGTATAATCACTAATTATAGTAGCTCTCATTACTCAGGAAACTTCTCTTTCCAACATACAGACAAATGTAACTGGTCAAAATGCAGAAAACATGTGACTGAGTGGTATCTAGTTCCCATAGGTACATCTGCAATGCAACTCCCATACCTAAGGCTCCGGGACCCTTCTAAAACAAAAGGCCAAAAGATGTAAAAGCCAGAGGACCAGGAAATCTGATTTTAAGAGAGAGCAGGGAACAGTACATGGGAGGGAAATTATATTTTTATTTTAATGTTTAGTAAAGAAAAAATGGCAACTGAAGTTCTAGAGGGGGATGAGATTGACCAGGGAATCGTGTAAATAGAAATTAATGTCTACATATCTATTATTAGAATTGAAAACAGAGGCCCAATGAGATATCCATAATCTCCATAATCTCAGAAGTACTTTCCACAAAGGGTAGTACACATACATAATGGGATATTATTCAGATAATAAAGGAGGAAAGTGATATGTCCTAAAATGTGAGCCATACTTGATATTATTGTAATAAAATAAACAAGCCGGAAACAGACAAATAGTGTTTAATTCCACATATGAAGTCCTCAGAGTAATCAAAATAAAAAGACAAATAATGCAGCTATGGCTGCCAGGGTCTAGGAGGGGGAACTCTGGAGACGATATTTAACGAGTATAGAGTTTGAATTTTACAGAGTGAAGAGTTATGAAAGTAGATGATGATGATGATTGCACATTATGATAGTTGATAACACTAAATTCTACACATAAAAATGTTAAGTTTGATTTTATTTTTCACAAAATGGAAAAATGCGTGGGCGGCAGGGCTTAGAAAGAGTTCAACATCCAAGGCCAACCTAGAAGGAACATAGAAGGAAGAGGAAGAAAGCCTGCAAGGGGGGCGGGGTGACAGGCTGCCTAGAAGGCGGGGAGCTAGGAAAAGAATCTTTAAGGGACATGGGATGTCCAGCAGGGAGCCAATGTAGGTAGGAGAGGCAAAAAGACATGGCTTTTAGGAACAGCCTGAGCTCTGGGGTGGCTGAATGCAGTCACTGTAATCCCAGGTAATAACAACACATTTTCTCACGAACCTCTTATGAACCACGTACTATATAGTTCATCTCATTTAATCCACTCCCTAATGCCACTTTCATGAAATGGTTGATGTTATTAATAGCCACATTTCTAGATAAGCAAACGGAGTGGGGAGGGGCTCGCTCACAGGAATAATGTTGGGCAGCTGGCATCTGACTCTAGACAACAAATGCTTGACCCTTGCACCCATCCTGCAAATGATTTGTCCCAAATAGCACAACTTGATTACTCATTCAGCAGCCCTACTGTGCACGGGACGGGGGTGTGGGGGAGGGCTGATCCAAAAGATGGTAACCCAAAGCAAAGCTCTTGACCTCAGAGGATTCTCACATAGGAAGGAGCTCTCAGTGAGCAAACTTGAAAATGTGTGTGTAGTGCCAATGCTTGAGGCAATGAACCATAAGAAAACAGACAGGGTAAATGGAGAGAAAAGCCATCCTAAGACAGCATCACAGGAAAACCAAAAAGACTCACAGATTTGTGACTTGAAAAGATGAAATCCAGGTTAAAGGAACAGGAAGTGTCTTGACTCTGAGGAGAATGAATTTGGCTCAGGGGCAAGCCTGGGGCAGAGGCAGAAAGAGAGCCAAACTGGCAGTCAAGCAAATCCAGACCGGGAGGCAGGGCTGTACCACTTTCAATCTCTGAGACTTGAGTAAGTATTTCAACCATGGTATGGAGGTATCTGAAGGACTGTGTGCAGAATGGTAATACCATGACTCAGACTCAGACTCAGACTGGCTGCTACCGGCTGCAGTAGAGTCCAGACTTTACATTCTGTGACCTTTGCCTTTGTGATGTCATGTGGCTTCTAAGCATTTGAAATGTGAATGGTCCAAACTGAAATGTGCTTTAAGTGTACGAAGCACACTAGGTTTCCAAGACAGTACAATAAAAAAAATGTAATCGACTTATAAATAGTTGCTTATATTGCTATGTGTTTGAAATGAAAAATTTTACTGGTATTAAGTATAATATAGAAAGTAATTTTCACACCTGTGTGTGTTTGTGTATATGTGTATGTGTATTGTGTGTCTGTGTGCGTGTGTGTGTAATGTAGCTACTGTCAAATTTGAAATTAAATATGTGGTTCTAGCTCTATTTCTACTTCCAGTACCAGTCTGGACAAGTTCCCCTGGGTCTGATGAGTTGTTCTCAACCTCCAAAATCTATAATGACAAACAGAATACCATGCGTAAAGTCGCACAAGAACATATTACACAATAAACGTACTTTACTGAGATGATAATCATCAAAAAATGTGCTGGTTCCTTATAGGCCAAAGATAATGTTAAAGTCTGGGTTGTGGTTTTTCGTTATTCTGCTATGGGGTGATGAGGTTGTTGAAAATCATCTGCTTCCTCTGTGCTCTTTCTTGTATAGTCTCTAGCAGTATAATTTTTAAAACGTGGCCCAGGTTAAGGAAATAGATCTCAGAGAAGGCTCTGTGTAGGGGCTGGTGAATAAGGCAATTAAGGCTCCACAAGGAGCCAAATGCGGGAAGCACTCGATGGAGCATTTGACCACAAATGCTACATCTATAACACACACACACACACACACACAAGAGAGAGAGGAGAGAGAGAGAGAGAGAGAGAGAGAGAGAGAGAGACCTAGGAACCATCTCAGAAGCTGGGCTTGGAAAGGAGTATAAGAGCCAGAGGTCAGGGAGGGCCTGAGCTGAAACTGTGTCTTCTGGACATGACATAACCACTAAGCTTCTAAACTCTAGCAGTTACCAGTTACAGTTGCCTGCACACAACCGGCACAAGAGGAAGCCAGTCAACATTCTAGCAAGGAGGAGGGAGTTAATCACAAGCAGGAGCCCCTAGCTAAGGCCTACAGACACTTGATGGTTTCTGAGGAGGAAGACTCCATTTTCTCTAAGGGTGCAGACACAGATAGATCAACCTTGATCCTGGGGATGGCCCTACAACCCAGGAGAATATGGGGACAGGCAAATATGGGGTTATAAAAGAAAGAGGACACATGGCTGGGTGGGGTGAGAGAGTTGGTGGTGATCTAGGAGAATATGATCAAATATTGGATGCATGTGAGAAACTCAACAATTTAATAAAAGTATATTTTTTAAAAGTCTCTACCCTTCGAAAAAAAATTTTATCTCTGCAAAGTTCTCTGTATATGTTTGAACCTCAGCTATTTAGTATGATATTATAATTATCTGGTCTACTCAAGCAAGTAAATTCCAAATGTCAGCAATTATATCTGTAATCTTAATTATATAATCTTAATTGTAGTCAATGAGAATTTAAGATTTGAACAGTTGTTCTAATCTGGAGTGATTTGTGGGTGTGAATTTATAGTCTCACAATGTTATTAAAACTCAATGGTATTTTGAATTACTTACAAGAACGTTTTAAAAATGTAGTTGTAGGAGATATCAGGAGAGACCTTTAATAGGAAATACAAGCATCGTAGAGGGCATCCTCAAACTCTGCCTTCTCTCCTAGCTTCATTTTGTTGCGTGATGAAAATTTCTAACCAAAAGCAATTCAGTGGAATAAAGGGTTAATTTCAACTTGCAACTCCCAGGTCACAATTTTCCCATTGAGGGAAGAAAGAATAGGATCTCAATGCAGAACTCATAGAGGAATGGTGCTTGGTAGCTGGATCTCCACTCCTGTACAGACTCATGTTACTAGCTTTCCTGAATACCTGAAGGCACTAGCCAAGGAAATGGCACCACCTACAAAAAGTTGGGCCCACCTATATCACGATAAGATAAAACAACCTCTCACAGATGTATCCATAGACCAACCCTCTAAAGACAACCACTCAGTGACTCCAGATGTGTCTAGTTGTGAGTTATTGTTAACTAGAACACATACATTTCTGCACCTTCCTACTTTCCTTTTCTGTTCTGCACATGGCAGGCCTTCATTCTAAATTTACATCTACTGCCTTTGTGTTTTGAGCTGTCTCCTTCCTTCCTTCTTTCCAAGAACTGAGTTGCTTTCTCTCCCTCCTCTCTCCTCCTCCTCCTCCTCCTCCTCCTCCTCCTCTCCTTCTTCTTCCTTTCTTCTTCTTCTCTTCTTCTTCTTCTTCTTCTTCTTCTTCTTCTTCTTCTTCTTCTTCTCTCTTCTTCTTCTTTTCCTCCCCCCTCTCTCTTCCTCCTCCTCCTCCTCCTTCTTCTCTATGTGTCATGACTACCCATCCTAATTAATCTTCTTCATGAACATATAAAAATAGCACCTCCTATATTCCAACTACCAAAAGTGTTTGTATCTGTGTGTGTCTCTGTGTGTGGGGGTGTCTGTGTTGATGTCTGTGTGTATTTGTGCGTGTATGTGGGGGGGCTGTCGTGTGTGTTGTAGTGTGTCTGTGGCTGTCTGTATGTGTGCCTGTGTGTGTGCATGTGTGTGTATGTGTCTGTATGTGTCCCTGTGTGTGTTTGTGTGAGTATCTGTGTGTGTTTCTATGTCTGTGTGTGTGTCTGTTTGGGTGTCTGTGGGGGGTGTTGTGTGTGTGTGTGTGTGTGTATGTGTGTGCATTCATTCTGCACTCCCCTAATTTCCTGTTTCTACCTCTCCCTACCTTCTTTTGGTGGTGTCCTTTTGAGAAACTGTCTTATATAATCCAAGCTAGACTTGCTATACCATCCCTTGGTCCACCCCCACTGTCAATGCCCTACAGTATGCTGTCCTTCTCTTTTGTAATTATTCTTATTAAGAATACACTAAGACTTCCTTCTCTATAAAATATTAATGTATTTGGTACAGACCACTACTACTGCTGCTAATCCTAATATTCATAATAATGAGTCAAAAAAGAAGAGAAAGAGAAGGAGGGCAAGAAGGAATAAATGCCAGGAAAGAGAGCAGAAAATAAGACTAGGAAAGAAGGAAGGAAAGGGGGAGAAAGTGCTAACATAAATTACAAATTTAAAACTCTATTAAATTTTTAAATTTCTTTTTTTAATGACTTGGGATTCTTATCATAGAAGACTTTTAGTCACGTTGTTAGCATTACTCAAGATATTTTATATCATTTGAGGCTGTTGTGCAAGGTGTTGTTTCACTGATATCTTTCTCAACCTATGTACTAATCTGTCATTTTACATGAAGGGCTGCTGATTTTTGAGAGTTGCTTTTTTTCTCTATCTAAGACTTCAAGTACTATATTGGAAATAGTGGACAACCTAGTTTGGGTCCTGATTTTAGTGGAATTGCTTTGAGGTTTTCTCCATTTAAGTAATGTTGGCAATGGTCTTACTGTAAACTGCCTCTATTAGATTAGGACATAGCCCTTGTATCTCTAATCTCTCTAGGACTTGTATCATGAAGGGGTGTTGGATTTTTGTCAAGGACATTTTTGCATCTAATGAGATGACTATACTGTTTTGCCTTTCAGTCTGTGGATTGCATTTATGGATTTACATATATTGGACCATCCCTGCATCTCTTCATCAAGCAGGATGAAGCCCACTTGATCATGTTGGATGATCTTTTTGATGTGTTCTTGGATTCAGTTTGTAAGTGTTTTATGGGTAATTTTTGCATATATGTTCATAAGGGAAATTGGTCTGTATTTCCTTTTCTTTATGGTTAACCTCTTTTGGTTTGATTTTTTTTTCTAACGGACTTCTCTAGTGCTAGATTGCTTAAATTTGATTTTATCATAAAATGTCTTATGTTCTCCATCTATTGTGACTGAAAATTTTGCTAAGCATGGTAGTCTGAGCTGGCATCTGTGCTCTCTTTGACTCTGTATAACATATGTCCAGGCCATTCTGTCTCTTAGAGTCTTCATGGGAAAACAAATGTAATTCCAATAGGGCTGCCTTTTATGTGGCTTGGTCTTTTCCCCTTGCACTTCTAATATTCTTTTTGTTGGTGTGGTATTCTGACTGCTATGTTCTATATGTTTCTCGTATAGGCATCTTATTTTCTTCTCTAGTTTTGTTGAAAATATTTTCTGTGCCTTTGACCTATTACTCTTCCTTACTTTATTTCTGTTATTCTTAGATTTGATCTTTTCACAGTGTCTCAATTCTCCAATTTTTCTTGTTTTGGTTTTCTTTGTTAATTCTATTTCTACTCTTAACTCTTGAGCTGTCTTATTCATTTCCTTTTGTTGTTTGTGTTTTCATAGATTTCTTTAAGGAATTTATTCTTTCCTCTTTAAGGACCTCTGTCATGTTCATAAAGGCTATTTTAAGGTCTTTGTCTTGTGTTTCAGCTTTTTGTGATTCTCAGACCTCCTGTGGGAGGGCTGCTGGGCTCTAGTGGAGACTATTGTCTGGTGGTTATTGACAGTATTTTTATGCTGTCGTCAGGCATGTAGGCTTGGGAGATTGAGATTCTAGGTACTGATTGTGGTCTTGTTTTGTTGGGTAGGTTTTTGTTTCTTGTTTTGTTGCCCTCTCTGCTTCTAGGTAGTGATGCTGCATGTTTCCTGATAGGAAATTCTTCTGGATCCTGATAGATGTGCTACTGACATTCTGGGTAAAAGTGTTCCTAGGTACTGGGTGATGACACTGATGAATGAGAATGGGCTGGGAAAGTGGAGACTGAAGGGGCCACAGGAGGAGGAAAGGAGGGTGTTCCACCAGGGTCTTGTTAGTCCCCTGGGAACGGGGTCAGAGAGTATAAAGTGGCCACAACATGTAGATTGCTACAGAGCTGTGGATGAGACTGTGAAGTTGATTATGGAAGAGAGAAGAGAGTATGAATATCAAGCTAGCCTGACTGCTACTGGTCTACTTATTTCTCTGTGATGACTGGCTACAGGTTTCTCTGAGAAAGGTTTCTGGAATTGAATGTCAGGATAACAGGACGAATGGGGAGCAAGGTTGGGGAAGACCTGCAAATCAACTGGAAATGGGGGCAGAGAGGGGATGCTACATGAGTGGCCAGCTACAGAGATAGAGGTGAGAGCAGGGAATTGGATTTGGGGTAATGAATGGATAGGTGAAGGGCTGCATGCTGTTAGCCTACCTGTTTCATTGCCCAGAATGGCCTGTAGGCTCCCAGGGAATGCCTGTTGGAGATGTTGGCTGGTATCAGTAATGATAGGAGAAAGTAAGTCTGGAGGGGTACTTCTGTGTGATCCAATGGGGATGCGGTCAGAGAGGGCAGGGAGGCTGCAGCAGGTGGTCTGCTACAGAGCTAGGGATAAGACTAAGAGAAGACGGGAAGGTGAAGATATGCAGCTAGGATGCTGTTTCCTCAGATGGGTGGCCTGTGGGCTCCCAGGGAAAGGCTGCTGGGGTTGGGGGTAGAGATTAAGCAGTGAGTGAAGAGAGGAAGGTTGGAGGATAGGGTCTACATTGTAGTTGGAGACAGATAGAAAGGGGAGGCCACTGTAGGTGGTATGCTATAGAGTTGGGAACAAGACTGTGGGATTGGATTTGGAGGAATGGAGAGAGAGAGAAGATTGCCAGTTAGCCTACTGGCTTCCATCACAATTTAAAATTTAAAATTACATCTTTTTATTTATTTATTTTACATAGTGTGATGTGAAGGAATATATAACATGGAACACATATGGAGGTCAGTGACAACTTGTAGAAGTTGTTTTTGTTTTTCTCCTTCCACTGATTAGGACCTGGGGATAGAACTTAGGTTGCCAACCTTGGTGGCAAACCCCTCAAACTCACAGAACCATCTCGCCGGCCCTCTAATCACCTTCTAATTGTAATTCTTGACATGGGCAAGATGTACAAGATAGAATTAAGTGTTCTAATGAACTGAGCAGAAGAGGTTAGGTCTGAAAAACAAGCACACAGGAACCAAACAACAGATTGATTGTTTAAAGCTACTTTCTTCATGAGGGATTTAGCAGAGAGACATTTTACCAAAACACAAACCTGGCGTATTTGGGATTTGACTGTTTAGTCGCTCCTTTCTCCCTCCCCTCTCCTGCTCTCCCCTCTCCTCCCTCCTCTTTATAAGTTTTACTGGGTAGAAAGTAAGAAAAAAGAAAAGAAGGGAAAGAAGGAAGGAAGAACAGTGTGTATGTTGTCTCTCGCTAAGGATTTGCATCCCTGCCCCTTACTTCCTGTGTGCAATCACTGTGCAGACTGTAGGTGGCTGGCTCTGTGACTTTGGGTGTCTCTGCACTGCTATGACTTCATTTCAGAGCATCGCTGTCTCCTACCTAGATTGTTAACATTCTCCCAGCTGACAGGACTGCTCTGTATTTAAACATCCTTGGCTTACTCTCAGAGCAGCCATAGTGTTCCTTCAAAACCACGAGTCGGTTCATGTACGTACCCTCTCCAGTACGATCCCAAAACTTGCCCTTGTGCTTAATATAACATACAAATGGCCCATCATCCCTATAGGCCATGCCTGCCTCTTCTCTTCACTTTGTACCCCTCCCTTGCTCTACTCAACCTTAGAGCCTTTGGTTTTTCTGTTCTTTGAACCAAGAGTAGCTCTCCCACCAACTTCCTCCCACATTGTAACGTCAAGTCCGTTTAACCCTTCAAACTTCGGCGTACTTCAAACCTCGCACAGCCTCTGTGAACTTCACCTTTTAAAGCACTGCCCTCCTTTTATTTTCTACACTGCCTTATCTCCTTCAATTTTTTGCCACAATTTGAATGGCATATTATTTTTCTTTAAAAATTATAACTTAATTTGAGAAAATTGCACTTTTAGAAACTGTGTTCCCTCGACCTTCTTGCTCCTTCTCATCTTCCTGCTGATGAGACTGACGTTCTGTTAGGACAGGCCAGTGCTACCTCTTTGCCCCTCCTCTCCCCGTGGTTGGACTGTGGAGTGTGCATCTGGCTGTGTACTCTTTGTAGAGTTTCTCGAGAAACTAGTTCAGTAGTGCCCATGTCAGACACATTGAGAAGCATAGACCATTGGTAAGAATCCTGGCATGAGGCTGGACCTCAATGGCTACGATGTAGGGGTTCCACAGGGTGGCCCCATGGATACATAGCCATGCCCCTTCCCTGGCAGAAATAAAGACCTAGGGTCTACCACTTTTTACTGTGATTTGAAACTCTACTATTTAAAACACATATGTGTGTATACACACTATATATATATTTCAATCATACATATATTCCAATATATGAGGAAAAAAGCAAAGTAAATGTGGAAACACTCTGGTGACTGTTGATAATTGTGAAAATTATCATTTTTTTTATGTAACTTAGAACTGTTTCTGCAAGTAAAAGTCCACTTTACACACAGTAAGGAGATTCTTTTTCATTGTTGTGTCCAGTGTGTGTGTTTGTGTGTGTGTGTGTGTGTGTGTGTGTGTGTGTGTGTGTGTGTGTGATGTCTGTGTATCTATGTGCTTTTCAATCATGCTATTAAATCAATATTACAGGAGGTCATTGTCTTGGACCTAGAGCTTCCATTAGGTTCAAACAAACAGCATCCTTCTTTACACTGTGGTTCCTGATCACCACCGTGTTCATCTGACCTGAGAAATCAGGATTAGAGGCTGTGCAGCTGCTTAGGCATGATAATGTCACCCTATCAGCCTTAAGCTTTTCACATACAAAATTAGCCTAAAGTAACCTGGCCTAGCCAGTCAGCTTTCCCCCTATTGTTCTATATCTCTGCACTTCCCTTAGCAGGAAAGTAGCTTTAAACTAACCAACCTGATTTAGAATATTTGTCTATTTATTTATTATTTCTCATCTCTCTATAAAGCTTTTTATAAAGCTATGTCATCCTGATACTTTCAGCAGCCAGTAAGACTTGGATATATATATTTCTTACATGTCTTCTTTCTACCAAAAGCAAGAGCACAATTTCTTATACTAAATTACATGCTAATCCTAGCTAACCAATTCCTGCCGCAAACAGAAAAGGGTTGGTGTAGGTATTCACCCAACTAGAGTACTGTCCCCAAGCTGAGATGGGATCAAAACCCACTCACAACAGCCACATCATTAAGAATGATCTGGGAGCAAGCTTGATCCTACCAGAACAGGAAACATCAGTGCCCATATAGCTGTCTTAGTTATAAGGCCTGGTGCAGCCTTGTAAGAGATTTAATGTGTGCTAAAGAGGATGAAGAAGGGAGCCTGCGCTGCAGGACAGTGCAAGAAGATACCACAGGCCAGGATGCTAAATCTGCAAGCCTGGAGCAACGAATGCTAGCTAGAGACCAGCACTTTTCGAGCAGGAGAAGGCCGTGTATGAAGACTTCCTGAAGATCAATGAACTGGAATGGTTTCAGATAGGTTTTCTTTAGAGACCCAAGAAAGATCCTACGGTTCAGGCCATAGGTTCTCCTTCTCTGCTGAGTCTTCTGTACAGCCACCATTTTCACAGTGTGGCAATAAAAGGCAGCCTACACATCTGTTCCAGACCTATGAGGTGCAGGGCCTAAGCTGAGCACGCTCTCATTCAGCAAGAGTCGGGAGGATCCTGATCCGGAACGGAAAGTAAATTCAAAACACAGGTGGGTCCACCGCGTTGTCTCTTTCCTCGCGAAAGCAAAGGGCACTTAGTTAAGTTCCGAGGTCCGAGGAGGTCACCAAAAATATATACCAAAAAAACCCACCATAATGGGATTTTAGACTTATCTTATATGTGAAACACTCTAATGCTTTCCCAAATCACAAAACCATTTTGCCATTGTGGGTAATACAGCCGAGTAATTCAAAGAACTGAGCTCTGTTTATCCCACATTAAAACAAGAGGCTGGGCATGGTGGCATATACCCCTTTGATCCCAGCATTTGGGAAGCAGAGGCAGAAATCATGAGTTTGAGGCCAGCCTGGTCTACATAAGCCAGTTAAGAAACTGGCCAGGACTACACAGACAGACCCTGTCTCAAGAAACCAAAACTAAAACCCAAACCAAAAATCTCCATGATTTCAATTGACTTATTTATTGAAGGATTTCAAAGTCCCCATATCCACCAAACAATAGCATGAATGCTAAGTCCTGGTATACTTGCTAGAATACAGGGGCAGGCGAGACTATACCTATCTCCATAAGAAATTAATTCAATATAATTTTACATTTTATGTTTAGTAATTTATCATCAACTTTGAATATATGTTCTAAGTTTTATTCTTAAACGTGTCATAGGAAGTTTAAATGATTTCCATTTATCTAGATCTTGTTGCAGAGAGGCATGGAACACTCTGAAGTATAAAAGTACAGAAGGACATAGGATGGGACTATGATATCAAGGGGGAAAGAGAACACAAAATTCCTTCAGATAAAGCAGTAGTTAATCTTCTGTTCTGTTCTGTTTTTTAAAGAAAAAAAAAAGGATCTCACAATGAAACTCCAGCTGGCCTTGAACTCACATTGTAGAGCAAGCTGACCTTGAACTCACAGTAGACAAAGCTTTCCTTGAACTCACAGTAGACAAAGCTTTCCTTGAACTCACTCAGATCTACCTGCTTCTGCCTCCCAAGTGCTGGCATCAAGGTGTGCATCACCAGCCCTGACACGGACATATATTCTTAAAATGTGTGATATACAGCATGAAGACTGTAACTGATAATTTTAGATCATATGTGTGATGGTCATATGTGTGATGCTCATATGTGTGATGCTCATATGTGTGATGGTCTTATTGTGATGTACAGCATGAGGACTATATTTGATAATACTAGATTATATGCAGAAAATTATCTAACAGAGTACATTTTAGGTGCTCTTATCACAACCAATAAAAAGGAATTATAGAAAGTGATATACATGTCAATCTATTTTACTGTGGTAATTATCTCACTATAATAATATATATAATATAATATTAACAAATATAATAAAAATAAAATGATGGGACAACTAAACTGTTTTGCTGTCTAGTTTACACTGTATAAATACCAACTAATGCTGTGATAGTTAAAAAGTATTCTTTATAAGTATTGGAATTTAAATTTGTTTATAAATATACAGCTTTTTAACCACATCATAAAATATTGAGGTATCAATATTAAAATACAAGGAGGAGTGCATTGCTTTTTAAAAGTCACAAGCCCATGTATGCAAACACATTTGGAGACACTACCAAGAGAAGATTGTGTTAGAAAGGCAGGCGAGAAAGGAGCAAGCAAGTCCCCTGCTGGGGCCGACTATGGGATTCACAATGATGATTGAGGGCCTGTCCACTCACATTTGGTTTTGTATCCCTTAGCAAGACCATTTTCTAACTAAGGATGATTGAATGACTGTTGATAAAGGCCAAGAGTAGCTCAAGACAGAACAAGAAATTGTAGCAGCCATTTCTCTTGGGAGCCAGAGAACAGCAGGTTTCAGTCAGCCAGGACTGACTCTCAATTGACTTGTTATCATTGTGTCCAGAGACAAGATGCTAAACTCAGCTCATCTGTATTATAGACATAATGTGATTTACCACCCAGAGTTAAATTTAATACTGGAAATCAAATGCTTACATAGAGTCAGGTACAGCAAAGCATAAATAGTTAGCTACTGCAATTAATGTTACTGTGGTCCCCAGGACGATTTGTCTTCCAAGAGATGCAGTTTTCTCCCCTCTAACACTCATGGAATAAGAACAGCTACATCCCAGGATTCTGTGAACACGAAACTGCTAAAAATATAGTACTTGTGACACAGAGAGGCTCTTCAATTGGTATTTAGTTCTTTCTCCAATCTCTGTCATATTGATTTTGGATAATACTTTGGTACCCTGATAGGCCACAGTAAAAAAGAATCTCTCCCAAATACATGCTTACCATTATTGTGTCTAGGATCCATAGCTAAAAATAAACAGAAAAGGTATTTTTTTTCTTGCTAGAAAAAAAAAGAAAATAGACCAGGATATTACATCATAAATGACTCCACCCTTGTGGATAAGATCTTTTGGCTTTGCTAGAAGATTTTATTAATGACAGAATGATTTTTATGAAATTGTGGAAGGTAAATACATGTTATGATACAACCTCATATCAATATTCTCATGGAGAGGATAGTCTATGAGCCCCTATTTTCCCAGGTCAGTTGATTGATTCTGTAGGTTTTCTTGTGGTGTCCTTGATCTTCATGGCTCTTTTGAACCTTTCTCCCACTCTTCCACAAGATTCCCAGAACTCCTCCTAATGTTTGGCAGTGAATTTCTGTATCTAGTTTCATTAGCTGCTGAGTGAAACCACTCAGATAATTTTTATGCTAGCCTCTGTCTGCAAATATAACAGAATATTATTAATAGTGTCAGGAGAGGTCTCTTTCTCCTGGCATGAGTCTCAAGTTGTACCACTCACTGACTGGCCATTCCCTCACTTTCTGCTTTCTCTTTATCCCTGCCCTCTTAAAGGCAGGAAAAATTGTGGGACAAAGGGTTTGTGGCTGATTTGGTGCCCCCATCCCGCCATTGGAAGCCTTGCCTGGTTACAGGAAGTAACTGTTTCGTGTTCCATACCCACTATTGCTACAAATCCCTCTCATAGCTTCCTGGAAGTTTCCATCATCTTAAGACCATTTCACTGTCTTTATCTGTGGATTAATTTTATTTTTAGCAGTACACTTTCAAGTTATTGTTCCCTGCTAGAGACAGGAATGTAGTGACCTTCAATAATTCAATGATAGGATTAGGCTTGATCTCAGCCATGATCCCAGCAAGAAAGAAACGTCATACTCTAAAGGATGACAAATTGTAAAGCTGTGCAATGAGTGCATGGGGACCTGTTAGGATGTTCTCTCCATTCCTCTGTATTTGAGTAGTCTATAATAAAATGTGAACAGAGAAGAGTATAAGTGGAGTGAAGGAAGACAGCTAAGAAGCACACATGCAGGGGACTGGGAGAAATAACATGGAAACATAAAGTCTCCTTCTGTTCTTTACTCATATGCATTCTCCCACCCACTGTTGGCATAATGTTATTGTGCACTGTGTAAAGATTATCTTTGTATTATTCACATGAGGATTTCTCTGCCCCCATATCTGGTTGCAGGCCAGACAAGGCATTGCAATGCTTATTCTGAGTTTATCCTGTTTCAGTGTTGAATGAACACTTCTCTCCATTTATTCTGTGATTTGTCAATAAAAGCACATCAGCCAATGGCTGAGTAGGGGAAGAATAGGGGTGTACTTCCAATTCCATTGAGGGAAAAGGAAGAGAGAGAGAGAGAGAGAGAGAGAGAGAGAGAGAGAGAGAGGAGAGAGAGAGAGAGAGAGAGATCAGCATAAAGAGGAAAGGGTTCCAGAGACACCATAGTAAAACACCTGGAGCAGAGAGAGTCAAATGAAAGTATCTCAAGGGTCTGTCTAGGAGGTAGCCAGCTTAGTTTGGAGGCTTAGAATAGACCAATGACTGCTCAGATCTTGTGCTGTAAAGTTTATCAATCTATCTGTAGTTTCTGTCTCATTTATTTGGAAGCTAGCTGGGATATAAACAAAAAAATCAAGCTACTTTTTAAATTAATACTTAATTAACAACCCACCCCAGGGCTGGTGACAGGAGCAAGTGCTCTCAGGATCAGACTTGAAAGCACATGGGGAAGGGCACAACTCTAGGACAGGGAGCCCGGAGTGGTGTCCTCTCAAGGTCTTTGACCTTTGATGGATGGAGGAATGTAGCCACCACCAACCAAGGTTCACTATTTATCTTGGGACCCAGGGAAAACTTAAAAAAATGTATGGAAAGTGGGGGCTAGATGCCTTGAAAGAGAAGGTATTTGCTTTCCTCCTGTAATTCATCTCACCACACCTTTATTTCTGGAGGGTTGTTGTTGATAATGATGATGATGTTGTTTGTTTTGAGACAAGATTTCACTACAAAGAACTATGGCTCTAGTTACCTGCCTGCCTCTGCCTTCCTAGTGCTAGCATTTAAGGTATGCTCCACAGTACCTGCCCGACTCCCTTTTTAAAAAAGACTTATTTATCTTATGTATATGAGTACACTTAGCTGTCACCAGATCCATTACAGATGGTTGTGAGCCACCATGTGGTTTCTGGGAATTGAACTCAGAACCCCTGGAAGATCAGCCAGTGCTCTTAACAGCTGAGCTTTCTCTACAGCCCCAACTCCCTTGTTTTTTAAACATTCCTGTTTAATAATAATTCTACACAAAAGAAAACAATTTCTTACTTATTAATAAAAAAGCTTTTCATCTATCTCTGCTAGCTTTAAATGTATTACAAGAGTATTTAATTCCTTTGCAGAATCTTCAAAATTAGGATATGCACATTTCATAGATTATGATAGATGGTACACATATGTGTCTTCTCCATAGAGGAGCAGTGGAAATACTACACAAAACAAACTCACCTGTTTTACTTCATTTCTTCACATATACCACTATTCCCACTTGGCTTGCTGGTGAATCTGGATATGTTGAAAGGAAAGGGACCTGCCCTTGTCCTTGGTTGGTTTTCCTCTTTTTCCATGGTCTCATTTTTAATGGAAACAGCAGGTTAATACAGGGAAGTTAGGTAAAAAGGGAAAGGCAGGGTTCATTGACTGCTGGTAGAATACCACTGCCTCTTTTATGAATTTCAGCATTTTAGTTGAACTGAAAAGCAAAACTTCATGAGTTGATGCAGTACTTGGCTTACCTTGAATTTGTTTTGAGTCTTTTTTTATATTGTGGAAGAAGAATATTTTTAAATTTTATATCATAATTTTAGATGTTTATTATTCTTTTTTGAGAGATGTCATTCATGATACTGTATTCACGTTGTTTTCTGCTTCTCTCCCCTCCTCCAACCCTCCCCATCAACCCCCACTTCCTCACAATTCCATGATTTATTTAGTTACTAGTTATATATGTGTGTGTGCACGCGCTTATATATGTATACAGAAAGACAACCTGCTGAGTCTATTTAGCATTGCTCATATGTATATATTTAGTGATGGCCACTGTGAGATTGGATAATGCATCAGGGGGCTTATCCCTAGAGAAGACTGATTTACTATCTCTTAGCAACCAATTGCTATAGCTCTTCCTCTGATGTGGGCCTAGTGGTGTTGTCATTATGTAGATCTTGTTTAAGTGACCAATATTAAGATCTATGGATGCAACTCCCTATCATATATAGAAGATACCCTCTCTCGGGACACCTCCTGGTCCTCTCTCACTCTTAGAAGCTTTCAGTCCCCTTTCCAGGATCTCTCTTGAGCCTTGGCTCAGGGGTTGTGTTGTATGGAGTGACCATCCAGAATTGCTTTGAGTCTTTTTTTTTTTTAACTTAACTCTAATGCATTATGCATGGTGCTGGAGAATTCTATTATTCTAAGAATCTCTTAGAATATCCTATTGTTATGGGAATCTATTCAAATGGTCTAAGCAGAAATGTCAGACTCATGAATACAGGGAATTTTTCTATGTACATATGTGCTCCATTCTCCCATTGGATTTTATTTGTAAACTATGCACTCAAATACAAGACTGGTAATAATTTCAAGACCGTGATGATAAAGTGTTACACCAAGAGCCTGAGTCTTCCAACATGAACCCCATTTACAGCACAGATGACACAGCCCTGAGGTCACCCACTTTTGGGAAGAAGGCAGGAAGTATGGTCTCTCCTTCTGGACTCCATCTCCTGCAGACAATCCCACTAGTGCTCCCCAGACTGATGGCAAGGGAGTCAGGAGCATATCCAAGAGAGCAGTCCCCTGAGTTATCGACAAAAAGAGAGAAGCAGAGAATGAAGGGAACAGGCAAACTAAGATTCAGCGAGGCCCTAAATCTTCTTCCAACAAACTCCATTCCTTTGTAATCCATTAGGATAACAAAAGCCAGACAGGCTACAGAAATGTTTCTTAACCTTTGTAGGGCCAAGACTTAAGCTAACTCTGATTTTTTTTTTCTTTTTCTTTTTTTAATGTAATCAATAAAGCAAATGACAGATACAACTTAAGTGGACTCAGAGTTAGCCATGAGTTAAGAATGAACAAACAGTAACAACATACAATTCAGTCCAGTCTCGGTCTCTTTCTTCTGACGAGGCCACAATCACGTACGGGCTTTCTCTCCCCTGATAGCACTCCAGGCTCCGATAATGTCCGCCACTCACAGAGGCTAAAATGAAGGAGCCTTGGAGGTTAGAGCATGTTCATTTAGTAGTGCATCCATATGTAGACCCCCAATATAGAATTAAGCAGCCACAGGACTGCTGGCATTTTCTATAGACTAAGAGGGTGGGACCTTGAGCTGTGCTCTGCTTGTGTTCCCCATCACACGCGGAGCTCCGGTGATTGTCTGTTTTACTCCGTGGTTAGAAAAGCCCACTGACCTCCAGGCACACTCTGCAGGGAATCAGGGGAGCCGTGGAGAGTCAGACTTGCTCCTCTGTGCTCTTGAATTCTGCTCCATGCTTTTCATTGCTTTTTTTTTTTTTTGCTAGATTGAAATCAACCTTAGAAAAAAGAAACCCGAGAAGTAACTGTTTGCCCTAAAGATTTACTCTTGCCTAACCAACAAGTTCCCTTTAGACATAAAGTCTATTCGTGTTTACCTTAGGATGGTCAAAGTACATTTGGACAATTTACATTCCTACGCGGAATGTGGGGGCGGTGTTAGGTGGAAGGGCTGTTCTGAATGATGTTCCATGGGGCGTGCTAAGACGCCAGAGCCCTGAGTAGAGGAAAGGGAAAGGGATAAAGACAACAGAAGAGGATGGTAGATACCTGGAAAGGTGTGAAAGAAAGATGCCAGACTTTACCTAAGACCTGTAAAGATGCAGGTATTTGGCGTTAGATGTGTCTCAAACTGGGAAGGCTGCTATGACGAAATACCATAGGCTGTACGGCTCAAACCGCAGCAGCTTATTGCTCAGAGTTGCAGAGGTTAGGAAATTTGAGGTGAAGGGGGATCTCAGGTGTGGTATGGGGGAGTCTTCTCTTGGTTTACAGACAGCTGTCCTTCAACTGTGTTCTCGAATGGTAGGGGCAACAAGGCAACTCTATGGAATCTCTTTATAGAAGCACCAATGCCCTTTACTAGAGAGCTCCATTCTGACGACCTAACCACCTCACAAAACCTCACCTCCAACCACCTTTGGAGGTTTAGTTTCAATGTATGCACTTGCGAAGAAGCGCACACAAAGGTGTCCTTAACACAAGAGTTTTATCCTAAATAGGATTGCTGATAGCTGTCTTCTGACTATAACATGTACAATATGCACATACACGTACTGACACAAATATATACTCTAAATAAATGAATAAGTAAATAAGTAGGCAAGTAAATAAATACATAAACTGTAACATTATTTTCTAAGGCTAATGCTAAAGCACACAGCTTCCAAAGCAAACGGCTTTTAATCAGGATCTGAGTCTTTATAAGAGATTTCAGTCAAATAACTCATTTTCTCTATGCCGTTTCCTTGTCTACACAACAGAGGCAGCGGATATAATTTCATGTTACCTCATGTCCTGTCACATCTTTTCATGTCACACTGAGCACTGTGCATTATTTATGGAGTAGTAAATAAGTTAATACATATGAACCATTTAGTATAATCCTTGGGATGCAATTAGTGCTCAAAGTGAGAAATTATTGCAAAAATGGCTTGATGTTTAAGCAACCCAATTAAAACTGCAATAATGGATGAAGACACTAAGCTAATCCATTTGTTCTTGTTATATTTAATTGTAAAAAAAAATTATCCTTTTGAATTGATGTATATCATGCTTAATCTCTAGCTAACAATCTGCATTGTGAAGTTCTTGTGAACAAAACATTCTTTCAGCTTTTCTCTCCAAAAGCAGACCCACTTCAGCCTTTTAGCTCTTACAGAGGAGCTGACCACGAGCAGGCAATGAGAGAAAAGTTGTTTTTTTGTAACCTGCCAGTATAAGAAAGTTCTGTGAATCCACATACTGGGAGTAAGGGAATCAGACTCCATCAACCAAACAGCCAGGGGGAGAACAAAAGGGAACTTCAGATTAGATTCAAGTTTGATTAAAGTATGGTTTAGAAAAGGTTGCACACTTGGTTGTTGCTCATTTTTTGATTCTAGAAAATAAATTGAAACCCAACTAGGGCTTTCTCTTTCTCTGCTGATCTGAGCAAACACATCCCTCAAACTCCCTGAGTTCACTGTTCTCATCAGCAGAAGAAGCCTGAGGGATGCTGAGCTGAGCCAAACTCTGAGAGAATACAGAGTGGTGTGTGTGTGTGTGTGTGTGTGTGTGTGTGTGTGTGTGTTGTGCGCATGTGCACACAAGCACATAGGCATATATAGCTGAAGAACCAGGGCTGGAAGGAGTGTGCTACCAAACCAAAAATCAGTTACTCCCATTCTTTTCTTCTTAATTTATGTTCTGCCTACCATTCAACCGCAGGTAGACCGATTCATCTGCCAGAGCAACAGCCCTGAATTAATCCCATTCACATGTTTGAAGTGCTCTTACCCACATCTGTAAGAGAAAGCACACACTTAATTAATCAGCTGGAGTTCTGTAATGCTAGTCATAAACAGAAGGTATCTGGCCTTAGTACACACTCAATAAATGATTGTTGAATGAACTAGGAAGTGCTATAATTTAAAATGCTTGACAAGATTCCACTTCTGAGGCCGTTAAAAGTCAAAACAATGGCCAAACAACCTCGTTACTAGGGAGACACGGTTTTCAAGGAGAGAGTTGAATAATAACAAGACCCAGAGCCTAGTGACAAACATTCTTCTGGTAGAACCCACTCCAGTTGTAGTGACTGTCCTGCATGGATGCTCGGCTTAATATTCCTATATATTAAAAATATGAAAAGGCATGAAGACCGCATTAAAGTCTTCCCTGGAACATACTAAAGTGAAGCAAAGCACAGGGGGCTCATGGGTTTCATGAGCTCTGTAAGGAGGCAGAATCTTTGCACTGTATACAAGCATAGAACAGTGGATCCCTCAGGGGCAGGCAAAAATGATATAAGTCTTATTTAGTATGCTAGAGACCTAGAAAATGAGCAAGGGAGGTGTCCTTGAGTTAAGACATTTGAGGAATGCTGGCTACAGTTTTTGAAGAGGTTGGGAAAGGAGAAGACTTTTCCCCCCTTGTGTCTATTAGCAGAGGCTCCTGCCATCTGTCTTCTTCAACATCTGTCCCAATATTTTGTAATTATTTGCCAACATTTTTTAGTAGCTTTCCATATTGTGTAACTTACCCAGGCAGGATATGATGAATTTTTATCACCCTCTAATTTGAGCATTTTTCTGTCACCTGTGGAAGGAGCCCATGTAGTAGTCACTTCCTGTCTCCCTTCTTCCCTAGGGACAACCATGTCTAATCCAGACATTTTGCATTAAGGACATGATGTAATGCATGCTGTTTTGTGATTGGCTTCTTTCTTTCTTGTAGCACATATATATTAATTCTATTAACTTCTGAGACATATTCCACCACCTGGTAACACTTCACCATTTCATAGTTCATAAGCATTTGGGCTATTTTTGTTTTGGAGTTACTACAGATACGGGCATATAGGATTGTGTGTGTGTGTGTGTGTGTGTACAGTTATTCTGAGTCTAACCTTTTTTCTTTGCTTAAAAAGGTACAATATAAACACTATGCAACATATACTTTATACAATATATACATTATACAATATATACATTATACAATATATACACTATAAAGTTTACCATTTCAAATTCCACATTTCACCAAGTTCTGGGATATCACAAGGCAGGACAATTATCACCATCCTGTAACTCCAAGAACTTTTAGCACCTTCACTGAGCCACCATATCCAGTAGCTTAGAATGAGTCAGCATTTGACCAGGAAGTTTATAGTCCTCCACTCTTCCTGTGGAGTGATTTAAATATCTGTTATTTTTATTCCAGCTAAAACATCATGTGTGTACTTGAAAAGGAAACATATTGATTTTTTTAAAAATAATTGACCTATCAACATATAATCCACATAACATAACGTTTGCCCTTTGTAGTGTTTGGTTTGGCTTTCAGCGACTGCACTAAGGTATGAGATTAGACGGTTTCACTGAGCCCAGAACAAAGTCTTCCTGCATCAGCGCTCACTCCCATTCCTTCCCCCACGGCCTACCTCTGTGGAGGACTAGTCTACTTTCTGAATCAGTGGATTTGCTTACTCTGATTGATGTTTAACTTTTTAGGGGTAAAAGGAGATTGAGTTAGAAAGTCATCACTTTTCTAAAACAGATTTATAGTGTGGCAGTTCAATACAGAGTTAGAATGAATTTGCAAGTATGTTCTGTAAAATTAGGATTTGGTACAACAGTTTTACCTAATTAGAAAACAAACAAAAAGTAGCTCGCTACTTTCCACTGGTTTAATCATTTTAATGGTTGAGTAAGGGTCAGCAGATCAAAGTGCTAATACAACTGAATTGCACATTTCAAGATATTCATCAAAAAAAGAAGAAAGGAATGAATGAATGAATGAATGAATTACATTGTGGGAAATGCACAGATTTTTAAGGGAACAATTTTGTCAGTTTTGAAAAAAAAAAAAAAAAAAAAAAACTGGCACAGGCTGTGTGATCCAGTCTCCTATGTGAGATAAAAACAGCCTGTCACACTGGAAGCTCCTAGGCACTGGAGCTGGAATTACAGGTGGTTGTGAGTCTTCTGCCGTGGGTGTTAGGAAATGGATTCAGGTCCTTTCCAAGAGCAGTCTGTGCCTTAATGGTTGAGCCATTTCTCAAGCCCCTGCAGGCAGATTCTAACAACCCTTGGCTTGCCCCTTTCCCTTGAGTGGCTAGTGCTTTCTGTGTTTTCCTTAAAAATCCTGACCACCAAAGCTACAAAGATGTTGTCCTATGATTGCTTTCAGAAAGAGGAAGGTTTCAACTTTTTTATTTAGGTCTCTCTCTGCTCCTTCTCAGTTCAGTGCTGTCGACGGGTGTGTGAGTCGTCTGGACAGAGGTCTCTCGTTTTTTTCTCCATGTAAACAGTGAATTGCTTCAGCTCTATCTGACAAAAAGATTTTGTTCTAGTTTCGTTTCTGTAAATTATGTCAAGGAACAGGAAACGTTTGAAACAGTACACAGGGAAACGGGAGGACAAGGAATGTTTGACTCATGCTTGAGCCATTCTTGGTAGGAAGACAAGAAATAACCAGCAAGACTTCTTCAAAAGCAAGTCCTCACACATAGGCATTGCTGACCGGAAGATCGACTTTCTGAATGAACTATTGGATATGGAAAAGGTGTTCTGTCCACTGTATAATTTGTTTTAGCTTACAGCATTTTTCTGTTTGACTAAACACCTTTAAAGTCAAGCAAGATGTATTTAAAGAGACATGGGCTACTTGGAAACCTTTTGGTTATGCAAAGATCAAGCCCAAATTTCTTGTATATTGGAGAGTTTTAACCACCTCGGGGAAAGGTGATGCACACTGGGCCAGGGGGGGTGCTCAATTCAAGGCTTTCAGAGAGAGAACTCCTTGATGTTTTTCTCTGAAGAGATAGGCTTTGTGTTCTCCATAGAGAGGAGTGGGGAAGGAGGTGTGAGCAGGGGAAGGAATGGGGTCAAAGGTAGACAGGTAGGTTGTGGTTTTTCAACCCATCAAAGAAATAAGGACGAAGTTCAGAACTTGGAAAGCAGTGGCTTTCAACTCTCTTTTTGTCCATGTTTCTATTCCATGGAACCCAAGACCTCAGTAAAGGGAGAGCCAGGACTTCCTTTGTTAATTAAGAGGGGCACTGATCCATACTTCCGTTTGTGGTGAAATGGAAGAGATGAAAGTAGAAACCTTTAAAATGGAGCCTTCAAAATCTTAAATAATAAACTGGAAAACTGCAAGCAGGTACACAACAGAGAATATTTATGTCTTTGTATTAAATATTACTATCTGATTTATGGGACACATTATGTGTTTGTTAGGAGTTCTGTTTGTGAGAAGGTTAGGATCAAAGTTCAGAAAGGTTGGTATCAAAGCCATGATTTGACTCTTAAAAAAAAAATCAGTTGGAAACATGAAAGCTAAAAGAGAACGCAACGTTCACATTACAGCTAAAAAGTGTATGAGTGAGGTAGGAGCAGGGTTATCAGACTTCTAAAGAAATCATTTCGGTGTTCCCCAGTGTTCATCCAGATATACTGAAGAATTTGTTGAAGTGTGGATTCTGATCTGTTAAATGAGGTAGGTCCAAGTCTGTGTGTGTCTGTCTCTCTCTGCCTGTCTGTCTGTCTCTCTTTCAGATACACACACACACACACACACACACACACACACACCACACGCACACACACACACACACGAGAGAGGTACATGCGGTGGAGTGTGTGAATAATGAATTAACTTGCATATACATGTGTCTGTGGAAGCCATAGCTCTCTGCCTGCTCGCTGCTTGCTTGCTTGCTTGCTTGCTTGCTTGCTTGCTTGCTTAGTTGCTTGCTTGCTGGCTTGCTTGCTTGCTTGCTTGCATTTGAAGGAGGGTCTCATCATGCAACCCTGGCTTCTTCGGAACTCAGCATATAGACCAAATTAGGCTTGAACTCAGAGATCCACTTGCCTCTGCCTAGAAAGATCTTGGATTACAGGTGTGTGTCACCATGCCTGGAGCTCTGCTTTTTATTTTTAATATTTATTTTAAATTTTCACTGAGCCTAAAGCTCATCCATTTGTCTAGGCTGGCTGACCAAAGCACTTTAAGGATTCCTTATCCCCCAGCACTGGGGTCACAGGCACAATCACCACAGCCAGCTTTTCACCTGGGTTCTGAAGATCAAAACCCGGTCTTCATGCTAGGGCACTAAGTACTTTATCAACAGAGCTGTCTCCACCATTTATGCTGTTAACCAGACCAGAGCAGCTGTTCTCAAATCGTGATCTCTAAACAAGCTACATTACTGCTGGAAAAAAAAAAAGTCATGCAGTAGTGTAGAATGTTCTCATCGTAGAATACATAGGTGCTTCAGCTGAGTCCGTGCCAAACCACAGCTCGCTCTCCGCTCTCTTTCTCTCTCTCTCTCTCAACAATGATTTATTTATCCAACCTTCTCTCTTTCACATAGGTATCTATTTCTCATCTAGCAAACCTCAGATAACTCCAGCCCTCCCTTCATTTTCAGAAGGATCACTGGACTGCACATACATAACAGAAGGGTTTCCATCGAAAGGATTTTCCTTCCATTCCCACCAGTTAACAAAACGACTCAAACCTAGCCCCAACCCCCCCCCCCGGCTTCCAGTCTTATAGCACAGAGGTCCCTCTGTTCTGCCCAAAGCTTGTCTTTCTATGGGAGGCACCTATAAGCCAGCGCCCATCAACCTTCACATCTTGGTTATTCATGCCCTGGGTTATCCCCTCCTCTTGAAGGGTTAGACACAGTGAGCTGAACCTGATAAATAGAATTCAGCAAAAATGACACAAAGTCACTTATAAGAGGTTCATCTTGGAAATCCTCTGGGTCCCTCTTGCTCTCTCCCCTACTTTGAAGAAGCCAGTTAACTTGCTGGGAGCTGGCTTATTGAGAGGTGCTTGTTCCAAGAGGTCTTCTATGGCTTCAGAATCACTACCCACTTGCCTTAGGGGACATGGAAAGAATGAAAAGTTGGCAAAGCTGAAACCAAAATTCATGTGGTCATAAGAATCAAGCAAAATAGCTCCCAGTTAAGGGTGTAAAAAGGAGGCTTGACATGTACAGTTTTATCTCCTGTAAAGAATCCCAGAAAGCCAGGGAGCACAAACTAAGCTAAGTGCACACCACCAGTTTTTTATTTATCAGCTTACCCTGGAATTTATGTTTGCTGATGAAATCAACTATATCAATCAGAATATCAGAATTCACCGCCCCACATTGGTGGTTCCTGCCTAAATCCCATCATTGGCTTCAGGTTGTTTTTGCATTTTCCTATTTTTCTGTTGTTATTGTTATACAAGTCAGTTGGTGGAAAGTCAGTCAGTCATGGCCTTGGGGTTGGAGTCCAATGAGAACCAAATACTCTGAGCTTACAGAGGATGTAATCATGGTGGTGGTGATGATGATGATGATGAGAAGGAGGAGGAGGAGGAGAGGAGGGAGGAGGAGGAGGAAGAGAGGAGGAGGAGAGGAGGAGGAAGAGGAGAGGAAGGAGGAGGGATTTTGAATGCCTAAATATAAGCTCAGTGAGGTAGTACCAGGGCAGAAATCCATCAATTCTGACAAAACGAGTTTATTTTTCACTACCTTCAAGTCCTCAGAAGTGAACTGACCAACTCTGTGTCCGGTGCTGCCCTTCAGCTCTATCCGAAGGTGGTGGTGCAAAAAGCCCACAGAATAGGCCCTCTTCATACAAGAAAAGAAGACACCAAAATCAACTCAAAGGGAACTGGAGAGCTTCTAAGAAGAGAGAATGAGCTTTGGATACTGAGTTTCAACCCCAAGGGCCAAGCCCAGCAGGTCCACGTGGATTTTCCTTCGTGGCATGCGCAAACTTTGAAATCAGAGATTCTTTTTGAATACCAAGTATTTTGTGAACCATCATTTAGAAATCTATCTAGAAAGAATATAACACAGAAGAATCTCACTTTCAAGTTACCTTAAGACCATGTGAGCCTTTGCTAATAGATCAAAGCCTTCCACAAGGGCACTTTGCATGTGTTTGTCACACTGTGGAGGAGAACCTTACTGTTAGCAATGTAAGTGTTCAGAATTTCTCATGTCTTGTGACATTCTGATGCGCACTGTATCTTTGGAGAGGCTTGATTTCTTAAGCCCTGTCAATACCTTTCAGCACTCTTTATGCATAATATTTTTCATTGGTAGCTCCACAGCTGAAATATCAACAGGCATTATCAGGTAGTCATAGAGCCGACTTCTTTCCCACCTGTTATTATAGCAACTATTTTTCAATGAGGATAAACAGTGAGGCCCGTTTCTCTGAATTATATACTGAAAGCCAGTATGTGCTTAGCAGGTGATTGGGTAATGTGGCAGAAAAGTCACCTTAAAGGAAACTCAAACCAGAATTTATACGCAATTTAGAGTTTTTAAAAGCAGAAATAAGGCACAGCTATAACAGGAAGGGTCACAGTCAGGGTATAAAAAGCTTCTTCCTCATTGGCCTCTCTCTCTCTCTGGTCCTGCTTTCCACTTTTCTGTGTCTCCCTAGCTCTTCAGTAGCTTCCTCTAAACAGTCTTTAAGTTGGACTTGCAGCTTCCCTTTCTGTGTGGAACCCTGTGCTGGGGCACTGCACTAGAGTCTTGCTGTGACCCGAGGTGGAAAATCAGGGCAGAAGTGTGTGGAGGAGGAGAGCTGCTCACACTTAGGCACAAGCAGAAAGAGCAGAGAAGGAACCAGGCCGCCATGCCTCTGTACCCCACGACTTCCTTCCCCTGCTGAGTTCTCACCTCCTAAGGTCTCAGCCACTTCTGACTACACACCATGCCTTCAACACTTGACCTTTAGGGGGATAGTTTAGATCTCCGCAATAAAAGCCTGTCTCCCATTAATTGTCTCCTAATATCTATGTCTCCTTATAAATATTCAGTTCATTTGCCAGCCATCCTATAGCCAACTATGGGCCTATGACTCCCCTTTTCCCAAAGCAATGTGATCAGAAAGATTAAGTAGAACTTACTGATATATGCTTTTCCCTTCTTCCCTCCTACAGATCATGATCTACAGGAGATAATGCGATCCAGAAAAGCAGACCAGGGCCCAGAAAGGAAGTCTATGACATGTGAAGCCTGCAGACTTGGACTGTAACTGAGACTTTCAGGTGACAGAGAAACCACGGGTACTTTTCTGTCACAGGGGCTTAAGCAGCACTACCTCTCCCCTCTTCTCTCCCTCTCTGCTCTCTCTCTCTCTCTGTCTCTCTCTGTCTCCTGTTCCTGTCTCTCTGTCTCTCTCTGTCTGTCTCTCTCTCTCTCTCTCTCTCTCTCTCTCTCTCTGTCTCTGTGTGTGTGTGTGTGTGTGTGTGTGTGTGTGTGTCCGTCCTATAGCATCTGAGGAATGACACTGGAGGTTAGTCCTCTGGCTTCCATATGTACCTTTCCTTTGAGACAGGGCCTCTCACTGACTTGGATCTTGCCAGGCAGGCTAGGCTAGGCAGTGAGCTTCAGGGATTGACCTGTCTCTGCCTTCCCTGTAGTAGGATCACAAACACCACCACATCTGATAGGAATCATTTTCAAACGAGTCCATTGAAATAAAAGTAGAACGTTATGTATGCTGGTGGTTTCCATCATCGTGGACTTGAGAATTTTAACTTGGACAAATCTAATTTTGCTAAGAAACATAGGAAAGAGAACTCAAAAATCTCACAATCACGACAAAGTGCATCATTCATGTTACCGGAAGTCAAAGGACTCCTTTAAATAGAACTTTCTTTTTTACCTTTTTGACTAGAACTTTCTTAAGCAGCACAGGAGCAAATCTTGTCTAATGACAGTAATGACAGACCTCTGGGTATGCTCAGACCCAAAATAAGTCACTCTTAAGATGTGCTTGTAAAGTTAGTGAGGTAAAGTCCATGAACACACATTACAAGTTTTTAAAATGTATTTCTGTCCATTTCCACTGAACATAGCAGAAATCAGACTGAGCCTGACAAAAGGGATGCATCATGTCATAATGTGTTGGGAAGCCACATGGAATCTGTCTCAGAATCCATGGATGAGAAGAGTGAGTCAGGCAGCACGAGTCCAAGTTGGGCCTTCGTTGCCCCTCGAGCTTCTCAGAGACATCTGGTCAGCCGTCTCTTTCCTTCCCTCACTACATTCCTGCCCCACCCACCTGAGGGATCTCAGTTTCTCTTCCCAGCCAAAGGGGAGAAGAGCAAGGAGCAGCTGTGTGGCAAACACAGAGCAGATGCCCCATTCACAACATAGGGAAGTCATTTATCAGAGAATCAGGAAAGGGCAGTTGTTCAGCTCACATGGTTGCTATATTTACTTTTAAAAATCCACATAGGTTGTACAACTTTGTGTCCTCAAACAAAAAATCCTGGTTAATAGGAAAAGCCACACCTTTAATTAGGTCATAATTTTGCCACAAAAATGCTGATCTAACAAATGTTATATAACATTCTATATGAACTCAAAAAGGAAGTTTCTGAGTCTAAGGTCCAGGCTAAAGACCCAGAATTTTGCACTGAATTATTATTAGATATCAACCTGCTGAGTTTTGGAGCAAAAAACTTTGTGTGTGTGTGTGTGTGTGTGTGTGTGTGTGTGTGTGTGTGTGTGTTTCTTCAAGTTTAAGGTGTACCCTGTCAATAAACAGAAATGTCAATTTTTAAAATAAAATATTTTCTTCTCATACATTTTAACTGCTATTGCTGAAAAAAGAATATGACCATGAGATTTTGTTTCCAAGAAGGTAGAATTCACTATATTTATAAAAATTTTTTCCCGTGGTTTATCATTGTGATATATTCTCAGTTGGCACAGTTGTCGGTTGTTATAAATTTAGCCACATTTTTCTAGAGTGCATTGTTGTTTGGGTGTTGACAGCTCCTTTCCCTTGTAAACGAAGGTGAGACAAGCTGCTGCCTGAGGCTGACAAGAAGTTAGTTCCGAAAATTGGCATGGGGAGCGAGACAGAGAACCACTTGCAGATACTGGTTAAATGGGGAGCAATCCCACATGTTAGGAACCAATGCACTGAGACTTGAGCCATGGACTCAATCTACCCATAGGATTTGCTTCCTGAAACAGCAAATGGCAGTAAACTTTCCCAAAGTAGCTCACGGAACTGCCAAGTTGAAAGATAGGGCTGATATTAAATGTGGCTTTTGTAGAGACCCACATGATTTAGTCACATCTGGTTTCTATCCCCTTCTGGAATGTTGGGTTTATTTTGACACAGGTCCTACATTCACTATGGTGCAATTATTGCTAAATGTTAGCTTTATCGCTGTGAACAACAAAAAAAAAAAAAAAAATGCCTGAGCAAAGCAACTTAAAGGAGGGCTTGGCTTTCAGTTTGAGAGGCAAGGAATGCAGGACATCAGGAGAATACAGCTGATGTCACAGTGGCTTCTGCAGTGGGGAAGCAGAAAGCTCTGAATGCCAGTATTCATCTTGCTACCTCCTTTTCATGCAGTAAGGGACTGCATGGATTGGTAGGACTCGGGATACAGGATACATTCAGGATACAGCATCCCACCTCCATGATTGAAGTCCAGACTTGACTATGTAGTGGATTCCAGCCAGTCTGTGCTACGTGAGACCCAGTCTTAAGAAATAATTACCTCAAAAAGACAACCACTTTGTGAAAATAGAAAAAAATATTCTGCTGGGAAAATGTTTACTTCTCAGAGACACTCAGGAGTGAACTAAAGGATTTTGTAAGTACGTGGTCTCATGTGGTACAGTGACCCCTTCCTTTTTCCTTTGGTTTTGGTAATGTATGTCAGCAAACCATTAAAAGGTCTGTCAATCCTAAAATGGCTACAAACCCAGACCAAGAGAAAATGGCTTTAAAACAACAGATGCTCTCAAGCAATAGTAGCACCATGGAGTGTGAAAGAGAGGACAGATCCCCATGACCCTCTAGCATGAAAAAAAAAAATCAATTCCATCTAATTTCCTTTAATCAAAATTTTCAAAATTGTAGATTAGGAGTACTGTGAATTACCCCAACTTACAAAATATCTCCATATGAAAATAAAATGGCTTAAAGACAATCGGGTGAGGTGAGCCTATCTAACCAACCCATAGCTTCCCTTATATTGAAATCAATATAAGAATAGGAACCTGGGGTCTGGCCTAAACATCGCCTATTGCAATTCACTATAGCTTCTTACCAGGCAGTTCTCACTTTATATTAGCTTGTGATATTTGGAGTGTTTCAGAATCTTTTAACTGTTTGGGCCTAGGCAATTTAAAAAAAAACCCATGTCTTTGGAGGACACACTGAGCTGTGTTGTGTTTGACAGACAGAGCTGAAGGATCCTAGCATGATCAAGTAAAAAGTGACCTTCATTTTAGAGTTGAGAAAACTGAGGCTCAAACCAAGCATTCAAAGCTGTATGGCTCCTTAGCAGCTTTGACATTGGGTAATTTATGGGTTCAATAAGGGGTATGTTCTGATTTTAATTCTGTGTCTTTCACAAACCAACTTTGCCCATAAATACATTAAGAGACTATCAAAATCTGCATTAAGAATCACAGCTAAGTAATTTCCTGATGAGAAGGGCATCCTTTGTGTAACTTATTTAAGAGAGAAGAATCTTTCTTTGAGGTTCCTAGGAGATATCCCATTCCTGAGTAGCCAGAAGATGATTATGTGGGCTTTCTAAAACAATTACTGGCAGGTAAAGTGAGATAAACCAATTATAATTGACTGGGAGTCAGGCCAGCCTCCCTCTTTCCTATCAAGAAGGATGCTTTGAGAACAGAATAGAATCTTTGGCACTGTGCAAAAGACAAAAGCCCTGAGCAACAGCTAAAGGTCACAGGGGGTGACATTTGAGAAACCTACTGGGAATTGCCAGTTGTCTACTGCTCTACTATAGATGCAGCCTTTTTCTTCTCAACATGCCTCACCCTATCTCTCTTCTTCACTCCAAGCTGCTCATGAAAGTCTATATTGCTTTAAGTGTCTCCTGCATCACACTAGCGATGCTTTACTTTGGAGTCTGTCTATTTTAACTGCATAGAATTACTACTTACATCAGTTTTACTTTACAAATCAGTTTCTAAGCAAAACTATATAGTTCAATATCACGTACATCTTTCTTTTTTACCCTGATAATCATAATATTCTAAAGAAAAAAGATTCTTTCACTGAGATGTTGGCAATGAAATAAATTGAAATATCTGTGATCCATGAGTTTTTCTTAATTTTTTGTTTGCTCAAAATGTTGTTGCATTTATTATTACTATTATTTTAATTATTTTCCTCTGATGGTTTCATTTTGTGAGCATTAATATATTTTCTTCCACTAGTAGGAGGTCTTCTATATTAAATCATGTTTTTCTTCATAATTCGTTGTCCCAAAGACCATACCAGCTCCATTGTGGTAACTGAAAAACTCAGTTGTACTGTATCCCACAAACTTTTGATGAGAATATTGTCCATAGCTTTGAAGGACTATGATGTTAATTATTGTGGTGTGCATGAGGAAGGAATGTCCCTAGGGAGTCAGGATGATTATTGGTTTTTAATATAGCCTTCATGGGCCAATCCTTTCACTGACTGGAAAAAATCAAAAGAAAGCAAAATAAATCCCAAAGCCCAGCTGTGGCCTGAGCTGAAATAGCCACTGCTTTGGCACGTGGTTTCTAACTCTCATTTTCATCTCTCCAATGTTAAAAGAAAGAGGATGGAAAAAAACAATGTCTCTCAACTTATTGTGTGATGGTCTGCTTTCTGCATGTCCTGGAAAGAAAGCTTTTCAGAGCCTTTTATTTTTTATTTTTGGTGGGGGTGGGGTTGTTGAACTCTTTCATATTTATAGAAAACTACATATGCGCAAGAGGATTTTCTCACACTAAGTAAGGCAGAGTATCCACACCTGGATTAAAAATCTATGAAAGCAGCTTCCAAATTGAGACACAGAAGAGTACTAACATTAAGATGTGGATACTCTTGAGGTTTTGATGCGGGAGTTATTTTTAATAGTCTAATTGGGACACACAGTTCTGCATGCTTGAGTCTACAGATGATGGGTTTTGACAGATGCCTGTATGACTACTGCCTCATCAGGAGGGCAAACATATCCACCATCTTACCAAGGGTCTCCCTGTGCAGCTGCAGGCCTTCCTTCTGTCCCTCTTCCTGTTCCCAGGAAATCAATCACCAGGCCTTTTTAAAAAGACTTTTATTTAGAGTGATACACAATGTTCCTTTTTCATTTAGCTTTACTCATATATTAGAGATTCTTAAATGTTTTGTGTAAACATAATTTTTATTTCTGAATAGTATTCCAATATATGGCCATATGTGTTTGTTCTTTTATTGTTGTTAATATACATATGTATTTCTAGTTCAGAGTTATGTAGACCTAGCTGGTCTTGAACTTACAGATTCACCTGCCTCAGTATTCCAAGCATGGGGATTAAAGACATGTTCCACCATACCTGGCCATTTCTTATCCTTTATGGGAATGTGAGAAGTTATACTTTATCCACATCTTTACCTATAATTGATATGGTCAGTGTTTTTAACATTAGTGTTTCTAGTGAATATATTCTTTTAGCTGTGGGTTCGGTTAATGTAACTCTTATTCTCCTGTAGTAATTGTTGCCTCTGTCTGCTAACCTAGGTCTAGAACTGGAAAGCTTCTAGCCTCCATACAATTTTATCTAGGCCTAGAATGTTTCAGCCTCTGAGACTTAACTGCTGAATAAGCTCACCCTTTCTAGCCCTTTTGGAACTCTTTCTGGCTGGTTCAACTCAGCTGTTCTGGCTCCAACTTCCAAGCTGACCAATTCAAACTGGTTTCTCCTGCATGGCTTCTGACTGAATTGTTCTGCTTGGCCTCAAACTAACTCTAGTAATCTGTTCTGATCTTCTGCTTCCTTCTCATTCTCTTGACTAATTCTGCTCTTCTCCTTGCCTAGCTTGTTCTCTCTTCAACCTATCTCTGTAAAACTCTCCTCATACAACTTCCTCCTCTCTGAACTGCCCTCTCTTAAGTAGCATCTTTTCCTCTCTCTTCTTCTGAGAGGAAAAATATAGCAAAGGGATTTGAAGGTTAACATTGTTATGAAAGGTACTAGAATACATTCAAAATTAATGTATGCAAACTACATTTATCATTAAAATGCTATATACTCTAAAATTCAAAAAGTATATGCGAAACAGTACAACATAATAACTGTTTAATACCATTCAATATGACTCAAGTTTTTAAAGATTGAAAATGGTTCCACTATCTAAGCAATTCCGGCCTTCATTTTTCTCATGCTCCAACAAATGAGAATGTCTAAGGTCATAGACTGCTCCAGGCTCTTTTAGAGATGCTCTGCCAGGCATGTGAGGAGTTACAGAGAAGGAGACACCGGCTGAACATTGTGAACCACAGATGTTTTGGTTTTCTGCTCTATTTTCATGAAAAGAAAAATTGGCAATTGGAGATATTTATAAAGAGTCCATCAATTCTTTTCTACTGTAAATGTCTTTACTTTTTTTTATTTGCAGTAAAATAGCATCCGTGTCTCTTCTGCAGGCTAGAGCAACAAACGTAAGAGGATACAGAAATATGCCTTCTGGGAGTTAGTCTCTGTATCCATAGAACATGATACCCAGTAGAACATAATATTGTATATAAAATACAGTTGTTGCAATTGAGCTCAACGACACAACATTTTATACATAGTGTAGTCATTTTGGGGATTAAGCATCAGACAGAAAACCTCCTACAAGAGGATCTGGAGTCTCTTAGGACTTTAGTGTCTGACTTCCTGATGGCTAGAAGATAACCTTTAACATAATCAATTATGCTCACTGGGATTTTCTATGATGAACAACGTAGACATTTGACCTGGAAACCACTGGAAGAATTCGAGCCCAAGAAAAGACCAACAAGAAGTAAAAGTCACCTTAACTATTTAAACCAAGCATAGATTTTTCTGGTTGATCAGACACAGCTGCGAAAGCCTTGTCTCTAGAACTGTTCTGTTTTACTGACACGGGAAAACCTCTTTAAAGAATGACTCTTGTTCAAATTTAAAAGAAAAATTTCAACAGTTATCTCACAAAGTAATGGGGAAAAAAAAAACCCTATTTGCTGTACATCCTAGATCTATGTCTTAACTATATAACCTTGGGCAATTAATTTTGTCCTCAGTGGTTTGTGTCTTTAAATTTCTGCATAATACAGAGGCTCTGGCAGTTTCTATCTCAAATGATTTATTTATAAAATGAGAAAACCATCACTTTCTCCAAGTCATTTGTCAGGATCACATGAGTGTCACTGCAGAGCCAGGGCAAAGTCTAATGTGTCAGCCACTTGATTTCTATTCCAAGAACAGCACTCAAGAGTCTTGAGTTCAGCCACGAAGAAACTTGTGCAGTCAGTATACAGCTTCAGGTATCATCTAGAATCAATGGTTAGTGTTGATGCCTCATCAGATCGTATCTTCCTAACATGAAAACCGCCCAGAATTGTAGTCTGCTGGAAGCTGATCCACATCTTGGTTGAGTGTTATCTATGTAGCACAGAAGTGCTAGCAGGTCAACAAAGCCTTGCTGTCTCCCCACTAGGAATCAGTAAATCCAGGGGTGATCCTCTGGAGAAACTGATGCTAAGTGGGTGGTAGTGGCTCAAGAACTAATCGGATTGAGTTTTAATTTGTTTTTCTTCTCATTGTGGATTTACTTACTGGGCTTGGATATAGAAATAAAAGTCTACAGAATCTCAGTGTTTCACGGGCTGCCAAGGAGTTGCAGATAATTGCATGTTTTTCTTCCTTGTGGAAATCCTCTACATTTTTCTAAAAATCTCTGAGGCCATTCGGTGGTTTTCTTTGTAATTTGATGTCATCCAGCTCTCTCTCGTTTCTGTCTTACTTTTTCAATTTCCCTCTCACAAACATGTGACTCCGACGAAAAACGGATTATCAGGAAACAACCAATTTACCTGTTCATCTTTATGGTTCTGAATGCCTTTTCACACACTTCAAGAATAAACATTTGCCCTGGTTCTTCCATCATCCTTGAAGACTGATGGCCCACACTACTGAATATTTACGGACTTTAAAGGTTCTTCAGGTTGCCGGGGAGAGATCCAAAGACATTTTAGATATCAGTAGCAATGAGATAAGTGGATGATTCCCAGTAATGAATGCTCTTCGGGGAAGAAAATCACTTTGGTGCTTCCCTTTAAAACATGTTAAACGTTGAGTCAGGTGAGGCTGTAAGTGTCCATATGTGTTCATACATGTAGATGCTCAATGTATGCATTTGGGTGTTTACAATCTTCAGGTCTCTTGAACGTTTTAAAGGAAAATAAAAATGAAAAGACAGGCAGAGAAAATCGGCATGTAAAGCTATGGGAAGAAACACTAGCTGGGAAAACATGGGGAAATTTGATAGGCTTTGAACTCAGAAAGCATCAATATGCATTAAAAAAAAAAAAAAACACTGTGAAAAGGCTGTTGTATTTAAGTATTTCTGACACACTTAAAGACAGAACCAGGAGTTAACATGTCAGGAACCCGAATACTTTCAAAAGCCTTTTATCTTCCAATTTTAAAATACATTTTTACTCTATTATTTTAGTTTACAGAAATTTTAGAATTTGGTTTCAACTTTATCAGCTTTAAATTTTACATCTTAGAGAAATCCTCCTAAAACTGCATTTATGCCTCATCTGGATGTCATTTTGTTATAAGTCACTGAAAATCCAGGAATCACAAGTGCCCCAACCTTTTGCTCCTGCCCTGTGAGTGTATCACTCTAAATAATTCAGTGGCTTTCTGTAACAATGACATCATACTGATGAGCTCGTCAGAAAACATTCATAATACCGAACAAAGCTCAAAGAGACTAGTAGGGCATAATAGCGCAATAAAAATAAACTCTAACTGCTCAAAATGTTTTGCTTTTTCTTATGCTTATGCATATTTCTTAAATTATAGTGACAGCTTTTCCTTTCTTTTGTTGGAATACATGACAGCTAGTCATATTCTGGAGCAGGTGCAAGACAGAAATGCTCTCCTATTCAGATCAAGAGTGTCAGTATTCCATGTGCAGTGATGGGCAGGCCTCCATCATTTTGCATAAGCTATCTCCCGGGACAGCTATCACCATATCCCTGTTACAACACTATCAATTTATTCTCACCTCAAACAGTTATTCTTCAAAGGCTGTCTGTCAGCTGAAAAGCATGTTACAGTTAGGTTCTCTGATAAGGAATAAAAGAAAATGAAATGTAACAAGAACAAAGTTATTAATAATTTTAACCTAAAAAATAAGATATAATACTTTTAATATGGTATTTTGCATTTTTGAACAATGACATAGTTATTATTAAACCTGACAATGTGAAACAACTTATTGAAAAAAAGCGATGAGAAGGGAAAAAGTGATTTTCATAAATGTATACATATGGCAGATTATTAAATGAATCAAAGCCAGACATAAAGAAGTTAATTTTTAAAACTTCTATTACAATCAAAATAAAATAAAAGTTCCCACTGTGGTTTATATATTTTATTTCTTTGGTTTTTTGTTTCTCAGATTATAATGAGTCAAAAGTCATGTTCAGGTCTGGAGAGATGACTTGGCAGTTAAGAGTACTGGCTGTTCTTCCAGAGGTCCTGAGTTCAACTCCCAGCAACCACATGGTGCTCTCACTTCTGGTGTGCAGATGTACATGCAGCAGAGCACTCATTTAAAACAAACAAACATTATGAAAAGTCATGTTTAAGTTACATAATTAAAGAATAGTTTTGACAGTTTATTGAAGGTAACATGACTTATACCAGATAGCATAGTTATTTTGAACTAAAATATTTACTAGGAATTTTTTTATAATGAAAGGACAGAAAATTGAATTCCCCAAAAGACATATATTAGTGAGATTTTGAAAGGTATATAATATGACCATATGAAGAGAGTTAAGCAGAATATACTTTTAACATTCTAAAAGTTAACATATTTTGTGATATAAATTCTTAAAAAATAGATTTAAGCCTTGCAAGTATAATTTTATAAATGCATAAAGCTGAATATCCTTTTAGTTGTTCTTCATTTTTCTACATATCAATAACCTTACCTTTGCCTAGGATTTTGAGAATAAAGCACTCATTTGTGGCAAACTGAATGAAGCCTCACTTACCTGAACTCCACTCACCACACTTCCAAATGAGGACCAAGGCCACTTGGTTTATACAGCTAGCACAAACGCCAATAAAGCTATTGGGCCGCACACATATGTAGCAGATATTCAGCTTGGTCTTCATGTGGGTCCCCCAACAACTGGAGCAGGGCTGTCTCTGACTCTGTTGCTTGCCTGTGGATCCTGTCTCCCTAACTGGGCTGCCTTGCCTGGCCTCAGTGGGAAAGAATGCTCCTAGTCCTGCAGTGACTTGATGTACCAGGGTGGGTTGGAACCCAAGTGGAGACCTCCCCCATCTCAAAGAAGGAAATGGAAAGGAGGAGGGGACTGGGGTGGGGGTGGGCTGTGACCAGGATGACATACATATATACATACATAAATGGGGAAAACTTCCCCTAAAGAAGCTATAAAGAATAACCAAGAGCCCTGTAATGTTGACAGTGAAGGTCGGGATACATTCTGTGACTTCAGACACCAGAGTACGATAGTACAAAGAAACGAGACAATGGAAAGGCTACCTCAGTTGACTAGATGGCGTCTTACTCAGTAGGGTAGAGTAAGTAGCAGGATTCTGGTTGAACAAACAATTTACTTATTTCCATGTTACTGTTTCAGTCCACCAACCAATATCAAAGTTCCTGCCTGTGTCTGCTATGATTTGGATCTTGAGGATGTAAGATGGGATCACCAGACTATACAGCAACTGGAAGACGGTAGAATCCATAGGAGGTATGGCTTCATGGAAGGTCCTTGAAGAGTGTCTTCTAAGACATTGGGACATGGTGCCCCATCCAGGAATGAGCATCTTTTCTAACACATACTTCCCACCATGATGTTCCCAAGGCAATGAAGTCATGTGACCATGGGCTAATGACTCTAAAACTGTGACCTAAAATAAACTTTTTTTCATTTAAGTAAAAAAGAAATTGTTTTAGGTAATTTGTGGCAGCAACAGAAAATTGATGTGTTAAAAAGCTAGTAAAAGTCCTGTGGAAGGGTTGAGGATAGGACTGAGCAAGATGGAGGAGTCAAGGACACCACAAGAAGACCTACAGATCAACCAATCTGGGCCATGGGGGCTCACATGGTCTGAACCACCAACCGAAAGAGCATGCAGTTGCTGGACCTATGCTCCCTACACATTTGTAGTAGATGTGCAGCTTGGTCTTCTTGTGGGTCCACTAACAATTTTAATGGGGACTGTCTCTGACTCTGTTGCCAGCCATTGGACCCCTTCTCCCTAGCTGGACTGGCTGGTTGGGCCTCTGTGGGGAGGATTTGCTTAGTCCTGCTGCAATTGGATGTCCCAGGGCAGGCAGGGACTCTAGGGTATCTCCCTATTCTCTGAGAAGGGGATGGGGAGATGGGAGAGAGGGACTTGTGAGGGTGGGACTGAAAGGAGAGGAGGGAGGGCCTGCAACCGGGATGTAAAGTGAATAAATGAATGAATAAATAAATAAATGAAAAAAATAGTAAAGCCAGACTAGTAGTGCACACCTTTAATCCCAGCCCTTGAAAGGCAGAGGCAAGTGTGATCTCTGTAAGTTCAGGACCAGCCTGGTTTATGTAGTCAATTCCAGGACAGGCAGGGCAATATAGAGGAACTCCATCTGAAAATGAAAACAAAAACAAACAAAACCCAACCGACCAACCAACCAAGAAACAGGGAAAGATAAAAAGAAATTACTAAAAAATGTTGCATAATAAAGAGATTAGTCTTTGACCCAGTGCAAGACACATCTTGCTTCACATGCACATACTTCTTTAATTTTTTTTTAACTTAAAAAGTCTAGCTTTATCATGTTGGCTAAAATCTTTAAATATATACAGAATCAAGCTTCATTCATCCATTTATGACAGTGGATGGGTTTTTTTTTCAGTTTTTAATGCTCCATTCTCTCCACCCTGAAGCTCAGTTGAAGCCTGTGAGTTTAATAGTGAAGTAGTACTGCAAGCAGAAAGAATTTCAATTTTTGCATAGTTTGCCTAACAAGTGGAAAATTTTAAAAACGAAAAAACAGTTGTTGTGTTCAGTCACAGATTTGTTTTTATCATAACCATCTAGTGCCCAAAGGATAACATGCCATGAGGGACATGGGAATTTTGACAACAGAACATTGACTACCAGGGCGTGAGTATATGGGTATTGTGAGGACTAGCAGCTACATTCTTCCCAGTTATGTTCATGGCATGACTACCTTGGTCTAGATGGCCTCTGCCAAGCATCTATCAGCCAAGAGAAAAACCCTGGAGGAAAAAGAGAGAGCCTCCCAAAGAAGCTTATGAAAGAACAAGAGTAGGGTTCAGTGTGAGCTTCACGTAGATAACAGGGCATCAATGACCAGCAATAGGTTGTGGGCACAGCCATGCTCTTTGAGGTACTCATTGCCCAGCTGTAATCTCTGGGAGAAGCTCCACTCAAGCACATTGACAAAGGGTGGATGGCTGTGCAGAGGAAGATGATGTGCAATGTGGTCAGTTACATCTCAGCTTCCATGTCCAGTGGGATTGGTGGGGGAGAGGAGCAGGAGAGAGAGCTGTTGCTCATTCAACTGCCACTTCACACAACTCAGTGCATCACTGGAAGCCACCATGTCAAATACTCTCAGAGCTAATACGTGACCAGCTCATGTGGGACAAGTTCATGAAGCAATTGTCAATGGATAAACAGAGCATTATCAAATGTTAATGAAAAAACTATTTAGTGTTAACATTAACCTGCTATGGTATTAGTCCATTAAAACTCCTCTAATATGCTAAACTGTGAAGAGCTCTCATAACTTGTGCTTTGGAAAAAGAAATATATGTGTGTTTTTAAAGGCTATTGTTGATTTGATAAAAATTTCATCAAATTCTAATTATGAGAATTATTTAAAATTTACTATTAGAGAGAAGGAAGCTTTGAATAATAGAGCTCTTTTATAAAAATGAATGTGAACAAAATTAGAATAGAGTATTTATTGTCACTGTAATGATGGGAAAATAATATCTGACGTGATCACGGGGGCGGGGGGGAAGCGAACAAAGCTGAAGTCATATGGAAATTGATGTGCCAAATGTATGAATAACTGACATCTACAACACCTTCTGTCCAAAGGCAGGAATTAGCAAACTAATTTGGATGGAGAATACTCAAAATTTAAAAACAAACAAAAAAGAAAACCTAAGTATTTTAAATAATGGCAACATCTTGTTCAACCCAATCTTAAATTAGTAGACAAGTCATAATGTCTAAGTAGTAAAATACTCCACGAAAAGCTCAATAGAATTCAAAGTTTTTAACTTAAAGGAATTCTGATGTTCAATCATTCTCAAAGTTTGGAGACATCATTAAAATCCCAATGGGAGCCTGAAAGAAAAGGGCACAGTAATTACTGGGCACATATGTTAATTCAAGTTGCATGTTCCAGCCAGAAGGCTTGAAAGTTCAAGGCAGCACATCAATGTTTTTGTAGAAATGTAGTATTTTCCAAGCCAGAGTTTATTACTTTGAAAGCTTGCGCATGGTCACAACAGTTACAAACTCAAATTAGTCACGCATGCTAGAGTAAATTGAGAATGTAAAGGTTCTTCAACTACCCAAGCGAACATGAATGATTTCTTTTCCTTTTGCCAACATGAAAGGGAGCAAGTTAAGGGACTGTGAAGGATTTACCCAGCCCACCCTGAAGTCTGAGTGCACCCTCAGTATAAAGGCTCCCAGAAAAAAATCAACATGGCAAAAGAGACTTGAAAGTTCAAGTTTAAAATGGATTAAGATGAACTTAAAAGTTAAGTTCATCTGTTTAAAATGGATGCAATGAGAAAATCCAGAAATGGGTACACATCAGCATACAACAGCCATGGCGGCCCCTGAGGACAACATCTCCCATTCCCAGGGCAACTGCTCAGCCTCATAGCTCATTTCTCACCTCTCTGAAACTGTTCTAAACCATGATCCCATGGCTTTGTTTTTCCACCTGAAATTTCTACTTCCAAATATTTCCCAGTGCAAGTCCAGCTGAAAAACCACTCCCCCTATTATGTCTGGGGAAACCTTCCCTTCTGAAGCACACCGCCTGCTATGCCCTTCTTCCCCCTCTTCTGGTTAACCCCATATCATAGTTTGGGGTATTTTCATTATTGTATATTGTTTATATATAACAATAGGTTTACTTATGAGATTTTTTCATACATATATACAATATTTGTTCATGTTTACCCCTTTTTATTGTACCTTCTTCTCTCCCACAGTTCCCCAAGCAGTCTCATTTCTACCTTGATATATTTTTTTAAAAATCTAGACTTTGAACATGTGAGAAGACACATGGTGTGCAGTATTCTGGGTGTTGATTAAGCCTCACTCCTTCAGGGACACCTTCATGCTGATCCTGAGTAGACCACCTTATCCAGAACCCTGGTTTCTGCCCATTCTTACCCTCCAGAGCAGCTGCGGCGTTCAGGCATTTTTCTTTGTACCTTACTCTTTTATATCCACGCTAGAAAAGATCTTATCCCCAAGGATAAAGAGTTTTCCCTGTCTTGTCTAAGTTGTATTCTTAATGCTTGACATACAGAAGAGAAAATCAATAGCTACTCAATCAATTCCATCCCTCTCTGATCTAGCCCATGCCAGATTCCTTTATTCTTATCAATTGCACAGCAAAACAAACTCACTATCTATTCAGTTTCATCATTGATAGTCAAATCAATATGAAGAGATATAGGCCAGGGTCTGGGGGTGCATCTGTCAAAGCTGTTGTCCAGTCAGAGCTTCTGTTGTAGAAAGGCTTTATCAGGCTTTATACGTTACCAGACTACCACCGCAACCACGTGGGCATGCAACTCTCTTAATCCCGATTTCACAGGCACGGAAATGGAGATTCAGAAAGGTTAATAATGTGTCCAAGATATCACGAGCAGTGAGAATTCTATATTCTACAAGGAGAAATGTAGTTTCTATCCTACCATGAGCACCAGGAGAGGGAGGGGAAAATAACATGAGCTGCGCGTTCAAGAGAAAAAAAAATGTGGGTCAAAGAGGCCAAGGTCATTTGTATGAAGATGAAAGTTGAGCTTTCAGAGGAAAAAAATAGGGTTTTAATGAGGAACACCAGGAATGGCTTTAAGGGCCCTTATCAGGAAGTAAATAGTGAAAACAAACCTACACTCTAAAAGATACTAAAAGAACATGAGAAATGTAAAACAAGAAAAAAGACTAAAAATGAGTTAAGGTTTGAAGATTACTGTGATAACCACAGTTGACCTGTTTTCTAGTAATACCCTTTGTTTCCTATCTCCTTCTGGTCACTACTGCCAGTTATTATAAAAGTTTTTTGATGACAGGCACTATCAAGATCTTATACTGTCATAAGCAGAAAGAATATCCGACAATGTCAGCAGGTGAGAAAAAGAAAAGCCAGGAGACTCAAAATAGGCCAGGCTCGGGTCCAGTCAATGCCAATGGTACAGAGAGAACACAACCCTTGCCTTTAACGTCCTTACATTCTGATGCAGATCTCAGTACTGCTGTACATTCCTGCAGCAAAGTAAATACAAAAGGTCACAGCTCTGCAAATTCTGCAAAACAAAATTATTTAAAAATTAATACTGGGGCTAGGAAGGTGGCTTGGCTGGATATACTGCTTAGTGTGCAAACATGCCAACCTGGTTTAGAATTCCCAGAGCCCATGGAAACAGTGGCACACACCTTAGCCCAGTGATAGTGGTTGAAAGGGGCAGAGCGATAGACAGATCCCGAGACTCCAAAGGCCAGCTAGTCTGGCTGAAACTACAGTAAGCTCCAGGTTCAGGGGGGATGCTGTCTCCAAAACTAACATAATAAACATTAGATGAAGACACCTAACATTGACCTCTGGCCTCTACATATGCACACTCAGGCAAATGCACCCATGTACACCTGAGCACACATGTTCATGCACCCCCCCACACACACACACAAGTATACATACATAATACTTAAAATAAAAATTAATTTCACAGCTAGAAAGATAGCTCAGCCATGAAAGGTCAGGCTCACAACCCAAAATGCAAAAAAAAAAAAAAATTAGTTCTAATAGATATCTAAGTTAGTCATATTTTCAAAGGTATTTATGCAAAAGTTTCAATACTAAAACAAGTATTTGCTGTGATAAATGAAAATAAAATAGAAAATAAAAGCTGCACATATTTATATAGAGTAGGGAGAAGGGCATTTGAACTTATTAATGTGACTGGGGAAATCCCCTTCGTGAATAATCCAACTCTGGGTTCGTGTTTCCTGGTCCCTGCCTGCAGCTTTCTGTAATGAAATTTCTTGAGCTGAAGAAACAACTTTCTCCCTCTTTCAGTAGAAAGCAATCACCTTAATTCTCCTTACACACCTCTACTATCCCCTCTTAAGACTATTTCACTAATTTCCTAAATAAGTAAACAGAGGAGAGAGAGGGAGAGGGAGACTCTTCATTGTGTATAATTCTGTTGTTTACACAACCAAAGAATGATTTTCACTCCTGTCCTTTAGAAAGCTTGGCATTCCTGCTTATGGGAAGTGAGCACTGAAGAACTTCGCAGCTGCAAAATTATAGAGACTTGCTGCTCTCTCTGTGTCTCTCTGTCTCTGTCTCTCTCTCTCTTTCTCTCTCTCTCTCTCACACACACACAAAGTTAAAAATGTATAAATGTACTACTAATAATCACACAACCGTGGAGTGCCAACAGTCCTTTAGGAAGCATCAAAGAGAGGAGGAGGTGTGACTTGGTGGTGTGTTCCCTGTTCTGCCAGTCCTAGGCACATACTGCCAGGTCACAGTATTCCTTCGCACAGACCCTAGGCACGGCTTAGATTCCTTTACTGCCCGATACTTCAGGCAGCCACTGTCTTTTAAGATAACACATTTCTTGTGCATGACTGCTATTCACTTAGTGCACAGGATGCACCCTGTAACTCGAGGCCCTTTAGGAAGCCTCTAGTTTATTTTCAGCTGCCATAGAACCTATTATTTAGCACAGTGCTTCTTAGTAGTTTGAAACACTAATAGTTTAAAAAGCATTACTGCAGCTTATAGAATAGACTGTATAAACAGCTCTTGCCTGTGCTGTGAAGAGAGAACATTATCCCCAGCAAGAAGTTCCGCAACAAGATGAAGCAGGTGCAGAGAAGTCCTATGAGTTATGGTATCTTTATCAAGTTACAGAAAGAGAAAAGAGGAGAGGCAATATGTTCCTGATTCAGCCCTATAGATCAGATTGCAGAGAGATGCTGAAACATAATTTAGCTTCTGGACTTTGGCAGTCTCTCAACCTGCACGATGTTCAGCCTATAGCAGGATGAATTCCAAACATCACCTGGAGCATTTGAATCCATTTATAGTATTTTAGAAACCTGAGAAAACTCTTTAAAAAAAAAATCCACCTTGAAGTAGAAGTTTCTTGTTATATCAGTGATGTAGATCATTGATGTTTGCTGAGCAGACCCATGGGAGGACATGTGAGGTTACGTAAAATTGGACTAATGGTAGTGACAACACACTTGCACAGCTAGCTGTGTAGCCCTTTATTGGTCTCGAATCTTCACTGATCTTCATTAAGAACGAGACACTGCAGAGAACTCCTGGCATTCCAGCTGGTGCTGGTGACTCCAGCTGACTCATACCGCTTCTGTGGAGGCCTGGTGGTTTCTGCTGAATCCGTGCTGTTGCTAATTCATGTTTGGTGATACTGGACTGTTGGTATCCTGACACTAATGAACTGGACAGCTGGTATCCTGGCAGAGATTAAAACCACCCCTAAGAATTACTTCTAAACAGGTCCACATCCTCTTGTCCTATTTACCTACCTTTGGACAGTGGGCCAGAAGGAGGTCAAAGCATTTAAAAATTTTTATTAAAGTAGGCTTCAAAAAAATCTAAGTCTATACATCCTTTTCAAAGAAACTCCTTCATCTTCTCATCCTTTATTAACAGTGTCACTATTTCCAGTCAGGCAAACTAGAAACAGTGGGGTTTTCTCTGCCATCGCTCTGCACTCCCTGCTACTCTAGGATTGATCACTGGGCTTGCCTACCCTAACCTCAAACAGTATTCACATCTTTCCTCACCTCTAAATTCCTAACACCCTTATTTGGGCTTTCTCCGGTGCTCGTTTTAATGTCTGGAAGGCTCTCTTTAATTATTCTTCCTGCCTCAATCTCTCTTCACACACAATCTAAAACTTCCCTGCCTCCCCTCCCCTTCAGCAACACCATCAAAGTACGTTCTCTTACAAATTTGGTTATTTTTATCCTTTATCCATTTGAACTGTCACATTCGTTCAAATTAAAGATTGTATCCCCCCATCACCTTTAAAATAATGCCTAAGTCCTAAGGTGTAGATTCTGAGGATTACTGGAGATAAAGGACCAAGTGCCTTTCTCAATACACACTGCCATAAATGACAGCGAAGGTTCTGGAATCAGAGTGGCCATCTGTGTGACAATGAGCAGGCCTCTGTGCCATGGATGTTGGCTGAGGTGTCCTATCTGGGGCATCAGGCTGAGATACAGGCATATGAAAGCAGGTCCCTGAGCCATGACTATGCTGTGTCCCTCGGGAGAGCACTTTAGACCCAGAAGGACAGAAAGACAACATAGATGATGGCTTAGTTGCCCTATATATACAGTGTGGATAATATTGGGTTTACCTAACGGGACTCTTGTGAGGACTCGGTGAATTAATATGCATATAGCCCTTTGAACAGCCCAAAACATGAATCGAGCATGGGTGCCAGCCTGTAATTTATGTGAGCAGTACAACTGACTGACAGTTGCTCATGTGCAATCTCTATTTTCCCACCCTTTTCAGAGCTCATTCTTATTCATCTTACAAACCTCCACTCCTATCACAGATGGATTTTTTTTCCTGTTAATATGCTATGCCCTTCCTTGCTTAGCTGGGATGCCATGATTCCTTGCTCTAAGCCCTACCTGATCCCAGGTGTACATATTCTCTACCCTTTAACTTATCTTTTGGACACCTACAAATTTGTGTCATGGAACCTACCAGAATACATTTGGTACTATATAAACTTGTCCTTAAGCTATATTTTCTTTGAAGGATTTTAAATGTCTTTCAATGTTTGAAAGTTCTCAGAGAATTACAGTGCCATAATAGGTTTGGAGAGCTAAAATAAGATCATTTATAAAGCGCCTACTATAAATCAGTTACTGAAATAGTATTTTACATATAGTATTCATTTCTCAAATAATTTTTTCAATATTTTCTCCTTTCATTCAGGGACAATTCAATATTTTAAGCAATTCTCTTAAATAGCAAACTATATATATATGAAAACACCACAATAGAAGCAAAGGCTATTTGAGATCTTCCTGGCTCAGACAGAGTTCTTCCTATTTCATGGCAGTTAGTACCATGCCTGACTCTTCCCCTACTCTTTGTACCATGCCTGGCTCTCCTTCTGCTCGATACCATACCTGGCTCTTCCCCAGACCAGGAGCTGCCCTTTACTGATTGTGTGTTATATATTCCAGGGGACTTTCTTTCTTATTTATTTATTTGTTTATTTAAATCAAATCGTAATTTACTTATTCACACAGGGGTTATAAACACAAAAAGGCAGGACATGGGGAAGGGAATGACACCGGAGCATAGGTGTTCAAGGGGAGTACAGATATCTTTCAGAACAGGGTATTGGCTGGGTGAAGGTTCAGGGGACAGGTCACTATGACTCTGCCTATGATTCACTTGTCATTATCTAAGTTGGTACTATCTGCCGAGGCTACCTATTTACAAGGTCTATGACTACTCAGGCTGGTAAATTTCCATAAAAGCTGTCTGTTTACAATAGCTTATAGCCATTTGTTTCAGTGTTTTTCCACAGAGACACAAGACTTTGTATTAGCATGCATGTATGTCAGGCCTATTGCTGACTTTAGGCCTATGACTGAGTTTAAGCCTTCAGTGTATAAGCAGGGCTGCCCCTGACATCTCCTCCCTTCTCTAAGTATAGAAGGGCAAAGGCAGGGATAGAGGCCTGACCTCCAATAATTGAAGGGTACCTTGTAATGGCTCCGGTCCTCCTGTCATTGTCCAGTGAGGCATGAGGGCCATACCCATCCCGATGTCTTTTTCCTGGGGAGGGGATACTTTTGACATCAACCCCTATGCAGTCAGGCTTGTCCCCCAGAGAGATATTTTTAACTTTTATTCATATTCCCTTGTAGTGCTTAGCCTCACAGCCTAAGCAAGAATTCAGATCGCCAGTCAGAGAGGGTTCTGGGTGGCCCCCTCTCTGCTTGGTCTACGGGCAGAAGTCCCCTCTTTTAGGTTGGGTGGAGATGGGTTTTGGGAATACCCTGGATAGAGTAACAACCTCATCTTGAGTCTCGTGGTCCTCCATAGCTAACTTATGATAATATATCTGAATAGGTTTTGCTACCAAATTATCTATTATTTCACAAAGTTGGTCAGCCTATTTAAAGCCCAGGGACCAAAAGAAATAAGCAAAAATAACCAATTAATGGTCCCAAGATGGGAGGAAGTAGTGTTGACAACTATGGAGAGGTTGAAAACCAATTCTTGTACCATATCTCATCTTTCTCTTTCTCTCTCTGTCTTTTCTCAGGGCCTTCTTGGACCTTTTTCATGATCTCTTTAACCATCCCTGTCTTGTCTATGTAAAAGCAACATTCTTCTTTAAGGGCTGTACACAGTCAAGAGCTGTACACAGTCTTTTCTATAGTAAAAGAGTAAATCAAGTTCAATAAAGTCCTTTGCAATTTTTGGAGATCATTTCAGACAGCAAAATGAGGGATTTCTTCAATTTAGTGATGTCAATCTCTAACTGTTTGATGTCCTTGTCAATGGCCCATCAAAGGTCTGAGTAGTATAAGTCCAGAGGACAACATCAGGATTGGAACTTGTACCAGCAGACATCACTGGTGTTTCATTTTTACCTGGAAAGGAAAAAGAAGGGAGTTCTCAGGGAGATTTGTCTTCCCTGGAGGTCAATTGTTATTCATCTTATTTATAGTTGGGCCTGGCTTTGTGGGGGTATCTATTTATTTCATTAATCTTTTTGGCAGCCATTTAGCTGTACCTTCTGTGGTATCAAACAGGCATATCAATCCTCGGCCCCATATGAGAACTGGGTTCGGGCCATTCCATTTAAGAATAAGAGGGTCCTTCCACATAGCTGTGGCATAGTTTTTATTGGTCTCAGAGATGCCAGAGGCAGTCAGCAACAGATTTGCCATGAGCTATCAGTTTTAGAGAGTTAAAAGTAAACAAGGCATGATGGAGAGTGTTTCAGGAGACTCCTTCTGGGGGGTTACAGTTCCCACTCTTTTATTTTTAAAGCCAATTTTTCATAGTTCTTGTAAAATCAGGGCAGAAGTGCCATCTGCCACTCCTTCCCCACTCAGAGAGTCATGAAGACACTAAAGAAATATAAATCTACATCAATAATCTCTTTTATCAAAGGACAGTTAAAGAACAGCCAACAACTAATCAGTCTATATAATATATTGGTTAATAATAGCTTCTACTTTTTGTAAAAATTACTCCTCTTTTGTCAATTGTTGAGGGAAATTAGGATTTACGTCTCTCTTGAGAATATTAAACAGAGACTTAAATTCTTTTGTGGAGAGCTTAAAATAAGATCTTAGCCAAATAGCATCTCCTAGAAACTTTTGAAAATAATTTGAAATAAGTAAAATATCTTTTTTTTTCCTAGACCCATTATCTGTGGGTTTTTTTTTTTTTTGGATATTTTGCATATTTACCTTTCAATGTTATCTCCTCTCCCATTCTCCCCCAAAACCCCATGTCCCATACCCCTTCCTCCTATTTTTATGAGGGTGTGCTTTGAGCATCCTCCCAAACTCATCTCCCTGCTTTCGGATTCCCCAACACTAGGGAATCCAAACTTTCGGGGACCATGGCCCTCCACTTACACTGATGCCTGACAAGGCCACCCTCAATTACCTATACAGGTGGAGCCCTGAGTCCCTCCCTTTGTGTTCCCAGGCTGGAGATTTAGACCCTGGGAGCTCTGGTTGAATCTTTAGATACTCCTTCTAAAAAGGACCAAAGCACCCACACTTTGGTCTTCCTTCTTCTTCTTGAGTTTCATGTAGTCTATGTGTCGCGTCTTAGGTATTGTGAGCTTTTGGGCTAATATTCACTTATCAGTGAGTGCATAACATGTGTGTTCTTTTATGATTGAGTCACCTCACTCAGAATGATATTTTCCAGCTCCATCCATTTGCCTAAGAATTTCATGAACTCATTGTTTTTAATAGCTGGGTAGAACTCCATTGTGTAAATGTACCACATTTTCTGTATCCATTCTTCTGTTGAAGGACATCTGGGTTCTTTCCAACTTCTGGCTATTATAAATAAGGTTGCTAGGAACATAGTGGAGCATGTGGTCCAGGGGATTTTCTTATGTTACTGCTCACTTTGCTAGCAAAGCAGTTCTTATTATGCCTCCATCACAGATAAGAAATCAAGCCCTGGAGATATTGAACAACTGATTTAGATGACTCAGAATCAGTAACTTCCACACGTAACTTATAAACCTGATTCTAGAATTCTCCTTCATTAAGAAGATAAAATTGATTATATAAATATGTTAATATACAAGCAATTGATCAAGAACATGAGATTTATAATTAATATTTATCATTATTAACTTCAGTAAACCATTGCGTTTTATTTTATACTTCATTGTATTCAAGTTACTTGGGAAAGTAAGGATAAAATGCAACCCACAGGAATACGTAGGTCTGCTTCCCCAAAGGAATAATAAACTAAACATATTCACAGACAGCAAAGGGGAAAGAAAGATGTAGAATCAGAAGCAACCATCAGGTTTTAATGTAGTTTAAGCCTATAATTTCAGTAAAGAAAAGAACTGGGGAGAGGTTTAATGAGACTTAGTATGGCTGACTGCTAAGGCAGACTGTGTACTGACATATAAGGAACTACCAAGGCAATGAAAAGGTTCTGAAAATATACACAGCATTTAACCAGACATGATTTGAACAGTGCTATTCAATTTTGTCAATGACCATTAACTTGATCAGAAAATTCCTATTGTTTTTAAAGAATAGATAGATAGATAGATAGAAAATGATAGATAGATAGATAGATAGATAGATATAGATATAGATATATAGATATAGATATATAGATATAGATATATATGAAAAATGAACAAATTATTTCCAAATAAATGACTCTAAAATCTCACTGCTGGTTATGGCAGTGATAGTGTCTAGAGCTCCAGCCTAAGTAGAGCGGCCCTGCAATGCATTATAAAATGGTAATTAACATTCACACGGAGGAAAGAAGCTGGGGAGTGAAGTAAGGGAAAATCATTTCATTACAGCTAACCATAAAGCTAGCATTTCAGAAAATAATAATCTAATTTACCGAGCCCCATTAACAAGGCTATTGTTATTCTGCCACTCACCCCCTGTCTTTAACTGGCACCATCTACCAGAGAAAACAATAGGTTAGACCTTTCTTCATGATTTTCAATCACAATTTGTTCATTAGGCTCTGGCATGCTCAGCATATAATTTCATAGGATTTGTTTATCAAAAGACAGCCGAGGAATGGAAAGGTTTTTCTTTAAATCTACTTCAAAGTAAAAATATTAAGTTATAAGATCACATTTAAATGATCATTTGATCATCTAAACAGGTATCCACAGATCATGGCTCATACACCAAAAACATACACCTTGCATGTATTTGTAAAAAAAAAAAAAAAAAAAGCAAAACAAAAAAGCAAACAAAAACCTTGATTGGCACACAGACATACATCCATTTTTTAACTGTATGTGGGTGTCTTCTCACTACGACATCAATGCGGTTGTGTCAGGGATTAGAAATCTCCCAAAGCCTAAAATACTTACTGGCCCTTTAATAGAAACAGTCAGTCAGTTTCATCTCTTCTTTTTTCTAGGTGAAACACTGGAAACGCTCTTCTGTTCTCGCTCTCCATTAGTCTGTTTTTAATCTACTTTACCCAAAACATTCCATTTAAACATTTTTGTTTCCTGGTAAATCTCCCATCTCATTTAGTAACTGGCACAATTAACTCCATTCTAAAATTTATTAAAGTTGAATATTATAAAGGTCAAATGTGGCCCAGTTTCTGCATGAGACTGATTTTAAAAGTCAACTCAATAATGATGAGAAGATAATTGGAAGAAACTTAAAGTTTACTTAGTGCCCTAGCTAAGGTTTCTACTGCTGTGATGACCAAAGCAACTTAGGAGGAAAGGCTTTACTTGGCTTACACCTCCACGGTACTGCTCATCATCAAAGGAAATCTGGACAGGAACTCAAGCAGGGCAGAAATCTGGAGGCAGGAGCTGAAGCAGAGGTTATAGAGGAGGAAGGCTTACTGTCTTGCTCCCCCTGGCTTCCTCAGCCTGCTTTCTACAGAACCCACAACCTCATAGGGTTTGCCCCCACACAGTGGGCTGGTCCTTCCCTATCAACCACTAATTAAAAAAATACTCTAGGGCTGGAGAGATGGCTCAGCGGTTTAGAGCACTGGCTGTTCTTCCAGAGGTTCTGAGTTCAATTCCCAGCAACCACATGGTGGCTCACAACCATCTGTATTGGGATTTGACGCCTCTCTTCAGGTGTATCAGTAACAGCATGCTCATATATATAAATGAATAAATAAATCTTTAAAAAGAAAGAAAAGGATTTGCCTATAGCCCAGTCTTATGGAGACATTTTCCCAATTGAGACTCCCTCCTCTCCAGTGCCTCTAGCTTGTGACAAGTTGACACAACACTAGCCAGCACACTTAGACTTTAAAGAAAATACTAAAGAGGGGAGGGAAACACTACCATCACCCCAGAATCACTGTCCTTCATATTCCTTGAGAGAATGGTCTTCAACCTAATGCTGTGACCCTTTAATAAATTCCTTATGTCTGGTGACCCAACCATAAACTTATTTTCATTGTTACTTCATAACTGTAATTGTGCTCCTGAGTCATAATGCAAATATCTATGTTTTCCCATGGTCTTGGGCCATTCCTCTGACCCTCGCAAGGGGGTTGAGACCCACAGGTTGAGAACCGATGATATCCATTGCCCTAGCTCAATGCTGTTGTGGAGACCATGTCACATTGTTCATATTTCTCCTTTAGGGACGCGGTATTCCTCCAGATGCCAGGCCCTTTTGGAATCTGACTTCAGTCAGTCTGTGTACTGTATCCCACCTAATGATTTACACTGCTGCCTCTGTGTGGGTCAGCCCCCAAAGGCCTTACTGGTTCCAAAGCTCCTCCTATGATTTGTTGTTCTCTCTTTCTCTCTCTCCTCTCTCCCTCTCCTCCTCTTTCTCACTCTCGTTCTCTCTGCTCTCTCGTGTGCTCTCTCATTCTCGTGTTCTCTTGCTCTCCCCTACCCTCTGGTTGTCTATATGGCAGTTCAACTTTTCCCTCTGCCCAAGTTGTCTGTGCTTCTCCTGATGACATCTCTGCTGGAATCTTGCAGGCCTTTGATCTCCTTGGGGAGAGCAGCACTTACCATGCCTGTTCTATTCCTGCTCCGCTTCTCTCTTCCTGTGCTCTCCACTCCAACACCTCATCTTTCTGCCTATTTACTCCCCACCCTTCCTTCTAGCCCTGCTGCCTACATGGGTAGATCAATACATTTTTCCTCAATAGAGTTCATTATCTTTCCTTTAAATTTACCAACAAATATTAAAGACAATACATGCTAGTTCTTGAATTTGCACTAGTACATCTCAATGGCTTAATCTAAGCTTTCAAAATATTCCCTTATTAATGCATTTCCACAGTTTGGGTAAATACTGGGTATAATTTTTAAAACTTTTATTGATTTAATTTTGTGATGTTTCACATCACATACCCCGTCCCACTTATCCCTTATATCTGCCCTCTGTCCTTGCAACCTCCCCGACCCCGCAAAAGAAAATATTAAACAGAACAAAACAAAGCATAGAAAACATCTCATCATGGAAGCTGTGTGTCCCACAGTATACCCTTTTGTCCACACATCTTTACTTGCAAATATTCATTGCAATGAGTCTGGTTCGAGGCCTCTGGCTTCCGCTACCCTATCAATACTGGATCCTCACCAGGACTCCTCTGGGTTATCCTGTAGTTGCCCTGTGTGCAACTAACAAAGGTGTAGTTGTGCAGCTTTGGATCTACAGGACTGGCCCTTTCACATGCCCCAGCAGTTCACAGATGGAGTGGATTTGGGAGTGGGCCAACTCAGAGCCCTGGATCTGGGCCTGGGCCATAGCTGAGTTGTCACCCAGTCACCAGCTCTCCTGTACCCCGACAACCAGAGCGAGCTCTTCAGCACTGTCCGGGCTAGCTCACTGAGTTCTGCAAAACCGCAAGAGGCAGGACTAGCTCTCTTGCTCATATGACCTCTGAGCCAGCTCTTCCACTGCCTCAGAGGAGAAGGAGGGTATGTACCTTATGCCCAGGCCACCCTATGGCAGGTAAGTGATCCAATGGCTGACTCCCCTGCGCCCTCGCCAGCATGGCCAGCTCTACTGTGCCGCCAAGCAAGGTGTAGGGCCTGTTCCCTGGTGTGCTACAGATGGTGAAAGGAGGGCCAGATCTACAGAATGTCCAGCCGGTGACTGCGGAATCAGCTCTGCACCCTTGGGTATTTACGTGGTCCCAGGCAGCAGCCCAGACCAGAGATGTCCACATGTTCTTAAGTGGTAATATGAGCCACAGACAACACAGATCCCTGTTGCTGCATGGCTACAGACACAGACACTGCCCTCGGTGGAGCGTAGGCTGAGACTTCACCGTGACCTCAGGCAGTGGGGCTGGCTACTCACGACAGGCTACTCCTCTTCAGCCTTGCATCTGCAGTTCCTCCTCTCTTCATAATGCTCAAACTGCTCTGCTTCTCTTTCTCTCCCATCCGCCAAGCATACCCTTGCACATCGTAGTGACTCCCCGCCATGGGCAGGTCACACTGCTGGCAAGACTATGGGTGTCCTCCTTTGCCCTCACTGTGTGGTGTGGCCCCAGGTGTAATTATTAACAGCAATTTAATATTTCAACAAAATACCTAATCAAAAGTATTTAAACGTATGCCTTTTCTATTATACATTTAAAGTCTTTCCGTGGTTTAGGGGAACCATAAGTGAGAAAAAACTTTTCCCCAGCTTTGTTCTCCTGCCATGGTGTTTCTAAATTATTTCTTTTTATTGGCGATATGTTTTATAAGGACAAATTCAAGGATAACCTGCACTTTCCCATATTCATCTTTCACTACATTCCTCCCTTCCTTTCTTCCTTTACCTCCTTCCTCCAGTCTCCATCCTTCATCCTATCTTGTTTGTGTAAAACAGATTTAATGTATCTGTAAACAATCCAGGATCCACAAATGTGAGAAAACATGTAGCAATGGTTGTCTTGTTGAATCTGCCTTATTTTGATTAATAGGAAGATTTTCAGTTCCACCCACTTTCCAGATAAAAATGATCTAATTTTGTTGCATATGGCTGAGTACAACTCCATTGTACCTGTATTCCACAGCTTCAATTTTGGAATATTTCATACATGTACAGAATATATTTTAATGATATCCACTCCTCCTTCAGACTCCTCTGGACCTCCACAATAAACTTCCCTCCAAACTTCATCTCATATATAAATATAATCCAAGTAGTGCTGTGCATATGCACATGGGTGCAGGGTCAGCCACTGGTGTATGTGCAACCTACCAGTGGCCAGCTCCTCAAAAAAGGACTCCTTTCCTGGGGATCCATTCATTGCTAATAGAGCCTTAGAGAGGGATGGGATACTGGGGACTCCTCCATGTTGAAATTTTAGCTGGCTTGATCTTGTTCAGGTCTTATATGGGTAAACACAGTTATTCTAGGCTCCTGTCTGCAAAAGTTATGTCATGTCCAGAAGACAGCATTTCATAGTTCTCATTTCAATCCTCTAACACACACACACACACACACACGAAGAGAGAGAGAGAGAGGAGAGAGAGAGAGAGAGAGAGAGAGAGAGAGAGAAAGGATGGATAGATAGATAGATAGATAGATAGATAGATAGATAGATAGATAGATAGGCTTCCTAGTCCATGATGTTCCCTGAGCCTTGCTAAGGGTTTGGTATAGAAGCCTCATTTACAGCTGAGTGTCCATAGTCACTTATACTCAGCAGTTTGAAGTTATGTCTCTGCCATAACCACTATCTTCTGCAATAAGAACCTTGTCTGACCTAGGTTGGGAGCAGCACGTGTCTATGTAACAGGAGACAAGGAGACCTATTCCACATTTTCTTTATGCATTTGTTGAGTGTGGGGAAGTAGAGAATGCAGATGACTAAGATACATCTGGATCTATTTTCAGGACGGTACAGCTGGATCATAGAGTAATCCTACTTTTAGGTTTTTAAGGATCACCATCCTGGTTTCCGTGATGGTTGGTCCTGCTTTCAATCCCATAATCATTTCTGTTTCAATCTCATCCATTTTAATTTGTATTCCCTTGATGGCTAGTAAGGATGAACACTTTTCCATAAGTTTGTTGGACATTTGCAGTTGATCTTTGGAGAACTGTCTATTTCATAAGTGCATTCACTAGAGTGTTTGGACTGCTATTTATATTTTCTGCTCCCTCAAGAAGGGTGCCCATATTCAGATGAAATCTTAATTGGTCAGACAAGGCTAGAGCCTGTGATTGGACAGTGGAAGGAAAGGCCGAGCTGGAAGTTTTAGAGAGGGGAAGGAGAGAGATGGAAAGAGAGAGAAGATGGAACCAGAAGGAGAAGATGAAGCTGCCCACGTGGCCTGGAGAAGCTGCACGTAGCTAGAGATTTCACAGATGGCAATGGAGTAATGTAGGGTCCATTTGTCCAGTTTAGGTGTGCAGCTGGGATTTATATCAATTGAGTTTTGTGATCTTTGCTCGGGCATTTTGGGGTTGAAGATTCACCATTATAAATCTGGCTGGTATTTTACAAGTTTCTAGTGTCATTTAAGTGTCTCTGAGCAAGTGGGAGCTGGCTTTCTGCAGGCTAGCCACAGGCGGTGGATAGCCTGGGAAGATCAGAGTGACTTGGCAGCAGCTGGCCACAGGAATCACGGAAAGACTGCCACTTGGGGTTCCCAATGGCGGTGGGCAAGACCTCTGAGGCATTGTCTAGCCAGATTCGTGTGATTTTTTTTAAAACTACACACTACATTAGAGTGGGTGGGTGTTTTGGTACTTAGTTGGTTGTATTTGAGTTATTTATCTAGTATAATTATCAATCTTCTGTTATCCAATATTATTTGATTCAAAACAAATACTCTGCACAAACAGGAAGGATGAGGATACATTTTAAACTCTTAAAACTAACTTTGTAAAACTAAGTTAAAATTAAGTTTGTTTGGCAAACTTTGGGGAGGATATGGTGGAAAAGAGAGGGGGAAGGAAAGAAAATGGGGGTGCACAAAGGAAGAAAGTGGGAAATGAAGAGAATGAAAGCAAGAAAGAAACCAGAGTGAAACAAATCTAAAAAGATATACTTTTAATTCATGATTTGCTTTGTATGTCAATAGCTCTGAGAGCTACTGAACAATGATTTCGAGAGACTATATATTTGTGAAATAGCATTGGAAGACTATAAATATTGTAGTTAAAATTAAAGTTAAAAATATAGAAACAAGAAGAATAATGTAATGTATGAGATAGTTTAATTTCATCAACATATTTAAATTATTTATGAGGCTTCACAGTGTGACTATCATGGTACTATTGTTCACCTCTTGCTTTTTCAAGGACTGCACAGGAAACACACACACACACACACACACACACACACATCAAACACTATATATGTTTGTGGATGTGTATTTGTACTAAAAGGTGAATAGAAATTATACTAGGAAAAAGATTCCATCTCATATAACTGATATAAAAATAGACTTTTGAAATAAAGCATGTAAACATCTTTATCATTAAAACAAAGAATATTTTTGTCTCTTCTTATAACGCTTCATTTTTCTGGTGTTGCAGGTCTTCTGTATTTTATATTGGCCTTAAACTCACTATGTAGCTAAGGATGAACTTCTGATCCTACCTCTATTTTCCAAAAGCTGGTATTCAGACATATGTCCCCACACCCAGATTATTCAGTGCTAGGACTAACCTCAGGGCTTTGTGCACGCTGATTAGAATGTTACCAAAGGAGGTCCAATACCAATTTTAGACTTGCTTTTTCTTAAACTAAATTCTATTTTGAATGATTTAAGTATACTTATCCTTATTCTCTTTCAATTTCCATTTGCATGGAATGTCTTTTACCACATGTTCTTGTATCTCTTAAAGAGGAAATGGTTTTCTTGTGTAGAGCATATTGCTGGGGTTGTTTTTAAATATATTCAATGCCTTTTGATTGTAGAATTTATTATGTTTATTTCATGATAATTGATGTTATCTTTATTAGTTTTATGGTAACTATCTAGTGACAAAGGAGTTAATTCACCAGGAACTGTAAATATGTGCACATCCATCATTGGCACATCTGAAAATGCAAACAAATATTGAATAAATATGATGTGAAAGAAAATAAGAGGGAATTTCAATATCCCAGTTTCAACAGTGTATAGATTATGTACACAGAAAATCAATAGAAAAATGTGGGGTTTGAACAATATTTTAGACTATGAAGACAGTAGCAACAGAGCAGACATGGTCAAAAACCCATGAATCACTTGCCAGAATAATTATGTTTGAACACTAAGCAAAACTTACAAAATTAAAATTTCTTATCTAAAATTTCAATTATCTCTTTTGATCACAAATTATAAAACTAAAAATCAGACAAAAAGAAACCCTCACAAGTATGAGAAAATTAAGCAACATGTTCCTGAACATTAGCAGATCGAAGAAGTCAAAGGGAAATCAGAAAACTTATTGAGAAAGAAAAATATAGAAACGTATAGGGTCAGCAAAGGTAGTTCTAAAAGAAAAGTTGATAGTTCTGAGAGACCATTGCTAAGGAGGCATCGAGAATAAGCCACTGGGGTTACACATGAGGAAAACAAATGATGTAAGCATGGAGTTAGAGGGGCATAATAAAGACTGAGACAAAAGTAACTACAAGCCAGGGAAAAGAAAAAAGAAGATCCATAAAGCAAGAGCTGGTCTTGTGAAAAGACATCCGTTACCAGCAGCCTTTTAGATAGTCTAGGTCCAGGTGAAAACAGAAGCCCAACTCAGAAACTCCCACATCTCCATCTTCTGATGCATTCTGTGTTCAGAGATCGAGATTTGTCTATAGAATTTACAGATTCTGTGTTTCTTTCTCAACAATTCTAATTATATATCCCTGAAAATTTCGACTACGGAAATTTCCTGCGGTGTTACTGAGAACCTTACCACGGAATAACGTTCTCCTTCTCCCTCTGGAAGATCTGTCTTGTCAGCTATTGGTCAGTAATATACTATGGAAAGAGAAAGTAAATTCACCTTTTAAAATACTTTTCTTAAAATTCAATAAAAGCATTAAAGTTTTAACCTTTAAAACATTAACCATAAAATGAACATGAATGTCATAAATACACTAAGGATTTGTGTGCTGTGATTTTAATGTTGCTTTAATATTTACGGGTCACAGAATATAAGATGTCATTAGCCTGGGTGGAAATTTGACAAAAAAGAAAGGGCTAAATGTTTGAGGAAACCACAAGGCGAGTTGTCCTCAGTAACAGAAAATCCATGGACACTCAGTGACTCTAAGCCAGGAAAGCATCCGGATACATTTTCTAGGAAAACAGTGTGGGCTGGAAAGAGTGATCTCTCTCCCACTCCCTTTGTGAGAAGCACTGTGCTTAAACCATATTATATGAGCTCCGTATTTTCCTTCTCCACAGACCAGAAGCTTGTTTATTTTCTGTCTTGTATAAACAAAGGTCACCAGTCAGGGAAGCCACACTTTGAGTCCTCTGTAAGGGAGCAACTGAGGGAAAACTTGAAGAACCCAGAGAAGATTTGGATATTGGATGGCCTAGAGTACCTGGTGAGATGAAGTGAAATGACAACAAGGATTCCTTAAGAGAAAGGTCTCCTTGAGTTCCCTCAGTTAAGTGAGCAGGAAGCAAAAGGGAAGTAATTAAATCCCCAGGGAATAGAAAAATTTTAATACCTCACATTCCAATGTCCTCAGTTATCATTACAATTACTATTTTGCAAATCTCAGTCTAACTATTGAGCATTTGGAAGTGATTTCAATATCGGGATAATATCTGCTGTCATGTTTCCCACATGAACTCTGTGGTCTACACAGGAAGAACATGACTTCTGGCTGACAGTCACAGACAAAGCCTAGGGGAGCCTATGGAAAGGATGACAGCACTTGCCAGTAGGATTCCGGTTGTAAACAGGAACTTGTCCATCTCTTGCATGATAAAAGGCCAGCTGCCTGTTGAAACGGATGGTGAATATACAGTATGTTTAAGAATGGTTATAGTTGAAATTATCTTAATTTACTATATAGAGTATAGTTACATGTTAGCATCTTCTTTTTATTAACTTCAATTCTTTCATCTACTCATCAGGAGAATTAGTTCATTTTATTAAGGAAAATACAGCTGAATTAAATGGAATTCCATCTAAACATTAATTAACAATAAAACCAACAATTGCTTCTTTACTCATCTCTGTCCCACATAAAGGCAGAGTATTGGTCTTTCATATAGATATCTCTGATGACAGAGCCATATAGTACATAACAAATAATTATTTTGACAAATAGATGCATTCAAAAAACATCAAGTATATCAAATACCTATATTTTATTAATATTTAAAACATTCAAAGTCCTTTAATTTTATACGCTAACAAAATTATTTCAAATGAAATAACAAACATTTTTAAAATTAAGACTGACGTTTCTATAACAATTTCTTTTCAGTGCTATGACTTGAACCCAGGGCCCTATGTATGCTAGACAGATGCTTTTCCCCTGCGCCAGATATCCAGGAATGCACCAGAACCTAAGAAGGAAGATTGGATTATCAAGAACACCTCCTTGACAGAGTAAACTCCTCCCCTAAGTCCTGTGCCCTCTCAATTAACAAAGGTAGAGAATGTTCATACAAGAAATTTAAAATGAAGATGGACAACTAAGTTAAATCAGAACTAAATGCAATTGTCAGAGCATGTTTACAAATCTTTCTTTTAAATTATCAATGAAAGAAGCTTCAGCAATGGATTTTGCTGAGGCCTCTACTCTTAATTGGTGTCATTTGCTATTTTGTTCATAATAACTACACAAAAAAGTAATGACATAATACACCATAATATTTTTTAAAATATAAAAATATAGTCTCTTGCCAGGCAAGTACTATATGTACCCCATGAGTTCTCCTCTCTTATTGTTTTGTTGTTGTTTGAGAGGAAAGGAATATGAACACCTTACTCTGTCTTGTACTGATATGTTAATAAGGAAAGGACACAAAACCCTGATACCAGAAAAAATATAATTTTCTAGACAAAGTAAAGATGCTAAAAAGCAAACTGTAATATATATATTACATAAATCTAAATATATATTTAATATTATACTTTAAATATATATTAAATATTTTTAAAAGATTTTTAAACATGCTCTAACAATTATATATATGTACATATTATACATATATATTTATATACAGATAAGCCTATCTGTATGCATGTATTTATCTTTGATTCTGTCTATCTCTAAGGGCTCTTCTTATAAAAGGCATACAATCTGACAAAGGAAACACTTATACCAGACTATAAAAAAAGAGGGAGAGGGGAAAAGACAAATTGGTGACTATGAACTATATGATTACTTTTATTTATTTTATTTTATTTTTTCCAGCAGAGTCTTTTTATTTATTTACATTTCAGATATTATCCCCTTTCCCCATTCCACCCCCAGAGACCCCTTCCTCTCCCATCTCCCCTCCTCCTGCTTCTATGAGGATGTGCCCCCACCCACTCACCTATTCTCACCCCCCCACCCTCCCCCACACTGGGGCATCCAGCTGTCACAGGACCAAGGACCTCCTCTCCCATCAATGCACAACAAGGCCATCCTCCCTTACATATACATCTGGAGCCATAGGTCCCTCCCTGTGTGCTCCCAGGCTGTTGGTTTAGACCCTGGGAGCTCTGGTTGATTGGTATCGTTGCTCTCCCCATGGGGCTGCAAATCCCTTCAGCTCCTTCAGTCTTCTAACTCCTCCATTGGGAACCCATCATCAGTTCAATGGTTAGCTGTGAGCATCTGCCTCTGTATATGTCAGGCCCTGGCAGACCTCTAAGGACACAGCTATATCAGGGTCCTGTCAGCATGCACTTTCTGGCATCCACATCAGCAGCATCTGCCTTTGGTGACTGTATATGGGATGGATACCCAGGTGGGGCAGTCTCCAGACGGCCCCTCCTTCAGTTTCTGTTCCACACTTTGTCTCCATATTTGCTCCCATGAGCATTTTGTTACTCCTTTTAAGAAGGACTGAAGCACCCACACTTTGGTCTTCCTTCTTCTTCTTGAGCTTCGTGTGGTCTATGTGTTATATCTTAGGTATTGTGAGCTTTTGGGCTAATATCCACTTTCTAATGGGTGCGTACCATGTGTGTTCTTTTGTGATTGGGTTACCTCACTCAGGATATTTTTCATCCATTTGCCTAAGAATTTCATGAATTCATTGTTTTTAATAGCTGAGTAATTATCCATTGTGTAAATGTACCACATTTTCTCTATCCATTCATCTGTTGAAGGACATCTGGGTTCTTTCCAGCTTCTGGCTATTATAAATAAGGCAACTATGAACATCATAGAGCATGTGTCCTTGTTATATGTTGGAGAATCTTCTGGGTACATGCTCAGGAGTGGTATAGCTGGGTCCTCAGGTAATGCTATGCCCAATTTTGTGAGGAACCGCCAGACTGATTTCCAGAGTGGTTGTATCAGGTTGTAATTCCACCAACAATGGAGGAGTGTTCCTCTTTCTCCACATCCTTGCCAGCATCTGCTATCACCTGAATTTTTGATCTTAGCCATTCTGATTGGTATGAGGTGGAATCTCAGAGTTGTTTTGATTTGCATTTCTCTGATGACTAAGGATGTTGAACATTTCTTTAGGTGCTTCTCTGCCATTTGAGTTTCCTCAGTTGAGAATTCTTTGTTTAGCTCTGTACACCATTTTTAACAGGGTTATTTAATTGTCTGGAGTCTAATTTCTTGAGTTCTTTGTATATGTTGGATCTTAGCCCCCATCAGATGTAGGATTGGTAAAAGATCTTTTCCCAATCTGTTGGTTGCCATTTTGTCAAACTCTGCAAAGCCCATTTGGATCTGTTGGTTGCCATTTTGTCAAACTCTGCAAAGCCCATTTGGAAATAAAACACCATATTCTACAGGAAAGGAAAAAGGAGGCTATTCTCTTCCTTAAGTTATGAAAAGAAACCTTTTCTGAATTGCAGTAGGGTGTTGATATAAACACAACTGAGGATTACTGGATACATGGAAGGGGAAGCAGGGTAAGGGGGACAGAGGAAAGGGGCCAGAGAGAAAGAACAAAGTATAATAACATATACTTATAAAAACGAAACTGACCTCTATATAAAGTCAAATGGATGAGAAAGCTTACAGAACTGAAGGTTTCAAGGAAAAAGAGGAAAAATGACAATAAGAATAGGGAACCAAAGAATTTTTGAGGCACGATCTCTCTATGTAAGACATCCCATTCCACTAACTTCCCAGTCCTCCCAGGTCCAACATCCCAGCCTTGTGACCTCCCAACCCCTCCCCCGTGGAATAAAAAGAAGGGGGAGGATGAGGGGGAGGAGGAAGAGGAGCAGGAGGGGAGGAGGAGGAAGACTAGAAGAAAGAGAAGGGGTAGGAGGAGAAGAGGAGGACAGGGAGGAGGGGGAAAGGGAAGAGGAAAAGAAGAAGAGGAGGAGGAAGATGAGGAGGAGAAAACAAAATCCAATTTGTGTTGCCCATATACCCAATCACTGAAGCACGGTCAAACTCCCAGAGGCCAGCCCTTTTAAAAAAACAAAACAAAACAAAAAAAAAACAAAAAAAAACCCGAGTCCCTCCCTCCTACACCCCCAACAGAAGCCATCAGTTGTTGAGAGCTACACTTCAGTATCCTTACCACACTTTTAAGAGTTCTCTTTGATGGATTCCTGTCTAGGCTGTTACTTTTTTTTGGCGGGGATGGGGAATGAGGTGAGGGGTTGTAGGGGTTATCACAGAAGCCTTCTATGTCCCTCTTAGACGCTTCCTGTTAACTATCTTAGGGTTTTTTTAATGCTATCATCTCTAAGTGAATTCTTAGGAAGAATAAAATGACATACTCTTGCATGTAAAAGTAGTAGGCGAGGCAATACCAGAGGAAGGCTATAAATAATACTACAATCAGTATTAGCATCAGGAGTCCAAACAGGTCAACTGAAATTGAAAAAAAGAGACATATTTTAATGGTAGAGCAAATTTTTCCTTTGAAAAATGCAGTCTTGATTCTTGGCTATACATTCTCAGATCATTGTTGAACATAAGACTACAATAACATGTACAGTATGTTCTAATAAGACAACTATTAAGACAGCAATCACCGCTGTGAAATTCATCTAGATTTTAGAAGAGGTAAACAAATCATTGCATCATTTTTCTCTCTTCATTTTGCCTTCTGTTTATTTTTTGGTACTTTCTCAACAGGTGAGGCAGCAGGTACCTCAGATTGCTGTGGAGGTGCATGTAGACAACACGGGTTGGCTTATTGTATAAGTGCTTGACTTTTTATGATCAGAAACAGACCACATTTGCTGGGAAGGCAGATTTCTAAGTCTGGTGAACTCCACCACCCTTCAGACTAGATAATTAACTAGCCTGGTGTACAGTGAAAGGAAATAGAAGGGAAAACATCAAGTAGAAGATCAGAGTTTCTGTTCAGACTGAATGCAAAGTTTTTCTTTACAAGGTGCAAATACAGATGATTTAAGCAGATCTATAGAACTTGAAGCAAACAGGGATTCAGGGAAAAAGTATATATTTTTACTTCAATTGAGAAAAAAATACTAGACAACTGGTTGATAGATAGAATTTTCTCATAAGAGTAACGTTTTCTTGGAAAATCACCTGTTTTAGGTTCTCTGGAAATTTCATTTAAAAATATTAGAACATTTTTTTCTTCCTTATTAAACTACCAAATAATATGGCCAAATTTGACATTACAAATGTAAAGATTCTTTTTGGTAAATGATATTTGCTGTCTTAAGGAGTCACTATTCTTAGTGATAATTCTCAAAATAACTACATTCGCTGAGGAAATATATTATAGTAACGCCACTAGACATACTACATGTGCATTTCAGAACTAGCATGTATAGACACAAAACACACACGTACACACACTCTTGTGCACACATACACACATACACTCCGTCAGAGTTCCTACAACATTAGAACACAAAAAAAAACACCCCTTAACTAGGTTATAAATATCATAGAACAGACATTTTTACAAATGAATCTAAACTGTCAAGTATTGATGGCAAGAGGTCTACCTGATTCAACTTACAGTCAACCCACCGGGCACAATCAATGAGCTTAGGTCAGAGGGTAGCAGTGACGTAGAGCCCTGGACTAGAGGATTTTGCCAAATTCTCTAGCAGATCTAGTCTTTTAAAATTCTTTAAGTGTAACAAAGCTCTATTATTTGACGTCCATTGAAATGAAGTCACAACAATTTAAAGGAGAACTCACCATTACAGTTTGCCCAAAATATAGAACTGAATTTACAGTCAGAATATGGAAAACAGTACTTTTTGCAAACCCTTTCTTCTTGGCACCAAATACACTGTATATGAAAAATAAAAATAAAAGCAGTGTCAAAGTGTAATAACACCTACAGCAAGTTTTCTGAACTAGCGTAATACATAATCAATACCAGCCATTCTCAACACTTTTTGTTATAGTAGACGACATTGGTGGTCTGTGGACAGCCTTTTCAGACTGCTGTTCTCAAACCTTAGTATCAGTGAATACTGGCTGCCAAAGGCTTACAAATTCCCCTTGGGAATGTTTACCCTGGGATGGCCAGCTTGCTCTAGAGGTTGTTATCCCTCATGGGCCAGTAACTGACTAGTACGGAGTTCCAAGCAGTGACCCACTGAACACCTTTACTTTTAGTTAAAAGACAATTCTGGCATGTGATTCCCCACCCACAACAGGTAACCACTGGTCAGGGAAAATGTAGATGCAGAGACCTTATCCTTTCTTGGCTCTTCTTCCTCATCTTCTTGGAATCCATTTTTCATGGGATTTTTGCTATACCTCAGTCACACCGATGTCTGGCACACTGAAATTCCTTTCTCTGATGCCATATTTGGAGGATTCAACCCAAAACCTATGTCAGGAAGTAGTACTGAGAACTGCTTGAGATAGGATTTAAAATGTCTCTAATGTCTTTCTGAAGTCCCTTCTCTGAAGCATCTACTCTGTCTTCCGAGGGAGCCTTCCTATGTGACATATGGTTCTGCTAGTGCTGTCAATCAGTCTTCAGTCAGCTCCTTACACCTGCTCACTGATGATCAGGAACACTGAACTCAAAGCTTTTGTCAATGTAAGGTCACAAAGAGGACAACCACTCTGTGAGACAAGACCAGAGCCCGGAAGAGGTAGACAAAATGTCAAGATTAGAGCTGGAGAGACTGTTCAACCATCAAGAAGAACTGTTATTCTTTCAGAAGGTCTGGATTTCAATTCCCAGTACCAAATCAGGGGGCTTACAACCAACCACCTGTAAGTCAGTTCTAGTGGATCTAACCCCCTCTTCTGGCCTATGAGGGATCCAGGCAAGCGTGTAGTACACATATTTGCAATCAAACACTTGAACACATGAAATAAAAATAATTTTTTTTAATGTCAAGACTGATAAACTGGCTGTCACACAGGGCTTAGCCTGTGACAGGCAGTGTTCTAAGTCTTTCATATGCGCAAATTCATTTTGTTCTCATGGAAATTCTGTAAGCTAGTCTTTATATAGGTGAGGACAATGAGGCACAGAACAAGCCACTGATTTGCACAATATGATCAACAGCTAGTTAAGATGGCAGCCAGAGGCTTAACTAGTAAACCATTATGGGGCTGACCCTAGATACACTTGCAGCATTCTTTGCTGCAGAATCCCAAAACTAGCAAAGGTAATGATTCACCAAGTGTAAAGAATCCCCTTAGGCACTGCCTGAGAACAAGAGGTTTATCAAGGGCAGCTTTTGTTCCATACTTGCAGAGATCAAAGGTCAAGTTCGTTCAAGCTGGCAAAGCAAATCTAAGACTGATGCCACTGAACTTGTTTCCTTAGGCTATGGTTTAAAGACAGGAACTATAAAGGCAAGGTCTAGGCTCAATGAAAAGGGCATACAGCTAGCCTTAGCTGTTAGTTCTCAGAGCTCCTCAAAGTCAAGCTTGTGGAATATGGCAGAGTTTTAAGAGAGAGAAATTGACAGAATAAATGTGAACTAACTTGTTATCCAAGTGCTAAGCTGATTGAACTCACAAGGAACTCCTAAAGTAGCTCACTCCTCAAATGAGACATCCCTCTTATGGCTCTCCTCTCTCTCTCTCTCTCTCTCCTCTCTCTCTCTCTCTCTCTCTCTCGAAAATGGAGGTCTTTAGAAAACCTAGCCTGGGTATCCACATATTTGGTGACCAAAGAACTCATGGCTTGACTTGAGAAACTCAACATGAGAGCATAGTATTCACTCATTGTTACAACACCACTAACCACTACCTTTTTCTCTGAACAGGAATTTCAGCTACTGTTATCTTGACTTTGCTTCTGTGTTGATTAGTGGGTTCTGGGGAGTTGGTTTTATTGATTGTATAGCTGACTTGATGGAGTATGGAACATGAAGAGTCACATCCAAACCCAGGAGTTGTTCATGTCTCTCTGAGGGTCTAGATGTGGGGCTGGGAGCAGAGCTCACAGTGACTGTGATTAAATGTAATTTTTAGTGAGAACTGGTAGCATTATTTTGCCAGGGATATTTTTTAATAATATGGGGAGGAGGGTAAAATGAAATATGTATCCCAAGCAGGTAGAGCCTGACAGGTGGCAGAGGGAAGCTGGGTTTTTGTTGTTGTTGTTTTGTTTTGTTTTGTTTTGTTTTGTTTTTTAATGTTTGACTACCTTTGTTTCCTCTTCTGATAATCTGTCCTTGTGGGCATCTTAAATCAATGCTATGTGGCTTTAAAGTTGTCAGTCAGCTCTTCCTTGTTCCTTTCTTACAACTAGAGTGACACTCCAGGTAGTCCGTCCAGTCTGCACTGCTGGTTTGATTATAAGACCAAGAAAGGAGCAATGAGAACTTCCTTTGGAGTTATAGACATTGTGAATGATCAGCTAGCAGGGAGCCTCTCCCTTGCTTGTTAAGAGAATACCCATTACTGTGGAAGAAAATGAGGTCAGTATCCTGACTGTTGTGGCTGGGAGCTGAAAGCAAGGAGAGAACCTGGACTGTGACCTCCTCTGAGATTTGGCTGAGCATGAAGCCATGCACACCCAATTCTGTGAAGGAGTGAATCCTTTAAATTACTTTGCATTGAGTTTCTACCACTTACCACAAAAAAGATAGGCTACCTAAACTCCTGTAACTATGTCTAAAAGTCTTCAAAGCACAGAACTTCACGTTCATTGCCCAGAGGAACAGTATAATATACTGAGTATCGCTAAATTGATAATGTATAATTTAAGACAAATTACATGGTATTTTCCTTGTAGCTAAGAAGGGTGAACCATGTAACGATGAGAACTTTTCAACCTCAACCTCTTAATATGTGACAACTGAGAAGCTAGCTAAAGGCTTTAGCTGATAATATTGCTCCACAATAAAATTGAAATCTTTATTTTGAAGTAGAAACCTATTTTATAACTTCTGTAGATATAGAAATTGCTATTTTATATGAAATGTCATTAAAATGAAAAATACAGGAAGGAGAGGTATATAATGATTAGTGAGTCATTAGCATTGTATTTAAAAGACCTAATAGTAATGCTACCAGACATAGAAAATGAGCGTTAGGAGACAAAGGACAAAAGAAGATTTCCAATACAAATGCCAGATGTAGCAGAGATTACACAGATCATCAGAGCATTGTTTCTGCTTCCCGAAAGCACAGTGTATACAGATTTACCATTTGTTTATCTCTGAATCTATTAGCCATTTATCTCTCAATGGATGAATGTCATAGCATCAGAATGATCAATATTGAAAATGTGATAGTTAACAAGAGAAAGTACTCACTTCGATTCAGAATGACTGGATAAGATTTTTTTTTTTAAGCCATATGGGAAATAGTTTTTGAGGAACAAATGTATGGAGAGGAAGGAGACAGGCAGAAGTCACAGCAGAACAATAAGACAAAAACCAACAAAGAGCACGATGGAAAGGTGAAAATCTATTGTGGTAGATTTTCATAATGGCATTCAGAAAGATGATGTCTTTGTAATGGGCCATGATGGCTTGTGATTGTCAGACTAAGGAGTTTATACATTTTGTTTTATTTGACAACAGAGACTGAATCGGGTTACTTGGAATTCAAAGGTGACTTCATTAAAAATAAATATAATGATAAAGCATGAGAAGAGACTGAAGGGCGGGGCTGGGGTGGGAGATAGAGTAGCAATTTGAGAGGTGTAGGATTGCATCATTTGAAAGGAAAGAATGGACAGATGTTTTATAGGAGGCACAGGAGTCAAAAACTTTTAAGATTAGAATTCTTGAGGAATGGTGCCAGGAATAAATAAGAAGTTTAAAAAAAATTAGTTTCTTTGGAAAGACAAAATGATAAATTTGGTTAGAGATATTTTAAAGTCTGAGGTGATTAAAACAGATACCAAGAAGGAAATGTCAGTCAAGCAACAGAGAACATGACTAGTAGAGTTCTGGTAGGTGAGATGGTTTCTAGTTAGAAGCCATGACTGCAGATAAGAGAGAAGAGATGACAGTCATGAAGCATAAAAATGTTCTTCTTACAGTCGATGGTAACAAACACAGAGACCCACAACTAGGCACTGTGGAGAGGCTGAGAGACTTTGGAGTGCTCTGTCCTAAATGGGATGTATTTATATTCATCTCCTCGAGGCTCAGAAGTCTATGCAGAGGAGCAAGCAGAAAGATTGTAAGGTCTGGAGGTGGTGAGTGCCTCCAAGGCAACCATGTTTTCCAGATGCAACAAGACTGATGTATATACGAGCTCAGAGACTGTGATAGCTTGTGTAAGACCTGCACAAGTTCAAACCAGACAAAATTCTAGCACAAAGAGAAATAGTCACAAAGTCTGACCCCTCTAGTCAAGAAGATATTTGTAATGACATATTGAGAAGGGGAAAAAATCAGGTCGGAGTATATACCTCAATGATTATATCAACCATAGTCAAAGATAGGCCTCATGGGCTCAGGAACAGTTGGCTCAACAGACAATGTCCTCCATGTTTTACTTTTCTTATTTAGGGTTGTTTTTGTTTTGTTTTGTTCCAGACATGGTTTCTCTGTGTAGCTCTGGCTGTCCTAGAACTTGCTCTATAGAGCAGGCTGGCCTTGAATTCACAGAGAGCCAACTGCCTCAGCCTCCTGAGTGCTGGGATTAAAGGTGTGTGCCACCACTGCCTGGCAGGGTTGTTTTTTGTGGTTTGTGTTTGTTTTGTTTTTTAATGTCTGGTTTTTTTGTTTTGTTTTGTTTTGTTTTGTTTTGTGTTTTTGAGTTTGTTGTTGTTGATCTTTCAAAAGAGAAAGAACATTAAGTTAGGTAGGAAGGCAAAAGGATCTTTGAAGAGCTGAGAGAAGAAAGAAGAATTTGATCAAAATATGTTGTATAAAAATTTTAATGAAAAATACATGATACTCCCACGTTGCAAAAACAAAGACAAATCTATTAATTTTTAGAGTGCTCCCATTTAGGAATATGAAATGAAGAATTGGTAAAGAAAGCAGAGGTGCATGAAGGAAGAGGCCCTAGAGAAGGTCAAGATCACCAAAGACTAAGCATCTTGAAGAGCACATGATCGATTTGAAAAGTCATGGCATTTGGTTCTGGACAGGCTTTTGTAACCTTCAAGTCAGTTTGCTAAAGATGACATGACAATATGTGACAAGCAGTAGTAAAATACATACACTTCCTACTAGAAAGGGAGAAAAGAAGGTCTTAGATTTTTCTGCATTGTATCTGAACTACAGAGGAAGAAAGCAATGCAGAGAAACACACTGCAGCTCTAAGAGATCAGAGAAAAGACAACATCTCTGGGTCTTTAAACGTTTGAAAATGTTCCTTTATCTTATTATCATGTATATATGCACATGAGTACACATGATATGGTGTGCTTGTGGAGGACAGAGGACAGACAGCTTCAGGAATCAGTTGTAAATTGTGGGGTTCTACCTCAGGTCATTAAACTTTGTGGTAAGCACTGTAACCCACCAAGTCATCTCACCAGCCCTGATTCACAATTTGAACCATGGCTAGAGCCGCAGACTAAGAGATGCACCTTGAAATCAAGATAGGTTTCTAAAAGAAAGTTTATGAGAAAAGAATCGATATGGCTCAGAAGAAAAGAGAACATAAGTTGAATGGATAGCCTTAAACATCTCAAGACAAAGCGTCATCCACAAGAAGGGTCCTACCAAGAGCATGGAAAGTGTCAGGAATACTTGCCATAAAAAACAATCCAGTATACCAGTTCTTGTATGTTCACAACTGGGGGCTTTTGATAGTGACACATATATGTTCAATGCCATATGTAGAATTATTTATTTATTTTATGTATATGAATACAACCATCCCTGTCTTCAGACCACACCAGAATAGGGCATCAGACCCCATTACAGATGGTTGTGAGCTATCCTGTGGTTGCTGGGAATTGAACTCAGGACCTCTGGAAGAGCAGTCAGTGTTCTCAACTGCTGAGCCACCTCTCCCACCCCAATGCCATATTTAGATTTGAACTCACAATCATGTCTACCTTCACCTATTACATATGCTCTACACACATTTCTATGTGTTCACTATCAGAAAAAATGAGTATTAAAATGAATCTTGGTTAAGTGTGAGTTACAGCATTTGTAAGCATGTTTGACAGTCATATGATAATGAAACTTTCATGTGAACTACTCAACAAATAAGGTAGATTACAAGTTCCCTTTGGCTTTCTGTAACTTCATTTCTTTCTATCCTGAACAATAATCCATATCAGTATGCAATGAATGAGAAAGATTTGATTTTAGAGAGACTCCATAATGTACTCCGAGTTGTTTTTTAATACATTGCAAAGTTCTACCTTATAATTCTCAATAGTCAAGAACAAAACTTACTTATAACACACTCTGACATCATTATTGAGAACTATCATCTCAAAGACTCAACAGTGAAATGCAAAATGGCAACAAAAACCAACAAAGAATGCTTAACCTGTTTTAGTTGGCATGGTTTTTGAAGTCTTACTTTTAATGGGTGTGCATATGAATGAATGTGTATGCATGTAAAGGCCAAGATTCCACTTAGGCGTGGTTCTTCAGGAAGCATCTAACTTAGTTTTGACACTTGATTTCTCATGGGCCCCAGGTTGGCCAATTAGGCAAGGCTAGCTGGCCAGAGAAGCCCCTAGATTTGCCTTGCTTGGCTTCCAGAACCTGGAATTATATATCATGCCCATGTTTTCCCTCCATGGGTCCTAAAGTTCATAACTCAGTCTCATGCTTCACAGAAGCACTTCATCCCTTTCCAGCCACCCAGTCTCAACTGTTTGTTCTTTATGCTGTTTTGTGAGTAGTGAGTTAGTGGTAAGATTTTTATGGATTTGTTTTGGGGAGACTGTTTTCTAATTATAGGAGGTAGTCGTTGCTATTAGACTACAAGGAAAACATGCAGCCAGTTTAAAAATTCTTTTCACTAAAAAAAATAAACATGGACTAGACCAACCCCAACTAAATTTCAGGAAACTGAAATGGTGTGAAATTTTCTGAGGTAAGTGAAAGAATAACATAATAAAGTAGGACAGTTCAAGACATGCCAAACACCTTTTATCCTGTGTGAAATCCATGGAGAGCTCAGATAGTCTTGGTTGCTTTGGAATTGCACTTGGAAACCTGGACTTTTGATGTGGTAAGTGGTAAAAACAATAAGGGAACCACTGTGTTTCTGGTTTCTGAGAATCTCCTTTCCAAATACATATACTAATTCTGCACCGACCTGCTAGTTATTCTTCATATTTCTTATGAGTTCGTGGGATTGGTTTTTCATATACACTCTAATGTGCATCTCTCCAGATATGTCATAGGGTTTATGTGTGGAAATGTTTTTAAGATAAAATTCTTGTTACATAGAGGTGTATTGAATGTAATTTAAGCTTCTTCTAATAGCTCAGAGCTAACTCAATAGTTATTGAATGCTTTCCATTCAGTAACTGGAAATTGTGTGGGTGCATTGACACAAAGGTGAACAAACACTACGTCTGTCAGGGGAGCAGAAACAGAGAAAATGTGCACAGCCAAGAAACCCAAATGTATATTGTATGAAAGGAAATTTAAAATACGTAGATACAAGTCCAGATGCAGTATGGCAGAACTACAGGAGACATTAACCTGTCAAGGAGCAAATGATAAGGCTATGTAATTCTAAATAAAACTGACTCTCTAATTTGATCAGTGAACTTAATACCCAAAGTGTTTTTTTTTTAATCTACAAAATAAAAGAAAAACTCAACTATTAAGAGCAAAGGGGTATGGGAAAATACTGGTATTTTAAGGGTGGTTATGAAGCTCTGGAATTAATACTATCACCATTCTTAGGAAATGTTGCCAACCAAAAGAAAAAATAACAGGTAGTGTTTGGCATCAGGTGAACCTTGGAAAGTTTAAGTCTGGAGCTGTCCAAATGAGGGCTTTGATGCAGTGTGCTTGTGCAGTAACCAGCCAATAATGCATAGCACACAAGCACAGAAAGATCAGAAGACCAATCAGAGTCAAGCAGTGTAAGTATCATCAAACATGAAGGCAAGTATGACAATAAAGTTAGAGTTTTTGCAGCCCCCAAGGATACAGTGGATACAGCTAAAGAGAATATTATTCACTGATGACATCATCAAAGACTAGACCATATTCTCAGCCCTCTAATAAGTCTTCATCATAAAATATTGCTACCAAAAATCCCTACAGAATCTGATCAATCCCTTATATCTAGTTACAAACTTATAAGAACAGGATGGGGTGGGAAACAACATAATAAAACCATATTAGTAATGGGGATGTGACCAGCAAAATCCAGTCTATAGGAAGCTCACTGGGGCAACAACCTATTCTGTAACAAATACATTTCAGTAAAAGAAAAAGAGAGAGGAGAAAGAATATATACAGACTCAAACAATCTCAGTGTATGCATCAACAAATTACAGCATATGGATCTGATTTAAACAAACACAAGTATGAAACAAATTAATTGGGTAATTAGTTAATTTTTAGATGTGATTATAGACTTAATACTTTAAAGTATCTATTGAAGACATATATAGAAGGTCAAATATTTACAAATAAAATATGATATCCATATAACTATTGTCTTCAAAATAATCTACTTAGAAGGAGAGGACACTCATGAGACAAAGTTATCCAAAATGATCTTTAGTTGTATAAAATTTTATTATACTATCTCATGTATTATCTAGTAAAGATGAGGTTCTTCTTTTTTCTCTTTTTTTTTTTTTTTTTCTTTTTTTTTTTTTTTTTTTTTTTTTAGAGCTGAAGATGAACCCAGGGCCTTGCTCTTGCTCAGCAAGTGCTCTACCACTGAGCTAAATCCCCAACCCCGATGAGGTTCTTTTTAGTTGCTTAGGCTGGCCTTCACATCCTGGACTCAAGGGATCCTCCCTCCTCACCTTCCTAAAGAAGACAGCCGAGGAGCTCATGCCATAGTCCCCAGGTCTGTTTCCTCTACTTTCATATGTTTGAAATTTTATACTTCAAAGCAATTACCAACAAAAATGTGGACGAATGAGTTCAGGTGAATAGCCATTAGAATTCACAATGAAGAAGAGAAACCTTTAGGGCCAAGCACCTGTAGGAAAAGTGGGAGGCTTGAAGGACTGGGTAGGAGCAGGTAGATAGTCTTATCTTGTTGAGGCATTAGAATAGGTACAGTGTCGTGAGAAGAGGAAACAACAACAGCATCATAGGTGATTCAGAGCTCAGAATGGGCTGTGTTATCCTGATGTCATAGTTAAGAAGTGAGGACAGTGAGCGAATCAGTACTGTCTGTGGAAAGTCTGCAGAGTGGTAGGAACTCAGTAGAGAATTCCATGAGACAGAAGCCCAGGTCTTCACTAAAACAGAAAAGTGAAGTGGAAAAGGAGAGGAGGCAGATGACAACTTGTCCAGATCACTATGACAGGCACCATCCCCAAATTGTCCCTTTGTTATCAGCCATTCCTCTTTGACTTTGATGTGGTCAAGTCTCCAAGAAACATTAGAGAAACCATTCTCCAAGATTGACTTTTCAAGTGTTGCCATAGAGTTATCTAAAATTGATACCATTTGCTTCATCACTGTTGGTTTGGGCTATTTGTTTGTTTTGTTTTTGTATGTTTGTTGCTTTCTTTAAAGGTGTAAGTGAAAACAATAATAAGAGACATTTATTCATCAGAGAGGGCAGCCTTAGTTATGTAGATTGCTGTCTGTATGCAGGTGAGGTCAAGTAAAATATAAGGCTAGAGTCTGTGATTGGGCAATGAAAACGGAAGGTGGGGCTAAGAGTTTCAGAGAGAGAGGACAGAGATGGACAGACAGGGAGAAGTACAGAGAAAAATGAAGGAAGAAGATGAACCCAATCCATGTGTCTTGAAATAGCCACAGGTAGCTATGAATAACATAGAAGAGCAATAGAGTAATGGAGGGCAATTTGTCCAGTCTAGGTGGGCAGCTTGTATATCAGTATCAATTGAGTTTTAAGTTCTTTGAGTGGGCATTTTGTGGGTTGAGAATTTACTGTTATAAATCTGTCTGATAAATTACAAGCCTCTAGAGTTTTGATTTTACTGGGTTACAGGGATTTGTGACAGCTAGCCTCAGGGGCAGACGGCTGAGAAAGAGCAATTTGGATGCAGGCAAACCCCAGGAAACAGGGAAGATAGAGGCTTGCAGCTCCCAATGGAGGAGGGGAGACTGCACTACTGGAGTGTAGCCAGCATTAGTGTGGATTGATTTTTTTTAATAATTACATGCAACATAGTTACACTGAGGCTAAGGATCAGTGTGTTGTTCCTTCTAGTCTTTAGAGTTTAGAAATAACAAAGAAAAATGTTGCCATATTTCAAAAGCTATAGCTTTCCTTTGCTTACAAAATTCTTCCAACATTTTAGTGTGATTTTCCTTTTTTATTAATTAATTATTTTCTTTATTTACATTCCCAATGTTATCCCCCTTGAAGAGTTCTTCCCATCATTCTCCCCAAAGTTTTTGTTTTCATGTGATGTGTGTGAATTGACCTGCATGTACACTTGTATGTGCAGTGTCTGAGGAAGTCAGACAAGGATGCCCTGGAACTGGAGTTACAGATGGTTGTGAGCCATGAGCCATCATGTGGATGCTGGGAACTGAACTCAGGTCTACTGCAAGAGCGGAACATGCTCTTAACCATGGAGCCATCTCTCCAGCTTGTGATTTCCCTTTTCAAGCAAAAACCTGTTTTCTTTTTTGATGTATAATTTTCCAGATGGAAGTACATGTTTGTACTAAATTATTTCCATTATTTATTCTAGACCCACAAGGAACAGTTTACAATAAAGGAACATATCTTCATAGCTGTTATTCATTCTTGCTATAAAAAGTGTAGAAAACAAAACTTAGCCTATCTTTGAGATGATAACTGTAAATGGGTGAGTTTATAATATTCCCAGAAATTTTTCTTCATAAGAAAATTAACTTACTCTCTTATCTTGAGTACACGATGGACAGGTTTGCTTTTGAGCACATTCTACAAGGAAAAAAAAAGCATACTAATTAAAATCAAAGCCAATGTATTACTCAGTTTTATGTCAAAGTGCATTTCATTTAGGCATTCTTGTTTCAAGCCATATTCATCTGTATTTAAACATTAGCTGTTTCTATTTGTATATACCTAGATACTTTTCCCCATGTTATAGTTTAAATAAGAACAACCTCTATAGACTCATGTACTTGAATGGTTTGTCTTTAGTTGGTGGAACTATTTTGGGAAGGATTAAAAGGGGTGGCATTGCTGGAGTAGGTGTGGTCTTGTGAAAGGAGGTGTATTACTGGGTTTGGGCTCTGAGGTTTAAAAGCCCACACCAGACTCTGTGTCTCTCTGCCTCCTGCTTGTGGATCAGATGTAAGCTCTTAGCTACTGCTCCAGTGCCATGGCTGCCAGCCTTTTCCATGAATCCCACCATAATGGCCATAGGCTCACCCGCTGCGACACACCTTACACTCAACACTTTTTGCCATGCTTTGGCCATGCTGTTTCTTCACAGCAGCAGAAAAGTAACTACAACACCCCACCAGTTCAGTTTAATCCTCATTTTATTTGATTAGCAATCTTCTAAAAAAAAAAAAAAACTCCCCAAAACAATCAAGGTAAGCTCACTCTTAGCATTATCAGACATTTAATACGGCATACTTCAAAAGCAATTTAGTAACACCTTTGTTGTCAAACCAGTTTTGCAAACACATTAATTAATTAATCTTTTAACTATTACAAAAAATTCAATGCTCCATTCTGGTTTGTCCCAAAACTTAAAAATTTGTCTCAGATGAAGACTTTTTCTTTTGTAGAAAAGAGAAAATAACAATACCACTTATATTTGAACATTCTAGAATAAAAACTGTGAGTTCAAATTTCAAAGCTCATTTTAATGGCTTCCTTTATTACTCTGATTTCTTCTGAAGAGAGTTTCTATCTGATACTCTTGTTTTATGATACTGGAAGAAGAATGTTGCCCTACCTATTGTTTTGTGGCAGAATCCATAGGTTTTGAAAGAAAAGACTATTTAACTTGAGATTGCTTAATTGGCTGCAGATCTCACCTGGCTGGAAAAAAAAAATCTTACAGTTTAGTTTTCAAATTAAATCCTGTTAACCATCCATTCTTTTCTACCCTCCGAGAATGTTAAAATTCCTGGAGGAGCATTAAGACCCTGAAACGGCAACGTAAATAGAAAAGATTATATGGCTTCAAGTACATCCAAGATGCTGCTCCGGCTCATTTCAAGGGAAATAACTGTTATCTAAACTCCAATAGCTTCTTGAGCTTGTTTTGTTAACCACCGGCATACTGTAGAATCATTTCAGATTTCAGGAACATTTTTAAGATAATATAGGCATTCCTTTGTGCTCTGGAGCCATTTGCTTCATTGTTAAACATCTCTTATTATAAATCACACAAAGAAACTAGGGCCAGCACACTGGGCTCAGTGAGTAAAGGTGCGTGCCCTGTAAGCCTGGAGACCTGAGTTCAAGGACACACAGATGTGGAATGAGAGTTGACTACACAAAGTCTTGCTTTGACTTACACTGGCATGTGTAGATACACATCACACTCACAACAATGATACATTAAATGAGGTGAACTTCTTAAACCCTAAGAAACCAAAATTAATGTATTGCTTTGAACTAAACTCCAGATTTTCTCAGGATTCACCTAGGTTTTACACTAATGTCTTGTTTGTGCTCCAAGGTCTCGTGGGATTCCGTATTGCCTTTAGTCATCTGGTATCCTTAATCTGAAACAGGGCTTAGTGTCTGTCGTCCTTGTTTGTCATGACCTTGGCATTTCTGAGGAGGGCTGATCAGCATTTTATGTGACACCATTTGTATTCGTAAGTGTGTGTGTGTGTGTGTGTGTGTGTGTGTGTGTGTGAGGTTCACACACACCAAAGACATGTGACATGTGTGGATCTCAGAGGACAGCCTCTACTGTTGGTCCTTTCACCTTGTTTTGAGGAAAGTCTCTTGTTTACCATGTCATATGTCAGGTTAATTAATCATGACTATCCAGGAATTAACTTCCATCTATCTTCCATCTTGCCACAGATGGGGATTACAGATGTATGCTACCACATCTGGCTTTACAGGGGTTCTATTGATCCTAGTCCCTCTGCTTGCAGTCAGGTGCTTTATCCGCTTCACTATCTTCCAGGCCCCAGCCTGGGTTCTGTGTTTATTTCTTCTGATTCTTTCCTTCCATGAAATCACATTTTCCCTGATTTCTAGAGCATCACTTTATCTTAGATTTTGTGGAATATTGATGGCCACTCTTCCAAGTCCTGGGGCAGTTTCATCTACTCTGCAATATATATGTTGCCAATCCAGCAAATCTAATCTTTTTCCATGAGGGATAAAATTACAAATGTCTAGAAACACCAGACCTTAGTATTTGTGTCTAATTAACTAATTAACTAAGTACCATATCAAAACTTCCTTTTTATTGCCATTGCAATAAATAAATTATTCAACAAAGTTACTTAGGGAAAAAAATTTTTTTTCAAAAACAGCTAAGAGAAAAAAAAGATAAACAACATTCTTTTACTAAATTCCTAGGTACTGAGAACCTGAAACTCTGATAGTGCCACTTAAAAGTTAAGGAGCATTCCTAGATCTATAGCTTACTTCTGCTGCTACTCAGGACCATGCGGGTACCTAGTATGCTTATGAGCTACAGTAGCTGTCACAATGCTGATAGTCTTGTCTAGAATATAAATATCTTCTATTGTCTGTTGATACTTTCTCAGAATAAAGATCTTTCCTCCCGGACTGAAAGAACTCAAACAGTTATTCACTAAAATAATTCCTCCTACCCTCTCTCTTGAGATCTTGAAGATTTGATTTGTGAACTACTAAAAACTTAAAATTCTCTTCAAAGGAAAAGAAAGGTTATAATTTACAACCTCAGTTTTTCATTTAGTATATTCCAAGATTGAATTCCTTCATAGAAATCTTTTATGTTTTCCTCACTAGTATTTTTTATAACACTATGAGAGAATCTTACTCTTAAACTCAGAAGCTAAATGAGGACAACTGTACACCTGATAGTTCCAGACATGCTAACAGCAGCCCAAACAACCTGCCAAATGCTCACAGAAAATATTTTTGTGTTTTCTAGGAAAAAGCAGTTCCAAACTAAGGTTTTTGGGATACAGGGATTCCAGCCAACTCCTACCACAGCATACACAGAGTTATGCTGAGAAGGTGTTATTGGTTAACTACCCTGCCTCCATCTTAAGCTTAGAAGCCATCTTAGAGTAGAGACAAACTGGGTTCATCCATGCTTATAATTAAATCTCTGGTTTTCAAGGATTGGACTATGCCCGATCTGTCATCTTAACTATAAATGGTTCTGTACTGCCTGTCCCAGGAAATGACAACCATGACTTTGTTTCAAAAGATTATTATGACCACCTGCTGTTATGACTACCTTATGCCTACCTTGCAGCCATGTTTGTTTCAGATCGTTACCACTAAGTTGTTATGCTTGTTCTGCTTCTATACCCTGCCTATTTCCCTATAAGTTCCCCATTTAGAACACCCCACCTCTGAGTTATAAAAACCTTATCTTCCTCATGTCCAATGTTGACCTCTTGAACACCACCTTAGGGGAAGGCAGTCCATGTACATGAATAAGAAAGCTTGCTTGATTGAATTGCTTGGTTTAATTATATGAACCATAATGAGTTATGTCAGTGGTCTTTCTCCTCTCATCTTTGGGACTAACAGTTATGGCCCTCATAGGCAGGGATCGTGTAGAGTATATAGAAGTAGTTACAGAAGGCAGTCATCATTTTTCACTCCCTAAAGAGATTTTTGAGAGCACAATTCTCAGGGATGATTTGAGGCAGGGGAATGAGGAAGACAGTGAAATTCAGAAGGCCTTTACAAAGGCTACAAATTTAGCATATAAAAAGAATAAGTTGGCAAAAAATGAAGGCCAGAATAGCCTTTCTCTAATACTCCCCCTTACCCTAACTCCTGGAGACCAGAAGACCAAGGCCAACTAGATTAGCATAGGTTGAGAGACACTCTAGATGGCCTAGGTTATTACAGTACCAGCACAGTCCCCTGGATGGGATTGAGAAGCTAATGAGACACGAAGCATGTGAAGTTGTGCATAGAACTGCAACAGTATAGCATTTGTAGAAAAACCCACACTATTCAGATGACCCCCCCCCAAAGCATGTGCTAGTTGATATAAACACCCCAACTCTTTTCAGCTTTAAGTGCATCTTTTCTTAATGAACTAACTATCCCTGCTTGTGTCGGAAAAAAATTCTCTCTACCTCAATGTTGTACTTGATCTGTTGACTTCTCACATAAATGTTAATTTGTCAGATGCTCTTTCTTAAATAGCACTTTTGCTGTATCAATTTGAAAAACATATCTTAGGTAAATAAGAGTTCATTAGCATGTCATCATGGTTTGTTATACTGTATGCAATATAAAATGCCACCAGCTCTCTTACTTGATTTTTAACTTGAAATCTCTCCATTTAATGTTAATATTGTTATACTTGCCTCCTTCAGTAGCATTTGCAAAGAATTTTTTGTTCAATCTCAAGAACAATTTTATTCATGTTTAAACAGGGGCTGGAGAGATGGTTAGGCAGTTCAGAGCACTAACTGCCCTTCCAGAGGCCCTGAGTTCAATTCCCAGCAACCACATGGTGGCTCACAGCAATCTATAATGGGATTGAATGCCTTCTTCTGGTGTGTCTGAAGACAACGATAGTGTACTCACATACATAAAATAAATAAATAAATCTTTAAAATGAAAAAAAAGTAAAATAACAAAATAAACCCCAAGGGAGGAAAGCTCTAAATCTCAGTAGCTGTCCAAAGAAGGACAATGGAGGGGGGAAAAAAAACATGCTGTTTGATCCAGCATGGAGGTCAGATACATGACTGACAAACAGCCTCATGGTGGGAATGGGGGAGGGCTTTAGAAAAAGTGCCAGAGAGTCTAAAGTGTTGGGGAAAGCATGCTTATTAAAAAAAAAAAAAAAAAAAGACGGAAAGAAAGTTTGGTAGAAGTGGTTAGAGTTGAGATTCATGGTTGCAGCTGGGTGAGGTACTGCACCAGGGGCAGGTATTCTGGGAAAACAACAAAATACATCATCTCAGGAAGGGACTAAGTACTTTGTCTATCTCTCTAGCTTGGCTTCCTAGACATAGCCCCTTGGACTGATGGATGACCCCCTGGAATGGAATGCTGGGTCTCCATTCAAGCCAGAAATTCCAGTCTCTTGACCAGAAATAATTTTTTATCTTAACCCATCTTTTCTGCAACTCTAATATGTCTCCCTCTGAAGAAGTAATCCTAAAATCACTTAGGAACCAGATCAGGTATGAGAGGTTTCCCAAACACTTATGACATCTCTGGCCTCTGGCAATGAGGGGGTTGTCAAGATGCAGAAACTAGTCACTTTTTTGGGAGTGTCTTTTTATATTAAACTGGAAGCCAGTTTATACCTCCAGCTCTCATCATTTCAGTTTAGGTAGTAGGAAGAAAGAAAAAGAGTCCAATATTAACTAGATTTCCCCCAAAACATCAAGATCTTTTAAAAGTGTCTTACTGAGCACTGATGCAGCAGATACTGCTGATAAAATTACCCATGGTTTGAGGTCAGTATTTCTATTTTGGTCAAGCTTCAAAAGTGGCATATATAGCTTGATCATGCTAGCCCTTTTTGTTCTGGGAACACTTTTATTCCTGTCCATCATGTTAAAGCTTGTCTTTAACAACATCAACATATTGGTGGCCAAAGTACATGGCTTGAAACTGAAAATGGACACCCAGACAGAGTTATTAATTTAACAGGCTGGGAAGCCAAGGATGGGTAAGATTCTGCACAGAGCCTTACCAACCTAAGACAGAAAGTGCATTATTTTTGATAATGCATATCCCAAGATGGGTAATGAAGGCATTCTTGTCAGAGTGACCTAAGACAGACTCAATCTTGTTTATGAATTAAAAAGGGGGGAGAGGCAGAGAGCTTTGGGGGCTGCTTGGCAAGAATCTGACATGGGCCAAGGACAAGAAAATGGGCTGCTTGGCAGGAATATGACATTGGTCAAGGACAAGGAAGTGGGCTTCAAGCAGGAATCTGACATTAGGCTAGAACAAAGAAGTAATTTCAGGCATGAATCTAAATTAGGCTAGAACAAGGAAGTAGACTTCAGACATGAAAATGAACTTGGGTAGGACAGGGAAGTAGGCTCAGATATTTTGGTCATCCTGATAAGCCCTTAGAAACAGTGATCATGGGAATATTCACAGAACTTTGTTTATTGCCTTGCTTGTTCTTTGACTATTTGTAATTATTGTCTTGCTTGTTCCTTGACTATTTGAATCTATTGTATCGCTAGTTCCTCAACCTAGAACTGACCTTAATACTTGCATATAATTAAAATGGTATAAAAGCAAAAAGGAGAAGGGGAGATGGGATAGGAGGTTTCTGGGGAGGGAAAATGGGGAAAGAGGATGACATCTGAAATGTAAATAAATAAAATATCCAATAAAAAAAAAGTGTCTTACCACCATCACCAAAAGGCAAGTTTTGAAATGGATAATTGAGCCAGCCAGGATGCCACAACCAAAAAGCCAGTGGGGTACAGCCACAGCCCTCTGCGCTGGTTTCACAAATTACTCACCCTGTTCGACGTATTTTGCTTCGATTTTCCGCTTCCAGTGATGGTGAGTTTTAGTCTCGTGGTCAGAGAAGTTGATAATCAGCTGGATGAGAGCTAGGGAGAGGAACACGGGCAGGAGGATCTGGCTCCATGCCCTCAGCCAGCACATGGTTCCTCTCTCTCCCTCCAGGCACTGGACTAGACAGGACAATCCTGCTCAAGCACCCTGCCCAGCCTGGGGTGGGTGCTAGGCCCTCCTGTTCTGACCCTTCCATGCCAGCATAATTAGCAGAACCTTAGAATGCTCTGAGTAGAATGAGAACTTTGAGACTGCACTCCGGGTGTGCACTAGCACTAGTCTTAAGCTCTCCACATGCAGTTTGTCCACTGGACTTGATTAATGTCTCTCTCTGTTCTCCAAAGTTACTTTATTTGCTTATTTATTTTGTTTTGATTTGATTTGTGTTTCTGATATCTTGTTGGTTTTTTGATGAAAAGACTGAGTTCTAATTTTCAGTGTCTCATATATATATCGCCATTTGGAAGAGCATGCCTCAGATGTAAATGAATCTCTACCGTCTCACCCTGCAATGGAACTCGCTGTCCAAAAACTCCCAGTCCTGCCCTTGACTTGGCTGGGACAGTTGGTGTTTTCTAATGCAGTTGCTCAATATATGGTATGGTTTAGGTAGTATACAAATGAATCTTATTTTCATAGTCTTTTAGTAGTTAAAATAGATAACAGCAATGATATAAACCTTCTCTTTAAAGTAAATCTATGTGTTAAAAAAAATGAACTTTCAGATATGTAAAAGCTGTACACAAAGGACAGGAACTGGGGAGGCTGGTCCATATCGACTGAAATGGAGCACGACTGACTCCATAGAGAATGAATGGGGAGTGATGGGAGACTGATGAAAATGAGCCCTTAAGCAAAGACCATTCTGCTTGTTTTCAAAAATGGTTATTCCTGGCATATTGATCTATATTGCGACTTACTAATGAAGTATCTACAACTGACCATAAGGTAGGAGGAAAGACATGACCAAGAATTCAGTTTTTTCCTTGTCTATTTGTTAGGCGTACACCAAACAGAGGACTATTTCCTATAAAATGAAATGTGCTTTTACAAGCAACGGAGGTACAAAAGCAAAATGAGAAAATGAGTAGAGATATCAAGAGCTCATTTATAGAAAAGAAAGTCCAAGTAGGAAATAAGTCTTGAGAAAAAAAATCATAGTACAAAAAGCCTGTACATCACAGCAGTAACGAGCTGTGTGATGCTGTGTTAATCCGGAGGCAACCATTTACAAGAAAACACAAACCCTGCTGCTGGAGATGTGGGGAAAGTGACCTTTGGCACAGTTGTGAATTGCTAGTGCCTTTGAAAGCAACCTGGGGTAAGCTATATTATACATATATCATCATCATCACCATCATCATCATCATCAAGTGTGCTTCTCAATGCTCATTGGGTCTTATGGCACAATTCTAGACATGGAAGTGATGCCTGAAGTATTAGACCTGAGAGATTCAAGGCGTGAAGTTCTTTCTAGCTCAGGACTTGGCAAATGATCTTAGTGTATCCAATCCAAGAGACTCTTGGAGCTTTTACAGAAGGTTGGAGGGTTTCAGACTTGGAAGGATTTGGTCTCCTGGGCTGCTAAAAGCCACCATGACATAGAGCAGGGCAGTGAAATGCCCAGATCAAAGCATAAGTGCCTGACGACCTCAGCTGTTGTGGCTCAGAGTCCTGCACCATATCCATCCCAGAGCTATGCTTCCTGCAAATGGCTTAGTCAAGACTAAACATGGTAGGGATACTAATATGGACTGCCTTCAGTGGGAGAGGTTGGCTTACAGACTACCCATAAATCTATTTGAAACTTTCTTGGAACCTTGAGGGTTCTGAACCCCTGCCAACCCACACTTCTGTCTTCTCCGCTTCACAGGTGTTAGCACTGTCTGGGTGTTTAAAGGTTCTCCTTGCTTTCAGTAGCTCCTCCTCTCTCATCTTTTCCAACAGTGCCCTAATGGATATCCTGCATGTATAATCCTACTTTGGCGGATGATTCTTCAAGGATCCAAACTAACACAAACACTGACGGAAGAGTTCTGGGAAGCAGTGCTGTGCTCGCCAACAGTGTTTAGCTGGACTCTGAGTTACGGTTAACTGGTAACCGTAGTCTGCTAGGGGTGCTATAAGGAGAATAGCACAGACTGGTTGACTTGGACACAGAATTTATTAGGATTCTGGAGGTTATACATCTCAGATCAAGACAGTGGGCCTCTGCTGGGGCTTCTCTAAGTTTTGTGAGCAGCATTCTCTGGTGTTGTTCTCACATCTCACAGGTGCTTTCCTCTGTGCACGCAAACCCCTGGCAGCTTTCCTTCCTGTAAGGACAGAAGTATTCATAGCTTTAGACCCCATTTTCATGACCTTGTTTAACTGTAATTAGTTCTAAACTGTAATATGGGGTGGGGGGGATAGGACTTCAGCACATGCATATGCATTCACACCATAATAGTTTGCCACGATTTGAAGGGTTTCTCTGTTGTCATTCAGTTACTGGGTTGTTTTTTTTTTTTTTTTTTTTTTTTTTTTTTTAGTGCATTCTTTGTCTTTCAAAATTATTCCTGGTCCCCGCCCCATACATCATCCCTCATGCTTGCACAGATCTTGCTTCCTCTCTTCTTCCCTGCTTCTGAAGTAATCCCTGGACTTGCCGTATCATAAGTAAGCAAATGTGTGCCCATTAAAGTGGATTCCAAGCGCTGTTTTAGATTTTTGCATTTATCAGGTGCAGAGTCAATATTTCCAAAAGGTAGAGATAATCAACAAGCTAAAGAAATCCTGTTCAAAAAGGTCTTAGTGTGATGACTACCGCCACCTGCTGGTAGCAACAGTAATGGCCTGGTTTTTTGTTTAGTTTGTTCTGGTCCATGGAGAGGATGGGAGGGTAAAGGCTGATGTAACATCTCTGTTACTCTTTGCTGTTCCTTGCCCCCTCTGCCTCAGTGCATAGCCAAGGTGGAGAATTCATTATGGTACTTACACAAAGGGACAAAATCCAGGTGTGGCTGATTTACAAGAATAGAGGACAGTGACACACTTAGGGGTTAAGAGTGAAGGCAAGATGCTACCAAATATCATCACCAGGGACTACACAGATCGCTGGATCAATAGCAGCCGCTGCTCTGCTGAATGAGAGCTGTGGTCTCAAGGCTGCAGAAATTAGTTTGTCTGATAGATTAGGGGGATTTATATCACAATGTTTCTGTCTCCTCCAGTCTCTAACCCATGCCAGAGAGGCAAAGAAACTCGGCAACACCACTGCAAAGGGTAAGGCAGGGCAGAGAGGGATGGTGATGGATTTGGAGACTTAACCAGTGATTTACCAGCATAACCAGACCCATCCCTCTCTTATATGCTGAAAAATCACCTTGTATTATGCATGTTTTCTTCATATGCCTGATACTTTATAACCTAAGATAAAGTTATCAAATGTCTCACCCATGATGGTAATACTACTGCACCCCATTACAGAGGAACTCATAGGTATTTTTAAATAAAGGAAAGAATGAATGGATTCTCATTTTCTGTCTTCAGTTTAACATCTTGCTGGAGGGAAAGGCTTAATGCAACCTGTTTTATGTTATGTTTTAATGCTCAGCGAATTTATCTTGAGACACTATGTCAACATTCCAATTTTGAATGATACATGTATTAGCAAAAGAAACAAGATAAGTTCTCTTGGATCCCGGTTGGCGGTTTATATGAGGAGCAAATTCAAATACCATTTTCTATGACTCTTCCCCCACAGTGCGGCTTTTGAACACAAAATATATAGCATATTTTTAAAAAAAAAAAATAGCCTACTATACTTATCTCTAATCTGGCTAAACATCCACACAAAGGCTTTAAATGGAAGCGAAAGCCACATTTATCTCTAAAGGCAGCACTAAGATCAACTGCATTCAAATGTAGCCTGACAGCTGAACTTTTAAATAAACAGCCTGTGGGAGGACAGCAGATAAACAAGTACCCCATCTGCTACAGGTTAACCATGAGTGTTGTTACAGCCAGTGCCGACATCTCTCCTCCTAAAGACACAGAAAAACTATGCTTATGGTGACTGATGTCCTTCTCTTCCCTCTGACCATTGTGAAGGCAATCGCACCTGTAGAAGGTACCTGATCAGACATTTAACACAATCGAACAAGCGTCCTCATCATGGCTGTCTGATTACCATGTTGACAGAATGACAGGGTCACATCAATATTTTAGTAGCGCTATCAATCTCTAAACCTCAGAGCAGTTAGTTCTCCAAATGCCACAGTCCTTGTTCATTCCTCACCAGGGTGGGGGAGAATAATGGAAATTGTTGGTATTCTGTTGTTAGAGGAAAAGGAATGTTTATAATCTACGAGGCATTTCTGGGGGCGCATATATAGCATGAAAAGGCATTTCGATGGAGAGCACATACATTCTGGCTGGCAGTGTTGCTAAGTGCACGATTCAGCAAATGTTCCACTATATTGAGTTTCAGGCATCGGCTGAATTATATTATGGTGAGATTTGTGATTAGGGTATGCTAACTCAAAACGACAAGCAAGGGCATTTAAAGCCTGCATTTCAATGAAACCTGGCAGCATGAAAACAGCTGCCTTAAGTCCGCTCCTCTAGTATTTCAAAGGCAGAATATCAACGGATTTCTGATAGCATGTGTGCCAACTGCAGAAATTCTAGAACAGTGTGAGAGACTGTGGGTGAAAGGTCACACTGCCTTGTACAGATGGCACGTTTAATTATTAAAGAGCAATTTTCATCATTTAATCATCTCAGCCCTTGAAATAAAAGGTCTTCTTGGGTATCCTGAAGTTTGTTGCAACCTAAACTCCACTCTCTGACTTGTATGAAGCCAGTAAGTAGCATCTGTTATTTCATACCCTAACTTGATTTACATTCTCATGGGAGTTGAATTTGTTTTGCAGGCAGGCTCTAAAAGACATCTCATGGGGGAGAAAAAATGAAGGTCATGCCTTTGGCAGAGAATTTTAAATTAAATCTAAGTCTTTGCTTCAGTCTTAAAGCTGGCTCAAATTCCAAAGGAGAACAGCATCTTCTTTCATCAAAATTACTTGTACGTCTGCTACACAATTTCTTTTCTAACTTCAAAATGTTTTGGAAAATAGTCACTTTAAATTTTCTCTACATACACACATAAAAAATCACATAATACCATCAGACAGCCTGGTATGTGATTGTCTTACTTTACCTGCTGCTGACAAAATGCCCTGCCTGACAAAAGCAACCTCAGCAGAAAAAGTGAATTTGGCTCACAGTTTGAGGTTACAGTCCATTGTGGGAAAGGCACGGCAGCAAGGGGTAGCCAGTGCTGGTCGTGTGTTCTCGAGAAACAGGAATGATGAAAACTTGTGCTAGCTCATTTTATCCTTCTGATTTAGTCCGGTCTCTGGGAATGGTACCACCCACAGTGGGTGGGTCGTTCCACCTCAATTAAGGTAGTGAAGACAATCTACCACGTGCATGCCCAGAGGTCTATCTCCCAAATGACTCTGGGTCTCATCTCCTTGACAACGGAAGTCAACTCTCCCACGTTAAGTAAATGCTAGGCTCTCTCCTCATCTCATTAAATACATGCACACATTTGCATGCAGGTCTTGGGTTTCACACAGATGTAGTTTAAAAAGAATATGTAGACTGATATATATATATATATATATATATATATATATATATATATATATTATCCTCCTTAAAATCAAATGCAACAGGGAATTTCTGCCATGCAGGACTGGTTAGAAAGCATTCCTTAAAGGAAATGCCAGCAACTCCTGGAAGGTGCTGAGCAGAATGGAACTCACAGAGCTGACCCCCACCTCCATGAAATGAACGATTGATCAATCAACATACTTTGTAAATATTGACTCTTCTCCTTTTTTTTTTTTTTGATAAGTGGTGGGAGTGGCTTTACAGTCATCCCATTTAATACCCAAATTGTTACCAATACTCTTGGGCCAAAGACCAGCAGGGTGTCCTCTGTACTTGAACAGTGAGGTGTGTTCCTTGTTACAGAGGGAAAGAATTCACAGCACGGGAAAATGTGAGTTGTATCCCAGAATTTAGACTTGTGTTAGAAATTTGTGAGAAATCTAATCTTAAGGACTTTCTCCTGATTTGATTTCTCACACTGAGTGGGGTTAATCTTATCTAGAAGGAAGGAGAGCGTCTGACACTGTAAGTGATAATCAGCAGTAACTCTTACTAGCTGGACTAAGACAGATAATGTCAACCAGAAGGGAGGTGGTAGAATTGAGATTTGAACTGGGTGCCTAGCTATAGTCCACTTATTTATCTTGTTTCCAGACACTGTCAACAGAAGCAGCAAAGAAGAAGCAAAACAGAGTAGGAAAGATGCTCTAAGATGCCTCAGTTTCACAGTCAAACAAAGGAAGGAGCTCAGTGAATAGATTCCCGTCAAGTTTGCAAAGTCTTGGCCCTATGTGATGCTTGCACGAGACAGGGTGATTTAGACAGAGCTGACATCCACGATGCTAGCCCGATGCTTCCTCGGAGTTTGTTTTGACTTGTAGTCTCTCTCAGGGCTTCTAGATCTTTTTAGCACTGTGTGGGGAGGTTCTGACAGGAAATGGCTGCATGAACTCTTGATGACAAAGCACAATAGGAGAGGAGAGCACAGGCTGTGTTTTCAACAGCAGATCTTTCTGATCTTGAACAAGAAAGCCCTGGCTTCTCCTGGACTAGCTTGCTTTTCTTCACTACACACAGTCCCAGAAGGAATGACAGTGACGATTTCTTCTTTAAGCCAAACCATCAACATACAGATCAAGGAGGGGCCTCTTGGCACAAATCAGTAGTCCAGTGGGATGTGGTGTCACGTGCCTACAATACCAGTGCTGGAAAGACGGAGACAAGAGGATCAACCTCTTGTCGCTTCAGAGTGAGTTCAAGATCCCTTATGCTACATGAGACCTGTCTCAAAACCCACACATACACACACACACACCTTGGAAAACAGTGTCTCTCTACCCAGATCTTGGTGTAAAGTGAGAGATAAGGATGCTAGAGTTGACAAAAGTCTGTTCTCTGAGGAGACTGTCCATTCCTTTCACCAAGATCCCTAGAGCTTTTTTTTTTTTTTTTTTAATGACTACAGAGCTTTTTGTTTTTTTTTTTTTAATTAAAAAGATTTTTATTTTATGTTTGAGTACTCTGTCTGCATGTACACCTACATGCCAGAGGAGGGCACCAGATCACAGTACAGGTGGTTGTGAGCCACCATATGATTGCTGGGGATTGAACTCGGGACCTCCAGAAGAACTGACAGTGCTCTTAATCTCTAAACTGCCTTTCCAGCCCCAAGCTTTCTTTCTTGAGGTCTAAGTGTTCGTTTTTGTTTTTTTTTTTTTTCTGAGATCTTTGAGCTTCTCAAAACATCTCCAGCAAGTAATCCAGGCTTTGTTGTTTGCATCCAAAGACCCTGTGTGACACAGATTTATTTGGGAATGTTTTTTTATTTCTCTGAGTTTGGAGGCAATATCCTTTAACAATGTCAGCTCAACATAATGAGAAAAGACACACTGGAAGCTGTGGCTCTCCAGTTCTTAGGGAAAAGGGATGACACTTCCCACACCCTCCAAGGTCTCCTGCTTTATGGTGGTCAGGAGCTTCTCCTGTAGCACTGAGAGCTGTTCAGAGCTAATGCTGCAAAGAAAGTGGGTCTGTGACCTTCGTCTTTATTATGTTACTCTTTTCAGTGGGAGCAGATGCAGTTGAACACATAGTGCTGATCCAGCTTGTGTTATCAGTGAGCAAAAGAGGACACTTTTATTTCTGTTTATGCAGAGAGCTGAACAGAAGCCTTCACCTGAAAAGCATCTGGCCAGAAGTTCACTGGTATACGGATTACAGTTTTTCCCCAAGTGAGATAACATATGTCTCTTAAAACAACGTCAAGCCTGTGCTTCTAGTTACATGGCTTTGTCGTGTACCACTTGAAGATGGACCAAGCAATTCTGGGAAATGATATCGCTGGATGGCAGGCGGGTGGGAGACACACAATTATAATTGTATCCCTTGAGAGAAAAATCAGGACGGAGAAGAAGGTGAATTTGCATTAGATGGTAGATACCAGAGGGTAGTTTTAGCTTAAAAATCAGAGATTCTGTGAGTTTTCTGCCCAGTAAAGTACAAGTCATGACGAGAAAGGTGGCCATTCTAAAAACACTTGTCTTGCATTTCCAGATGATTACCCACATAGAAAATCAAAAAGAAAAAAAAGAAAAAAAAAAAAACAAGACAACAAAAAACAAAAAGCAAAAACCTGCAACAGCTCAAACCGATGAATGAGTTCAGAAAGGTTCCTTGAATCCCAGTCATCAAGGAGTCCTGTGCACTCACCATGGAGGTTAGAAAATGGGGGCGGTGCTGGCGCACGCCGTTAATCCCAGCACTTGGGAGGCAGAGGCAGGAGGATTTCTGAGTTCGAGGCCAGCCTGGTCTACAGAGTGAGCTCCAGGACAGCCAGAGCTATACAAAAGAAAAAAAAAGAAAGGAAGGAAGGAAGGAAGAGTGCTTGGGACAAAATCTTATTTGCAATATCACAGAAGCTAAACATATGAAGCTACTAGCTCTAAATAACAACATAAATCTCAAAACAACATTGTATAGAAAATACATTTTGTGGAACAATACATGTAAGATATACAAATGATAAATTTGTCATTTAAAATAAGGCAAACTCTGTCCTTTATGTGCACATGTGGGTGGTGTGTGTGTGTGTAACACACATGTGAGGTCAGAAGGCCGCTTGCTGGAGAACTTGACTCTCTACCACATTAGGTCACAGGGATCAAGCTGAGGTCAGGCTTGGTGGCAAGTGATTTTACCTTGTGAGCATTCAATTTTTAAAAAAAGTCAGATTCAAAGGTATTATACAAATATTTATAGGTTAATATACAGAATGCAGATTACTGATAATCTTTGGCAAATGCAATAAGAGAATGGGATTTGAGACACAGTTGTAGGAATGTTATTGCTTAGAAAAGATTGAAATACAAATATATAGAAAATGTTAAGGTGTATTATATAACACTGAGGCGGAATCATTACTATCCCTCTTCCTTATTCTCTATAGCTCTATTTACATTTCACAACAAAATGTCTTCTTTTAAGTTCTATTGTATATCCAAGGAGCAGGAAAAAGATGCCCCCATTATCTTATTTGAGTCAGAGACTCATGATATGGAATAAGATGGGTGACAACATGTGCTGGCTTTTGTAGGTTTGTGGAAGCCTCATGGGAACTTTGGCTGGAGCTTAAGTCGTTCTTGAAACAAGCCCTCACCACACATGGAGAGCTGGTGCTGTTTGTGGAAATATTTCCTCCGCTGGAGAAACTTATTCAGGTTTCTGCTCAGTGGAAACTGCTATGGTGACTGTGAGCTGAGGAGAAAAATACCCCAAGTCCAGGTCCCAACTTTGCCAGCTACTTACCACTCTGCAGAAGTTACTCTCCTGCCCCGTCTCTGTTGTTACATAAGCTATCGTAGCGATGATCCAGGATTCTCCTACACAATTTTCATTGATTTCCAGGTTGAATGTCAGGAAAAGTCAAACATGATTTAGATGTTAAAGGGTGAAAAAAGGCACATTTTGAGGGGAACAAAAGTATCTGTGCAATAGTGGAGGCTCCAAAACAGATCATATGAGTGGTATTTAACTCCCAGGATCCCCTTTAGAAAAAATAGATGGCTGGGGATCCATCTCATATACACTCACCAAAGCCAGACGCTGTTGTGGATGCTGGGAAATGCTTGCTCACAGGAGCCTGACATGGCTGTCTCCTGAGAGGCTCTGCCAGAGCCTGACAAATACAGAGGTGGATGCTCTGCTCACGGCCAACCATTGGACTGAGCTCAGGGGTCCCAGATGGAGGAGTTGGAGAAGGGACTGAAGGAACTGAGGGGGTTTGCAGCTCTGTGGGGGGGGGGGGGGAGCAACAGTGTCAACCGGCCAGAACCCTCAGAGCTCCCGGGGACTGGACCACCAACCAAAGAGTATACATGGAAGGACACATGACTCCGGCCGCGTATGTGGCAGTGGATGGTCTTGTTGAACATCAGTGGAGGGGCGGCCCTTGGGCCTGAGGGTGTTCAATGCTTCAGTGTAGAGGAATGCCATGGGAGTGGGTGGGTGGGTGGGGAGCACACTCATAGAGGCAGGGGAAGGGGGTGGGATAGGAGTTTCCAAAGGGGAGATCCGGAAAGGAGAAAACTGAAATGTAAATAAAGAAAATACCCAATAAAAAATACAAAAGAAAAAGAAAAAATAGACTGTACTCTTTTCTTTAGTTACCACAGGACTTTATTTGAAAGGTGAATCAAAAGATTCAATAGAAATGGCAATTCCTTGGGAAATGTTACTAGGCCCAAGCATATCCTCCAGATTTACAGAAAATAGCATCAGCTATTTTCTGAATTTGATCACAGATGTAGAAAGGTAGAGGCTAGAAGCTTAAACACAGTTACACTGGCTCTAAAGCACCTGTGCACAACGGACTGGTGATAGTACTACCACTCACCTTTTGACCAGCAGAGTTTCTGAGGTGACCATGCCTCTCTCTCAGGGCGGATCTACGATTGTGGAGCCTGAAATTCAAGCTGACAGAGAAACCAGGCACTAAAACAACCACTTCAACTCCTGGGGAATTGAGGCAGGAGAATTGTGAATTTGAGGCTAGCTTGAGTTACATAGGGAGATCTTGTCATAAACATAACAAAACAAAACAGATAGCATTATGTGCAATTTAAGAAGAAATAAAAGGGAAAAAAACTGTCCATTAAAGCTCACCGTGTAATCCAGGGGTAGTGATATACTTTTTATTCCAGCACTTGGGAGGTAGAAGCAGGAGGATGTCCGTGAGTTCTGAGTTCCAGACCAGCCTGGTCTACGTACTGAGTTCTCGGAGAGACCCTGTCTCAAATCAAACAAGCAAACAAACAAAAAAAGCCAACCAAACTAAACAACAAAACAGCTACAACAAAAACGTGCTATGTACTCAAGGATAAGCTTAAATTTCTGATCTTATCTTCACTCTTAAACACTAGAATTGCAGCGGAAGAGGCTGGGCAGCCATCCTCCACACTCTCACCACCCACAAAGCTTCCCCTAGCCTCCACACTCCCTCGCAGCTTGCAAAAGCTTCCGCTGACTTCTGCCCCTTGCTGTCTTCCGCTGCCTGACCTTTCAGAAGAGGCACAGCCTGGCGCTGAAATACAGCTATCCCCATTTCATAGTGGGGATTTCATACTTCCTAATGAAAACCCCCTCCCCCTCCCCGGCAAATGCCAGCTTGAGAACAGATAAACAGCAATAACTCTCCGTGTTGCTGAGGCTTGTACCCTCTCTGATGGATGGCTAAGCACTTAGTGCAGGTGGCCTCTGTCCTTGGGAAAAGCAAAAGATCAAACATCCTTGGGGAGATAAACACCATATTTTGGGGTAATTAAGCATTCCCAGACAGCCGTGGCCAGTTTGTCCACGAGTCTCTGATAGCACCATAAAGTCCAAAAGAGCTTCCCTCTCCAGTTGTGCGATCCTGCTCGCCGTCTAAACTCCGTCTAAACAAACGATATTGTGTTTGAGAGATTACTTCCCTTATCACTTTCCCTGTCGTGTAGCCCTGAAACCCCAGAATCTGCCTGTGTATAAAAATTCTGAGCCCCTAGACGCGGGGTCGCAATCCTGCCCTGCACAGTGGAACGGATTGAGATCGGAACCAGGTTCGTACATAAAAGACTCTTTTGTCTCACTACATCGGGTAGGCAATTCTTTGAGCTCTTTGGGAATCCTGAGATCTGGGCTTTCACGGCCATGCACCAAGCTCAGTTTCTGGTGTGCGGAGGACAGAGCCAAGGGCTTCATGCTGGGAGGACTCTGCTGACTAAGCTGCCAAATCTAATCGATTAATAAATAGCTTCGAATTAACAACTTTTGTTTTCATTGTTTCTGTCTTTTTTTTTATGGCTTTGCTGTCTACAAAGCTCAAGTGGGCCTAAAACTTGTGTGCTCCCTTTTGACTCCAGAGTGCTGAAATTACAGGTGTGGGCCACCACGCCCATCAGAGGCCTCTCTTATGGATAAAATAGTTAAATAGGGAAGAGAGAGAATGGTAGAGTATGGTATTTGGGAACTACTTGAAATGAAAGCATTCTGTAGAGATCTATGCGTACAGATTAGTAAATCGTGATTCTTCCCCTTTTCTAGTCTCAGGCATCAGACATGCTCACTGTAAAGTTCTTAGGACATAGAGAATAGTACGATGGTAAACAGAAATCATTCAGCGCCTTCCTCTTCAGAGTCACTGAGGACATTTCTGGCTTAGATCCACCCAGCAGTTTTTCTTTACAGAGGCGTTCTTTAGTTTTCTAGGGCAGGGTACATTATTCATAGCTTTATGGCTTGTTTTGCAGTTAAGCTCCTAAGTACTTCCTGTGCTGAGTTTTTGTATTATCTGAGATAACAAAGCATCAAAGACAAGGCTTGGCTCACAGTCTTGGACCAGGCTGCAGTTCTGGGGCAGGTGGTGCATGGCTCTGCAGTCAGCTGCAAGGCAGAGCATCCTGGCAGGGCACATGCTAGGGGGAATCTGCCTCACAGCCAGAAGGAAATCAAGAGAAGGAGTGGGGTTAGTGCCCCAAGACCACCTACTGCACCCCACTTCTTAAACATTCCACCTCTTCCTCATAGTGCCCATTAGAGGGACTGTGCCTTCCTTTAACATCTGGGCCTTTGGGGGACATAGAAATACAAACTATCACATTTCCCCATGTTACAAAACGCTCTTTAACAAGCACTTTTGGTAACGTAAGTAATGCATGCTCATGACAGTATGGTCAGTAGCAGAGAACTGTACAGATTCAAAGGCAAATACTGCTCACCGTGCTGTGTCCAGTATGTCCTCCTTTTTTTATTGGATATTTTCTTTACTTACGTTTCAAATGTTATCCCCTTTCCCAGTTTCCCCTCCCCCCAAAAAACCTTATCCCATCCCCCCTCCCCCTGCTTCTATGAGGGTGTGACCCTACCCATCCACCCACTCCCACTTCACCGCCCTCCAATTCCCCTACACTGGGGCATGGAGCCTTCACAGGACCAAGGGCCTCTCCTCCCACTGATGCCTGACAAGGCCATCCTCTGCTACATATCCAGCTGGAGTCATGGGTCCTTCCATGTGTACTCTTTGGTTAGTGGTTTAGTCCCTGGGAGCTCTGGGGTCTCTGGTTGGTTGATATTGTTGTTCTTCCTATGGGGTTGCAAACTTCTTCAGCTCCTTCAGTCCTTTCTCTAACTCCTCCACTGGGGACCTCATGCTCAGTTCAATGGTTTGGCTGTGAGCATCTGCCTCTGTCTTTGTCAGGCTCTGGCAGAGCCTCTCAGGAGACAGGTATATCAGGCTCCTGTCAGCAAGTGCTTCTTGTGTCTGGGTTTGGTGACTGTATATGAGATGAATCCTGAGGTGGGGCAGTCTCTGGATGGCCTTTCCTTCAGCCTCTACTCCACACTTTGTCTCTGTGTTTCCTTCCATGGGTATTGTGAAGCATCCATATTTTGCTCTTCCTTCTTCTTGAGCTTCACGTGGTCTGTGAATTGTACCTAGGGTATCCCGAGCTTTTGGGCTAATATCTGTTTATCAGTGAGTGTGTTCTTTTGTAATTGTGTTACCTCACTCAGGATGATATTTTCTAAGTCCATTCATTTGCCTAAGAATTTCATGAAGTCATTGTTTTTAATAGCTGAGTAATACTCTATTGTGTGAATGAACCACATTTTCTGTATCCATTCCTCTGTAGAAGGACATCTGGGTTCTTTCCAGCTTCCGGCTATTATAAATAAGGCTGCTATGAACATAGTGGAGCATGTGTGAAGGTGTACATATTGCCTGCATGAGGTCTGTGCACAGCTTGTGTGCAGTACACATTGAGGCCAGAAGAGGGTGGCAGATCCCCTGGAACCAGAGCTAGAAATGGTTGTGAGGTGCTGTGAAGATGTTGGAAGAGCCACTATTGCTCTTTACCTGTGAACCATTTTTCAGCTCCACACTAATAATAATCTTACGTGTGTGTAACCTTGACTAGTCTGAGTGTGTGCCCTTTCAGAAATTTTGTGTCTTTGCAGGTACATAATTTTTCTGCATAAATGAAATTATATTGTTATTATTGCTCTCATATATACTGTCATCTTTTCATATCAGAACATATGGGTCCATACCACAATCTTTCTTCATAACTATATTTAGATTTGTCAATCATCTTTATATTGATAAGGAAAAATAGTGTTCTATCTCTATATTTCTTTTTGTTAAAATTTCAGGTGATGAAAGGTTTAAATGAAATAAACTTGTCTGAGTATACATAGCATGTAATCTATATAAACATATATGATATTTTACTCTTATCCTCTGAGAGAAGAGGCAGCCATATAGTGTATGAGTTGAAAGTACAATTATAAAGGAAAATGTTACTATACCTCATTACATGAGGAATTACAACTATGCAAAGCAAAACGTATACACAAAGCTCCAGATTCAACCTTCCATGCGGCATGAACGAGGGATAATATGCACTTGTGGTTCTGGAGATCAGGTGGAGGGAGAAGGAATACAAGGCCAAAGTTATCTGAGATTGGCCTGGACTAGAGGTCTTGTCTCAAACAAACAAAACCCACTCCCAAAATAAAAATCAAAGCCAATAAATGACAAACTGAGATGTTTTAAATGCAAATGATGACAAATGGCACATTTCATCAGTATCAAAAACTTACAAAGATAGGATATAGATAGAAGTTGGCTCTTCGTCGATAAATACAAATGGTCAAACAAAACTAAACACAAAGAAGGAGAATACGAACGATGGTCCTCTTATTTAGAAATGAGAGATTAAGGGAACTGGTGAAATGGCTCAGCACAAAAGAATGCTGAGTGATCTTGCAGAGACTGGGTTCAGCACCCACAGCAGACGCTCACGACTCCCTGTAACTCCAGCTCCATGAGATCCGGCGCCCTCTTTTGAACTCATGGCACTGTATTTAGTCGTGCACATTCCCACACACAGACATACACAAATTTTAAATAAAATTCTTCTTCTTCTCTTCTTCTTCTTCTTCTTCTTCTTCTTCTTTCTCCTCCTCCTCCTCCTCCTCCTCCTCCTCCTCCTCCTCCTCCTCCTCCTCTTCCTCCTCCTTGTCTTCTATTGTTTTTTAGAGACAAAGTTTTCTTTGTGTAGCCCTGGCTGACAGAGAACTTGCTCTGTAGCCCAGGATGGCCTCCAACACAGAGATCCACCTGCTCTGACTCGTGAATGCTGGGATTGAAGGCTAAATAAATCTTTTGAAGATACAAAATGAACCTATTAATACTAAGATGAACCTATTGTCGGATGATGCAGAGAACTATTATAAGACGGTGGTGGAATAAACTGGTGTGCATCATAAGGTGAAACAGCAGGGGCAGCATCCTAAGTTTAGTATACTCTGATTTCCCTTCATGCTGTAATAATGACCCTTTCAATAAATTTAAAGAAAAATCTCTACTCAGATTCAGGATAGCATCTTCTTCAGCTGTGGGGTAGCATGTACCCTCTATATTCTTGGGCTTACAGATGTCTTCTCCATGTCCTGCTTGTTCAAAGCTAGCTTACTTGGTCATCAGCATCACCAGACCTGCTGAGCCTCTAACCCAGAACTGCCCATGCTCTGTCCCAACTGACTAGATTTGAACACTTCATAGCAACCAATCATTATGCATACAGTTAAGACTGGTATTTCAAAAGTTGTGGTTTAGGCTGGCAATCCTGGTACTTTGAAGGCTTAGTCAAGTCCAGTTCAACTTATCCTGGGCTATATAAAGTAAAGCAAGTTTAATATGTGTAACACTAGTTACAAAGTGACACTGTCTGCCAAATAATAGTACTTACCAGCCTATAGAATCCAATCTCAATTCTCGCCTTGCTTTCCAAGTTCCTGTTTAACCACTCAAATTATTTACAACTTATTGAGAAAAAAAAATTTCTTTTCTTATGTGCCACTGCTACAGGGTCTTGTTACCTGCCTTTCCTTTACCCTGAAGGCATGCTCACCAGACACTTTCAATTGTAGAATCTTCTTTCTGAGACCCTTTGTTGTATTGTCCATTGTCTTCAGGAGTTCTTCTGGACCTGCTCATTAAAGCTCCTCATAGCAAGACCTGTTGACTATTTACTGTCCCTCATAGATGGAACCCTGACACCTTATTCTAAGAGGGATGGTCATTGGACCCTCACTTGTGTGTCCAGCTACCCCTTCCAACCAGTTGTATGCAATTCTGCTGTAATTACATATAGTTAGAGAGAAGGGCTAGAGGAGATATATGGGGAAGGATAAGGGGAGGAGGTTCCATCTACATAACCATGAGAAAACCATACACACACACACACACACAACACACACACACAGAGAGAGAGAGAGAGAGAGAGAGAGAGAGAGAGAGAGAGACAGACAGACAGACAGACAGACAGACAGACAGACATAGGTATTAACTTTCCAGTATGGCTACCATACTTTCACTTACACTTTTGTCCATAACCCCTCCAACTATGTGCTGAAAGAAAGTCTAATAAACTATTTGGTTTCCTAGGAAAAAAAAAAGAAAGGAAGGAAGGGAGGGAGGGAGGGAGGGAGGGAGGGAGGGAGGGAGGGAGGGAGGGAGGGAGGGAGGAGGAAGGAAGGAAGGAAGGAAGGAAGGAAGGAAGGAAGGAAGGAAGGAAGGAAGGAAGAAGGAAGAAAAATCTCGTGAAAAATTTACTGTAATTACTTGATCTCTCCACTAGATGTCAGGGTTGTTCCACATAAAGAAAGTAGCACGCACACAGTTCTTATCTAAGTCACTCAGGGCAAGTGAAAACTGCAGCTACTTTAAAGAGCTACATTTCGTAAGCTGATCTTCAAATTATTCTTTATAAGTGACTTCATGTAAATAGAAGTATTAATTTGGTGACTTTTAAGATTCATTGGAGTTTAAGCAAGAAAAGTCCACAACCCTGTGAATGAAACGCAGGACAACTGGGGTGAGGGCTTTTAGAAGACATGGTCTTAGCCTGACATAGGCTTCACATGCCTATGCCACCACCGTCTAAGTAAATGTTTTATATGTGCTCTCATCCACCATAGTCTAACCAGTATCTTAGGAACCCCAGGCCCTGGGTGGTACTGACCTTATGAGATCATATCCCTTATGAGTAGAGATGCACACCTTATGCTGATCAAAAAGGGATAAGTAAAAATATGCCAGTGACTAGATGACACTTGTTTCAGTGCTAATAAGCTAATCACTAAAGCAAATATTGAAACCATACCCACATTTGGCTTCTGACTAAGGAGTTCCAAAGATAAGAGTTTCTTGTACACATGAGGCAAAGTAAGTGTAACATAAAACTTCTTTAAGGACAGAAACAGGAGGTTAAACAGGGTTAGGTAAGTGGTCCCTATCCAGTGCAACTCCAAAACCCAGATACATGGTCGTGGAATATGTTTGGCCCAAGGGAAGTGGCACTATTAGAAGGTGTGGCCTTAGTGATTAGTGATAAGAGATCCCTGTTGCTGCAGGGCCTCGGCCCCAGACGTGGCCCCCAGTGGCAGCACAGGCCAGGACCCCACCATGGTCCCAGATGACAACACCAGGTACACACATCAGCTGTTCCTCACGACCCTGGAGTGTTCAGTTCTGCCTCTCTTCGTTGTGCCCACATCCTTCTGTTTCTCTTTCTCTTCCATGTCTCCGTCACATACTTGCTCCTCTTGGTAACTAACATCCATCGTCTCTGAGTGTGTGGGGTCGTCTCAGGAGTGCTATACCCTGCCCATGAATTACGACACCAGGCAACGGGTACCTCAGGCATGGACTGCACCCTCCAGACTGCCTTGGTACAGGCTGGTTGCAGTCTCAGGCTAGCTCTGTGTCTGGGACCCATGGCTCCAGTGTCGTGGTGGACTCTAGCTTGCTCCTCTCCTGGGCCTGCCCGGGTAGCCCCATGTAAGGGTTGTCTGTCTAGGGCTCATGCCCACCCCGGAGCCCATGGTCTCAGGTGGTGGTGTTCTAGCCTCAGGCTTGTTCCCTGTCCTGGGAGACCATCCGGGCCTGCCTCAAACTGAACTGGTCATCTCAGGCTCACTTTTATTCAGTGACTGGTAGCCACTAATCATTCAGATATTCATAGGTCAGAATACTGAGCGCAGACATAGCCTCCTACTCTCTGTCACCTACACATGACACAGCATCACACCTGCAATGCCTCTAGGGCCAGGGCTTTTTTTTTCTTAATTCAGAATTTTCTTCTAGGTGTGTGATGTGTGGAGGTCAAAGGACGCCTCTCAGGGATCAAGCTCATGTGGTCAGGCTTGACAGGAAACACCTTTACCACCGAGCCATCTTATTGGTCCAATGCCTTCTCTCAATAGACCATCATACAACTTTCAAATCAAGTTGTCATACATTATTTTATTTTATCCTGGCGAATTAGTTTTCTATCTTGGTGTAAAACATAGTGACGGCTTGTTATCAAATTTCTCTACGCATGGGTTCACTGAGTTAAATATTCTTTAATGGTAGAGACAGAGTTGAGACAACTGGAGAAACATAATGACAAATGTCTATGTCTAAAGTTTTACTGCTGTGAATAGACACCATGACCAAGGCAACTCTTATGGGGACAACATTTAATTGGGGCTGGCTTAGAGGTTCAGAGGTTCAGTCCATTATCATCAAGGTGGCAGCATCCAGGCAGTCATGGTACAGGCAGAGCTGAGAGTTCTACATCTTCATCTGAAGGCTGCTTGCTAGCAGAATACTTGCTTCCAGGCAGCTAGGATGAAGGTGTTAAGTGACACACCTACTCCAACAAGGCCACACCTCCTAATAGTACCACTCTGTGAGCCAAGCAAATACAAACCATCACAGTCTACCTAGAGAGACAGCAACTCGGTCAGTACCCCGTCTTACCCCAACTCCTTCTGGCTCCAGAGTAGAACATTTTGCTCTGTGGATATATCCTTAGGGTGTACATGACCAGCAACTGATGGAATATGAATGCTTCTTCCAGGACCATGGCTAACATGCACGTGGTGGACAGATACTTCCTGCCTGTGAACTGGAAAGTCAGGGTTGCATCATGAACATACTGGGTGGAAGAACGCTGTAATGGCTGTGACTCCCCCAGGGTCTTTCTAAGGAGTGTCTGCTACCTACCAGAACTCCCTCATTATAGCAGCTTACTCTTCACTGCCCCTCCCCTTAAACTGTGGCATCAGCATGCTAAGTGTTAGATCTATCTCATTTCTCCTTTTCCCTTTTAAAATTCTAGTCACACTGAGTGTGGTGACACATACCTGTAATCCCATCGATAAAGTGGTTGAGGCAGGAGGATTGAAAGTAGAGTCTATCTTGGCCTATATAGCAAGACTTTGCATCAGAAACATTATAAAAGATCCTAGTATGAATAGAGTTAGACCCTAAAACTCACTGACTGAATCACTTTACATTCTATAGGACAGCAAGTTTGGCTAGAAAATTCTTCAGTTTATTGTTCCATCAGATACATAATGCGTTTTGAGTAAATCATACTCATTTTCCAAATACATATATATTAGTATGGATTTGGTGTGCTCTCTCTCTCTGGGAGATGCAAACAAGGTACAAAGGAAAAGTTTAATGCTTTTACCTTTTCAATCTCAACCCCAACATGAAAGAACAAAGAGAACTTCCAAATATCCGCTGCCCGCTGGGCACTGCACTAGCAGAAGGAAGATGACCATTACTGGTCTCAACTTACAGAAGAGAAAACCAAGACACGCCAACAGGGAGTTTCAGATGCCAACCCAAAGCCACCCTGCCCACGGGATGAAAGCTGGGACGAGAGGGTTCCCAATTGCTTCCCTTTCATATGCCCCCTGCTGTGTCCTCTTCAAAGTACAAGAGGTTCAGTGCTGTATAGACGTGCATTAATTTTTGAGATAGGACGTCCCTATATATGCAATTTGGGCCCCAACTAGTAATCCTCCTGCCTCCGGCTCTCAATGTTAGGTTTACAGAAATGAGTCAACGTGTTACCACATCCAATTTGTGTGCATCTTAAATGATACTGGGTCCCTTTTCTGTTTGAGTCCACTGCAGGCCTAAAAATTGTTGCCACTTTTAACTTCTGTTCACACTTGATCATGGATGCAATATTTATGAATTAGCCTTCTTACAAAAATCTGTTTGTGACCCAAGTCAGCACTCGCTTTGCTTTCATGGCCACGCTACGACATCTGCAGAGCTGAGAAACATTTCCGTGGGTGGAAACCCTTGTTCCTACTCAGGGGGTAAGAAGGAAACTGCCTCTGCTTCAGCTCTCCTACTGAGAACAAGCATCCTTTCTGTTGCCTGCTTACTGCTGTGCATGCATGTGTCTGAGGAGAGAGAGAGAGAGAGAGAGAGAGTCAAATGAACTTTTTCTTCCCAAACTTGCTTTTCAGCCATGACACTTCATTGCAGCAATAAAAACCCTAAGACAGTTTCTCTTTGGCAAGAGAAACTGGTGCTGCGATATCATTATCTGAACGTGATGAACAATAAGCTATATGTCTTTGGCTGCAAACATCTTGGGAGCAGGTTTAAAATGAGAAGGGACCTCAGGAGAAGCTGCAGCTTTGATAATGGGAACAGTGGGGAAATCCTTCATTGTGGACAACCAGGAAAGGGACAGACACACAAACATATACATCGGATCTCCTATTCTTTCTATTCACTTTCTTATTTGCACACTTGTCTAATTGAATCATTAACAACAGTATGACTGCATTACAAGAAATAGCTAACATTAAAAGGGCCGTTAACTTTCTTCATCTCCATTACAGTTGATATCATGATCATTAGAAGCTACAGAGATTCTGGCAATAGTACAGACAATGTAAGTCCACAGCTCCCTGTAAAACAGAGATCTATTTTTCTAAAGGTATGCATTTCTGTGACCAGCACTAACTTTCTAAAGTTTTTGATAACTTCGTACATGTGTCCACTTCTTTCCCCTCTAGGACCCCATCTGGTGCAAATCCACGCAAGCCACTGGCATACTGTCTCAGTCTCTGTGTTCAAACGTGCATTGATCCTGTTGATTTAGAGGGCCTTGTTTCCTTGGTCTCCTCCATCCCTTTGGCTCTTACACTCTCTCTGCCTAGGAGGTTCCCTGATCCCTGAGAGGAGAGATTCGAAGACACTTCTTTAATGATAGCTGAGAAACGTATTAATTTATTAGGAGTCATTTAATTGCAATTTTTTAAAACAGTAGTATTTGGGTTTACCCTAGGTCCCTGGGCTATTTAATCTTGGGTTTTTAGTCACCCAAGCAACGCCGGGTTTGGGTTCTATCTCGTGGAGTGGACCTTAATTCAAGTAAGATATTGGGTGACTTTATGCAAACTTTATGCCACCATTATACTAGGAAATCTTGCAGACAAGACAGCACTATAGATCAAAGTGTTTGTGGCTGGGCTGGTGTTTATGTTTCTCCTTTGGCAGAGTGCATCATCCCTTCTTGTAGCAATGATGCTTAGGAGTGAAGGGTCTATGTGTACAAGAGGTTGACGTCTCCTTGATCAATGAGTTGTGTAAGTGCTGGCATCCGTAATGGGGCCTTGCCATCAGTTTGTGGAGAGCAACCCATAGACTTGGCAACAGCCTCGGTTGTTTGGGGGTTTCCATCAGACCCCTTTGACCAACAACTCAATTAGATGTAACCCAATCCCAGTACTGGAAACTTTACTTGGTGACAAGATAGAGCGGTTGGAGCTCTGTCTCCTATTATTTGGTGATTTTGCTTAGATCACCTTCATATATAAGTATATATTTTAGGAAGCTTCTACTCTGTTAGGTTTCTATACTACCCCTCAAATGGCCCTTAATTTTAGCTGTCTCTTCTTGTATCCCTTCCCTCATTCTTCTCCTCCCTGCCACACTTCATTTGGTCCTCCTTTCCTAGTCCACCTACCTCCCATCCATCTATTACTTTCTATTAACTTTTCCTAGGGAGATCTTGTCCCCCAGGCCCCCACCTCCAAGTCCCTTTTTCTATACCTAATCTCTGTGGTTCTACAGACTGTAGCTTGGTTACCACTGATTTAACGACTATATCCACATATAAACAAATGCCATACTTGTCTTTCTGGGCCTGGGTTACCTCCTCACTCGGGATGACCTTTTTTTCTAGTTCTAATTACTTGTGACTTTCATTGTTTCATTTTTTAAGCAGTTGAGAAAAACTCCATCGTGTAAATGTGCATTTTCTTTATTCATTCATCTGCTGAGGTAAACCTAGGCTATTTCCAATTTCTGGCTATTATAACAAAGAAAAGCAGCAATGAACATAGTTGAGCTCGTGTCTCTGTGATAGGACTAATCATTCTTTGGGTATATATCTGAGAGTAGTATAGCTGGGTCTTGAGGTAGAGCCATTCTCATCTTCCAGAGGAACTGCCACTGATTTCCATAGTGGCTGTACAAAATTTGCACTCCCACCAGCAACGGAGGAGTGTTTCCCCTTATCCTTGGCAGTATGACTTGTCCCTGACCCCAGCCATTCTGACAGGTATTAAGATGAAATCTCCAAGTAATTTTGATTTGTAGGCAAAATGTTTTTGTGCACTATGTAAAGGTTATACTTGCTATTCAAATGTTGATTTCTCTGCCCTCCTATCTTGTTTTAATCGGACGGGGCATTGTAATTCTTATGTCAAGAATCTCCTGTCTCAAGTTTGTGTAAACAATGCTTCCATTTCTTCTCTGCTTTGTCAAAAATGGTGATCACCCAGTGGCTGGGCAGAAGAGAGAACAAGGCAGGACTTCCACCAGCCAGGGAGGGAAAGAGAGAGAACTGTAAAACAGATTGAGCCCAAGGAGGGAGGAGGAGACAGGAGACATCATGAGAGCTCAGCTGGAGCATGGAAGGCCCTAAATGCAAGTGTTATGGGGATTTTGGCTGGAAGGTAGCCGGATTAGCATAGAGGACTGAGGTGGATCAATGACTGCCCCCGTATTGCAGTGAAGATTGGCTAAATCTTGGTATCTCTTTGTTGTTAATTGGGGAATTAGCTAGAAAAAGTATAAACAGTCACTGTATTAATTTACTGAATATATTTATATTAAAAACTACTGTTCCAATGATTTGCATTTCCCTGATGACTAAGGATATTGAACATTTAAGTCTTTCTCAGAGATTCTTGCTTGGCCACGCTCGTTGCTGCTGTATTCACAATAGCTAGGAAATATGGACAACTTATGAGTCCTTCAACTTAAATTGATTGCACAATGCGCAGGAAGCTGGTCCTGTCTGGTGTCAGAAAGTCCCCAAACACTGTTCCAGCAGAGTTAGGAAAGTGTGTAGTAAGTAGTTCTTGTATTTGGCAATGGCATTATTCATGCTGTGTCATTCATTGCTAATTTCTTTGGCAGCATAAGTGCCTTTGCTTCTAAAATAGATTTCAGAGGCATCTGTCAAAACCAAAACAAATACTTCAATGTAGAAGCACAGGCTGCCAGACTCTAGACATGTAACCGATGACAGTGGAGCTTTTACAAAAACAAACAACCAAAAAAAAAAAAAAAGAGAGAGAGAGAGAGACTCAACCAAACAAAAAACAAACAAGGGCAGGACTTTGTTCCTCGCCATTTAAATTTGAAATAACATTAAATTTGATTCCTTGATTCCTTAACACTTGCTTTTTGTTCTCGTAATAAATGGAATTTGCATCCTTCATTCTTTTATACAGATTTCCTTTGAGCTGAGCTACAGATAATCTCCTTTCCCACAGAGTGTTAGGAATTCCTTGGTTTCTGTTCTGTTCTTTGTCAGAGTCAGCTTAATACCATGGGCACTGTGGTTCTTCCACTGTCTTACGCTCCTATCAAGGGGCTCTGTGTCCTCTCTGGACATGGGAAACCATCTGATTTGGTGTTAGGGAAACAATTAGGTTAAATGTTCCATACTGAATCACAATGTCTCAGCTTCCTCCTCTAAATCCATTGCTCAAAACTGGCACAAGCTTTGATCATATTTGTCTTACTAGAGGAAAGCTTGTCACGTCAACTGCTAATAGGTTTTAAATTAAGCTATTTCCCTCCTCCGAATGAGAAAATAGCCATGGTACTTTCTTAAATGAGGGACCCTAGAGACAGGTAGTTATATTAGAAATATGTGTTTTAAAGATAGGAATTGCTTACTGCTACCATAAGTGACTAGCATAACTGACCGCAAACATGGTTGAGTAGCAGACTGGCTACATTTTCTTAGATCTTTCTGTTGCTTGTGTACAGGAAGAGTCGGTCCCTAATAGAGGTAATAGATCCCTAATAGGAGCTAGAGTCGTCGTCAAGACAGGAACACCTGTTAAGAGGCTTTTAGGTGGCCCCTTCATCAGTTAATAATGCTTTACAACTCCCAACTCTGGCTATGTTTCCTAATTTCCTTACTAACTAATCTGAAACTCAGCAATTCAATCTCTTCTGGGCAGCAGTACGCTGGCAAATGTGCAATAACCAGCTGTCCCCGGAAAGAAGAGTGTGGACTTGCAGCATTTGGCAAATTTGGAGACACAAATGCTCCTATCACAACCAATCTGAGCTAGCAATATGTCGCACTGCTCAGTGTGTTGGAAAGCAATGCATAAGCTGCTCCTCAGGGACCACCCCCTGGCCACTGCTACCTTTGTGCTCTTTTTTTTTGGTTTTTCGAGACAGGGTTTCTCTGTGTAGCCCTGGCTGTCCTGGAACTCACTCTGTAGACCAGGCTGGCCTCGAACTCAGAAATCCGCCTGCCTCTACCTCCCAAGTACTAGATTAAAGGCGTACGCCACCACCGCCCGGCTACCTTTGTGCTCTTGAAGCAGCAACCAGAAGTCTGGTGTCCTGGTACTCCTTAATCACATCTGGGAGGACAGGTCTCTGTGAGTTTGGGATCAGCCTGGATTGCATAGTCAAGCCAACAAAGGACAAGGTGAGCCTTCCAGACACCTGCTTACGAGAGAGGAGGGCTGCCAGGTCTGTGGTAGGCTACTGGTCTTTCCACTTCACAAGATATTTACTATAAATACAGACAAGAAAAAAAGAGTAGGGTGGGAAGTGGACTAGTGGTTCAGCAGTTAAGAACAGTGATTGTTTTTCCAGAGGATCCTAGCAGAATTCCCAACACCCATGTCTCAGCTCATAACCATCTGTAACTCCAGTTTCAGAGGATCTGATGCCTTCTTCAGGCTTCTGAAGGCTCCAGGCACACAAGTGGTAACAGGGAAGACACATACATAAAGATAAAAAATTTTTTAAAAATTAGCAGTATATGGGAAGAGAAAACCCCATTTAAAGATGTTAGTGGCCTATCTTGAATTATCAGCGTTTTCTGTTTTGGTTTTTTGTTTGTTTGTTCGGTGTGACTTGCTGCATTTCTATCATTTCTATCACAGCCTACTTTACTCAAGAAAGTCCATTACTGTTATTTACTGTGATGCTGAGTTTGCTGCTGTGTAATCCACCTCCATGGCTCTCAGAGCATTTTTTCATATGGCAAGTGTGCTGTCTTGCCCCAAACCCTGAAATAGCCTTATGCACACTTTAGATAATGAATGTAAATGATGTGTATTTTCATTTCTGGCCAAAGCCCAGACTTTTGTGATTTCCATAGGATAAAATGTCTCCCTAGCATTTGATTACCTTCCGCAAAGCTGCAGAGCTGAATGCAGACTCTGGATGACTTCAGTGTCACTAGCTGGGATGTTCAATTTGAAGCTGTTTGTGATTTTTGGTGCTTCATATGGTTCTGCCACCTAATAGTGCATAATAAACCCATGAGTTTCAGTGGGGGAGTTTGTGTCTGGAATGGTTGTAGACGGATGTAATTCCAAAATAAAGGTTCATCACAGGCTTTAAAAAGTGTTGATGGCACTCTCCTGTAAACCTAGGCTTTGAATAAGGGAAGTTGCCGATACCTACATGTTTCGAATTCCCAATTACCAGCCTACCCACAAAAGTTCACTGATGAAGAAAATTTGGCCAACGACTTTACTGAGTGCTCTTTTGTAGAACTGGCAAAAAGCTCACTGAACAAAAGCCCACTGAACAGAGGGTGGGACCCGTCTAGAGGAACGGAGTCTTGCTCGGCAGTGGCCCTAATTCCCCATCCATGGTCTGTAGGAGTGCCTTACTTTCACTGACATACACGTGACAAACAATTCCCAAAATATTCAACCTAAGCTGAGAAAAGAACAGAGACAAGCTTGTAAAAATACATCTTTTAATAAACATGAGGCAGCACAGCACACCCACTGAGGTTTTCACCTTGTGGTTTACAGTACACACTATCCATCACAGAGCGTATGTACAAGCAGAGTGAACTCGGGATCTCAGATTTATTCTTCTCCCAAACCTGGGCAACACAAATACTGTGCACCATCTCGCATTCAAGGTTGTTTGCCAAACTGGCTCCTTAGAAGGCTTTTAAAATCAACAGCTTTTTAGCAATAGAAGAAGTTAACCACCCCATCTCAATAACAGCCCCAGGAGTGCTCAAGTGACTCAAAAGGATTGTAAATGCATACTTTCCTTTGATGGCTTTAAAAAAAAACAGCTATTTATGCCCAATCTGGAACACTAAAAAGATAATACAGAAACAGCTGTTTCTCTTCCTGAGTGAATTCATAATAAACAGTAATTGGAGGCTATAGATGATAATGCCAAAAGATTCTCATAAAAAAACTTCATGTTTGTAATTACAATCCAATGAGCTAAAAATTGTCTAGTATTCTCATTGCTGAGTCCACTTTTTTTTCCTAATTTTTTTTTAAAAAGACAACATCTCACTGTGTGTAGCTCTGACTGGCTTGGAACTTGCTATAGAGACCAGAATTTCCAGAGATGCACCTGTCACTGCCTCCTGAGTGCTGGTATTAAAGTCAAAAGCCACTACACCTGTCTCTATTTTTATCTCTTTATACCAACACCAAGGTATGGTGGACTTCTTAATTCTTTTGAAAACAGTTTAGTGAGAGAAGAACTAAGATTAATTAACAAAGGGGAAAAAACTAATATTAATCTCAAACTTCCAGTTGCCATTGTCTTGGAATGTGCAACACTCAGCTTTATTTATGAATGAGAAGAATCAGAGGTGGAAAAGACTAGAAGCCATGATTTTAAAAAACCATAGGTGTGCATGCTTTGTATTGACAGCATTTAAAAATTATACAATTGGATTTACTTGCCTACATGAAGTAGTGTTGGACTTAGGGAAAAGTACTACATATCTCTATAGAAATACTCAGATTTGCAAAAGAGGCATCATAAACTGTTACCAGAAAATCAGCTGCTTGTAAAAATCTATAACCATAATATACTACAATCCTTACAAACATAATGCTATTAAGTGGACTTTATACCAATTAATGAGCAGCTCAAGAGTTAAGACCCAACATCCCTCAATGTCAAAGTGAGATGTTAGTACTAACATGGTTTTATCCATTTGATATCACATCAGAAGAGATATTTTTGAAACTTGTCCCTCTTTAATGTATCATCTTAGTTTCAGAGGTAGAACGGGTATAATTTAATCTCTCTCCTTTCTTGCCCATTCTCATGATCTGAGACCTTTATTACAGCTTGTGAGCTATGGGAGGAGACTTAACTAAAGTGAATTTCCAGTGTCCAGGCTATTGCTGCTGGTGTACCATAGGATGTCTGTGTCAGAAAGACATGTTTCCGGTGAAATACATTCCTGGGTCAATGCTTGACAAGTTTACCAGCTACCATAAAGTCAGACTTGCCACTATCAGATGTATTAGATCAAAATTCCTACACAGCCATGGCTACTTTTCCTGTTTCTATATCCTCTAAAGTACTTACTCAAGAGTTACGTAGTGTTAGAAGCAAGTCATCATCAGTCCTGAAGCAGTAACTGAACAGAGTGGAGTCACTACTCATATAGCAGTAGCCACCAAATGAATCTTTGGCGCTGACACTGAAGAAGAGACTCCCGTGCCCTACCATTTGTGTCTAAAAGACAACCATTTGGCTTCAACAACCTTTTACTCAGTTGTCCTAGGCACTAAGTGCTTGTACAGCGCACGGGCACTAACTGACTGGGGTATCTGGAAGGGAGTCTTGCTTCGAATGAAGCAACATACTGTGTCTTGATGCATGTTTATGTGTCAAGACACACCAGTATAATCAGTTAACTAAAACTTATGGGGCGCTAGACGTAGTTGGGCGTGCCTGCAGTTAGTGCTCAGGAGGCCAGCGGGTGGAAAGTCTGAGTACAGACTGGTCTACAGAGTGATGTCTAGGCCAGCCAGGGCTACCCAGCAAGACCCTGTCTGAAACCAACAAAGAAGTCAAATGTTAACCATATTTAAATGTTAGCCTTACTCTGTCATCATTTAAAATGCGTTTTGCTTCTCACTGAAATGAGGTAGAAGATAGTAATCTTCAGAATACTGATGCCTATTCAATTAGTCCCAAGAGAGAACAAAATTATACCTTCAAGCTGGTGGAGTTCTGAAGACCAACTACCAGCCTCATCCGACCAAGATATCTTAAATTTGAAACTGCCCCTTTCACTTTTAAGTCATCGGAGACAATGCACAATCTGAAATATCGGTAAGGATCAAACAGCGTTGTTCAATATGCTGTTTCATTGCCTCAGTCGTTATCACAGGTCCTTTCACGTAAGTAATTGATCAGACATCAACAAGGAGGGCTACAGACCCTCCTAATCTTAGAAGCAAGATAAAAGGAATGTTTCACATTTAGAAGAGTATGTACCTCATAAAATCTAGCAGCATTTCATTCTACCAAGATATACAAATTTGGCTCCACTGACTGGTAAGGAACATAGGAAACATGTACAGAGTTCCGAAAAGGCTCGTTATGCAGGGGGCTGTGAGGCTACAAGACACCCTTTGAACAGTTAATTGTATCTCTGTTAAGTGCTGTGTGAGACTACTGGAATGTCGATTTCAATGGCGGAGAGGCGGGACCGTGATGAATAGGGCTGTGAGTAAGTGTGCATCCCGGGAGGATGAGAGTACAGTGGTTGCCAGAAAGGAGAGGACAAAGCCTTGCATGCACAATACCAAACGAACAGCAGAAGAGCCGTCATAAACAGGCCCCCTGAGCTAGCGATAGTGACAAATACTGCATAGTCAAAGGTAAAGACTGGCTCAAACTTCTTGTTGAGATGGCTGTTATAAAAGATGACCCAGATGGATGGAGAGAGGCTCACGGTACCTGCCAGGAAAAACAGGAGTCCGGCCACCAGGTGGCAACCTGCACTATTGACCAGACACTTGGCCAGTTTGATGTTAGGCACGGAGGACTTGAAGGCCGTGTTACACATTCCAATCAGGCAGAGTAGCAAGGCACCCATTGCGATCAGGATGCTGAGGGGCAGGGCAAACTGGAGGACTCGCAGGTCCAGCTGGTCAACTGACAGGTACCAAGTGCGGTCATACATCAGGCAGTCAGTGCTGCCATCATACCGGGCACACTTCACCCACAGGCCCGTGTAAATTGTCAGGTTCTTCTCGTTCCTGTTGAATGTGATCAGTCGCAGTTTCCTCCAGTTGGGAAGCAGAGTCCCCGCAAAGAGGCCTGCTACAGAGGCAATACCACACAGGAAGGACAGGACGGTGGCTGCATGGACATCTCGGCAGCCCATGGCAGGAGGGCTTAAGAAGAATGTTCAGTCTGGGGGATGACACACAGAGCGCAAATCAGGCACAGTGGAAGAGCACAGCTAGAGCTGTCACTGACAGGCAGCACATTTACAGAGGAAACACTAGTGCAATCCTAGCACTTCTGAGGCAGGAGGACTGCAATATGTCTCAGGTCAGCCTGCTCTCTAAATTGAGTTCTAGACCAGACCCTGCCACCACCCACCTGTCCCAACAGAAAGAAAGAAAGAAAGGAAAAACAAAAGATGGAAACCCGTTTCCTCCCTGTATAATACGAGTGTACATTAGCATATATGTCCTGGATCAAGTGCACACATGTGCTTTGTCATCGCTTTGTCACACAGTAACAAATATCTTTAGCCATCATTGTTTTTCTTCGTAACTAAAGAGAGTAACAACACACCTAAAATTTAAAATTGTTTGTCAATATTCACTCAGCACACATATATGGGCCACTTTGCATATCAGGTATTCAATGAAAATGCACAAATTATTCAAATTGTAGCAAGGGCTGGAACATCAATTCATAACAGCTACAGGCTCTACAACTCAGCCTAAGAGCTCAAGCAAACGTAAAGTGAGATCCAAGCAGCGGGTAAGTAGGCAAAGGGATGGAAGAGCATGGCAGGACAGCAGGACAGCTGCCTCTTGACCTGGCTGATAGACAGACATTCCCTGTGCCTTCTTCACTCCTCGTCTGCAAACTAGGTAAGCCTATCCTACAGGGTTTTTTTTTCTCATAGATCCAATGAGTTAATGCAATGTCACGTGCTTAGAACATACATGAAGCACAGTGTAAAGTGAATGTGGGGTATGAGCACGGGCGACTGCCTTTTCTGCTTGACTAGTGCTCAGTACTTGGCACACTAGAGTTGTTTAAGCAACATTTACTGAATGAATGCTACATGAGAAAAAGCAAACTCATCCATTGCTATAATTTTGGCACACCAGGAAATTATTACAAATGAAATGGGCCCATCTCCAGTCAATCAGTCAAATAGAAGAGAAGAGCACAAGGCCCTGGAATCTCTGCTTACGTACCTTCTGGATTTCATTTGACTCAAGTGTTTTTCAGGGAAATCTCTAGCACTTGGTAGTTATAAAGCTATTAACGTTAGTGTAAGAGAAATGCAGATTCTGAAGTAGACATCTTTAGAACACCTTGCCATTGTAACAGTAACAGCAGCACAGCCTTTCTTCTCAAATTACAAGGTTGTATTCTTTTCCCATCTATAATTAACTATATAAAGCAGTATCTGATTCAGATTTAATTTTCCCCAGAGTTTATAATGCACCTCAAAGCACTACTTAAACATATTTCCCACCATGACGCAACAGAGCAGACAACTTTTAGGGGGACATTTACTTTGTTGGTGTTTAAAGCAAGATGAAGGGGCAAAGTTGACAGTGACTTTTAAATCTGATATAATATCATGATGTTCACAGAATCCATCATCTTTTCCAGAATCAACTATTCTCTAGTGAATGGTACAGGAACATTCCCAGGAAGTCAGAATCAGAAAGATACTCATGGTGAAATGCTAAGAAACTAGGTTAGCACACGCTTCAGCAGGCGGACACAACGTTCTGTAGAAAACAGTGCCATGTTATACAGCCATATACATTAGGAATGGTTTTACTAACAAAAATTCTATGCCTGTGTATTCAAATACTAATGCATCATTAGGTATATAATATGAAAATAGAGCTTGGGCATCAATGGTCTTAAGTTAGATTTTCAAATTAAACATGGGTAGTTCTAAGTTTCCTCACAGTATTAGCTACTACTTGTTATGCTGCCTTCTGTCAGTATCAGACATTGTAACTGTTCCAGAGAATTTTCAGAATTAAACTGCAAAAATATAGGTTAGTTTTCATGTAAATTAGAAAAATAATCAACCTTTCTTGTTTAATTTTAGCAACAAAGACTTTGGTTCAGAACTAACACCTTGGAGCAGGTTTGAGAATACTTGCATTAGAAATGCTTAATGATACCAAGCCCCACAATTCAGTTCCAGTTCTCTTTTGACCTGTTTCCCCCATATATGATGAGCAATTTGCATAGTACCTGGCATACAAATCACTTTAGGATTATATGAATGAGAAGTGGGACACATACCGAGGCCATACAGTGTATTCACAAATGTGGGCTAGACAAAGAAACAGCTATGACTAAGAAGTCAGTCATGCAACAAGTATTGTAGCGTGTGATGCATATGGCAAATGCCCTGAAAGGACACTGGTCCAGTGTTAATAAAAGTATGCTGTTTCATGCAAATTCAAAATACTGATGGTTAACCAACTGTATAATTACCGTGTATTAAGCAACATAAGCCAGTAAACCCTTTATTAAAAAAATCATTGCCCTGGGTTAGGTAAAGATGGAGCAGTAAGAAGAAGGTGATTCCTGTTTCTTTTAAAGCTTCAAGACTCCTGCAGTAAATACTCTCCACCTCTTAGCTCAATCCCAGTTTCATCCTTGCTTCCAGAGATGGCGCACAGATACTCACAATTTCAAAGTAACTGGTGTTTCTCCCGACAGCCTGTCCTACGCCACTGATCCCTGCAACCCAAAGGCAATGAGAGCAAGATCAGGATATACAGCTTTATTATTAATACTTCCCCGCAATCCTTAGCCTACAGACAACCAAACAATGTTAATGAACATGGGCAGACCAGCACTTCTTTCAGTGCTAAGTGTATTTATACCTTCCTTCGAGTTGATGTTAAATTCTGCATCAGTTCTCTGAACTTGCTAGGGTGACACATGCTTAATTAAACTCTCAAGGACTAACAGTTTTATAGAGTCAATAGACATACCATGAAATGTGTTTCAGAAAGAGAGCATTAGTGATCTCAAATCTTCAGGTTCAACCCTAGCGCTGAAACTAATGTTTAGCATCTTGTAACCTCCTTTGGTCATTTCACTTATCCTGTTATTAACACTACATATCTATAATTTGATAGTAAGTCTCATCCCATAATGAGATAATGTCTCATAGGGTGATGAAAGAATGACATGAAATGATATATTTAGTGTTAAATGTAAAAAAAATATTGCTGACTTCCAGATTAAGACTTGTTCAAATTCAAGACTCTTGTGCTATGTCAATAAATTCTGTATCCAGAACCATTTTTTTGAGATGCAGATCCGTCACTTCACTTATTTCCAACTCAACAGTTTCCACTTCCTGAATAATGAAGTCTCTAAAAACCTCAAACCTCCCCACAGTGTACACCCTCTGGCTTCCCCCCATTCTCAGCCTCTTTGTATGCCACTCTCTTACCTTATACAGCTGTCTATGTACCCATACTGTTTAACCTTTCCAAACTTTCTATTTAACGTCCCAGATTTTCTGCTTTTTAATTTAATTAAGAGTTAGGCCACATGGTATTTATTCTTCAGAGCTATCTTTTTAAAGATTTATTTTTATTTTATGTGTATGGATGTTTTGCTTGCATATATGTTTGTGCATCACACGCACACAGTGTCTGAGGCCAGAAGAGGATGTCAGGTCCTCTGAAACTGGACTTAGAGATGGTTTTAAGCTACTATGTGGGTGCTGGGAACCAAACCAGGTCCTCTGAAAGAGCATCAAGTGCTCTAAACTGCTAAGCCAGCTCTCCAAGCCTTTAAGAACTTTCTCAGTCCCACTATATTCTTTAACTGATATCCAGTCATACTGCTGGGGAGGCCTACCTAACCCCCTCCCTTCCTGTTCACAGCCTTCCTCAATCCCCATGTGAACAGCACTGTTTTACTCTTTCTTTGGTAGCAGTGATAATGCTTACAATTCCTTGTTTATATATTCTTCTTTCCCAATAGATTATGAATTTCATTCAGGACAGAGATCCCTGTTCTGTTCGGTGTGTTTCCTACTGACACACAGAAGTACTCCATTACTTACTGACTGAAGGAATCAATACATAGCTGAATACAGAGAAAATTATAAAGTTGGTTTTAATATAAGTTGAACTCATTTTATTTGGTAAAGGTCACCACAGCCTCACCTCTGAAACACTCAAGTTGTTTCTAGATTGTGTGTGTTTCTGCTCCTTAGTGGCCAAAAGTCTCTCCAATTTTGTAAAATGAAAGCAAGATTTGTCTAGCAATGACAGAACTTCTGTTCTGGTGTGGTTACTGACCAAATCAAATACTCTCTTCCAAAACAGTGACTCCACATTTGTCATGTGTTCCAGAGAGACTTTCAGAGAGGAAAATCTGGTCCATCAATGTTATTGATGGTATCATTTTTAATAAAAATATTTTCAAAAGATTATTTTCTCTGGCTTTGAAGACAGTTCAAAGAGAGCTGGTGTAGAAATAGTGGCTAAGAGCTTTTGGAATTCTCAAAACCATTATAATTTATTCAGGGACAATTCCAAGGAATCACTACAAAAGAATGTATGCCTCGTGGCCACTAAATTAATTTTTGATGCTAACATTGGCCATCCCTTCTACCTATAATTTAGGTGTCCTTGGAAACTGTAACCATCAATCACTGTACCCACAAAGGTCCTCCACTGTTATTTTGCTGAAGAAGCAAAGAAAAGCAGCGTTCCTGATTGAGACAGCAGAAACATTATAAACAAGGGACACACTTACCCTTTAGTGTACCTGATCCTCCAAAATCAGATTAGTGAACTCAGATGAAACAGGAGCATCTGCACACAACGCAGAGATAATCTTGACCTACCAAAGTAGAAACAAATGATGCTCCAAATTACTACAGTCCTTCTCTCAAAGGTCTATTTTAATTCACATATAACGGGGACAGAGGAAGCAGTAGCCATCTAGACTTAATAAAATGCTACAGCAAACAGCAGGCACTAAATTTTTCAAAAAGACAGTTTAAGGTTGGGGTGTAGCTCAGTGCTAGACCGCGTGCCCATCATGTAGAAGGCCCTAGGTTCAAACACCAGCACCATGAAAAAACAAAGCCAAAAACACAACAAAAATAACACAGGCAGTCTGTTCTTATATTCACTAGTAGATGTGAGTCTCAAAAAGAAAAATAACTCTTATTTTGTGATTTGAAAGTTCAGGATAATTAAGGCTAAAATTAAAAAATCACTTTACTGGGTTAAAAATCTAAGAAAAAAAAAATTTTTTTCCAAGATCCAGTTCCTGTCCTAAGGAGCATGATGAAAGCACTATACAACTGTCTTAGAATGAAAAGAAATGCACTATTTTCTAAAATGTTTAAAAAACGGTATTTACAATAATACCAGACAAAACTGACCTGCATTGTACAACCTAAAATTAGCAACTAGTATGTCCTTTTTCGTTTATGCTGTGTGTATCGCCCTTGGCTCAACCTGCCATTTGGTATGTTTTCTTATCTCTAAAGAGGAGCGACTTCCTCTTTAAATACTATTTAACTCACACGGGTGAGGATGAGTGAAACTCAATAAACGTGCTGGGAGCTTCCATTGGATCGAGGCTTTTAAAATCCTGGCCCTATTACAAATCATGCAGATGGGACCCGTGGAATTTCGATCGGGGTTTCCCACCTCCATCGAAATCAGTTGTTATCAAGCACGATGCTCAAAGTCAGAAGGCTCGTTTTACACCCAATGCCCACCCATCGGCCCCTGGGCACCTTTGCCGGTGAGGTCACAGCGTGCAGAGTGACCCTTGCACGGCAGGTGAGGAACAGCAGAGCCAGCTCGGCACAGCCTCCGCACGCTCGCCCCGCCCTCGCCCGCGCCGGTGGAGGCCGTCCTCAGGAACCCGAGCGGCCGAGCGGGAGAGGGCGGTGCGCAGCCAATGGCGTGAGTCCGCCGCAGCTCGCCCGAGCCCACCTGCCGTGCGTGGGAGCGCGAGCGGGTCAGCGTTACACAACCAGCTCCGTCAGCCGCTGGGTCGAAAATAGCAGCTAACTCGCAGCTCGCGCCTCACACCCCCGCTCGCTCGCCCGCCCCCAGCCCTCAGCTGCCCCGGCAACGCGGCTGCACATTTCCACACTCCTCGGAGGGCACGAAAAACGTTTTAAACGCTGTACCAAATACCTCCTCGGCCACTTTCCACATCCACCCATGTGGGCAACGTTTAAAATGCCGACTCGCCGCCACTTCGCCGTTTCACGCAACACCTTCAACTACTTGCAAAATACTCCGAAACCGGAGCGTTCCTGACCACACCTACCGGCTCCTCACGGCCCGGGCACCCGGCTCGCCCACTCGCAGCTGCGTCTCCTGGTCTCCCTCCGCTGCCGCGGAAGTGCGTTCTGGCGAAGCCGCCCCGGAGGCTTCAGGGAACCAGTCAGGCTCTCCCCGGGCCCTGCTCTGGACTACCTTGGCTTCCTAGAACTACAGTTCCCAGCATTCATCGGACCGCTGGCCGTGGGCCATACCCTGAGACCACCTCCTCCTTCCGGGTCCCGCCTCCTTCGCTTCCTCTTGCACCTTGTTAGAGCTAGGTTTAGAGCGGCTTGGTTTAGAGAGCTCTCACGCACACCCATGAGGGACAAATTTTGAGATTCGTTTGGATACTCAATCAAAAGAAAAGATCTAACTCCATAGCCACACAGGTTTACAAGGGGGGCGCTTTGCAAGTTACTTCTGTGGTTATCTAACTATAGGCAAAAGATAACACTGCAGTAAAATTCCCTACATAAAACTAGTCATTAAGTATTTAATTTGACTCTTCTACATACACATCAACTATCCTCTCACGTCTTGTCTCATATGTGCAGATAAATATGTCAAACGATTCATATACAGTATTTATTAGATAAAAAAACAAAAGATTACTATGACTTCCAAATTATTCCATCCCACCATATACACACACGCACAAACGGAGAAACAAAAACTGGTCGATGTTGACAACGTTTTCTTTCATTTGTTTTATCTTTTTTTTCTTACGCGCTTTACACCCTCCTGGACACCCCCCTCCCACAGTCCTTCCCCCATCCTACTCCCCTTCTGAGTGGGTAAACCCTCCCCATCCCTCAACCCTGGCAATTCAAATCTCTGTGAGGCCAGACAAGGCAGCCCAGCTAGAGGCAGGTACAGTACCCCAGGTATAGGGAACAGCTTTTGGGATAGCTCCTACCCCAGTTGTTCAAGACCCACTTGAAGACCAAACTGTACATCTGCTACTTATGAGCAGGAAGGCCTAGGTCCAGCCTGTTTGTTCTTTGGTTTGGTTTGTTCTGAGAGCCCAAGGGTTCAGGTTAGTTGACTCTGTTGGTCTTCCTGTGGAGTTCGTATGCCCTTCAGGGCATATCAGTGCGTCCTCCTGGTCTTCAGTAAGAGTCCCCAAGCTCCATCCACTGTTTGGCTGTGGGTGTCTGCATCTGCCTGAGTCAGCTGCTGGGTGGCGCCTCTCAGAGCCTCTCTAGGCTCCTGTCTGCAAGTATAACAGAGTATCCTTAATAGTGTCAGTGATTGATGCTTGCCCATGGGATAGGTCTCAAGTTGGACTGGTTATTGGCTGGCCATTCATTCCCTCAGTCTCTGCTCCATCCCCTCTACCTGCGTCCCTTGTAGACAGGATACATTTTGGGTTGAAAGTTTTGTTGATATCCCTATCACTCCACCAGGATTCCTGCCTGACTACAGGAGGTGTGCTCTTCAGATACCAAATCCCCAATGCTGTGAGTCACAGAGAAGGTCACCCCCATTGATTCTTAGGCACCTCCCATATCCCAGGTCTCTATGTTGACAAGTTTTTTATTATTTAATTTTTGCATACAAATTTTGATTATATTTCCCTCTCCCCCAACCCCTTTCAGCTCCTCCCCACCTCCCTGCCCACTCAACTTCATGCTATTTATCAAAACAAAATCAAAGCCCTTGAGGACGTAATCAAACAAACCTCAATAAAACAAGAAATCCCAAACCAAATCAAAACAAAAAGCACACAAAGACATGGAGTCTTGTTTTGCAGTAGCCAACTGCTCCTGTGGTTGATGTCATTTTGGATAAAACTGGGCTCTTTCCCAGTAGGCATCAATTGCAAAGAGCCTCTAGGCTAGAGAATAACTTTTGAATCTAAGCAAGTACACAATTTTCTGTATAATATTCATTTAAAAGTTCTGTAGATTCTCAATTGCCATCTCTCAAAAAGGATACACAATTCTCACATTTGACACGAATGTAAACCATCTCACCCATTCTCTGCCCTTGGTATTACCTTGGAGAAGAAGACCGGAGTGTCTTATGGTCTCCATCTGTAGAACAGTGTGTTTGTACCAGAAAATCATGAGAATTAAATTAATCTAAGCTTTATAAGAAGGAAAACATAGAAAAGTACAGCAGTACCTCATAGAAGGACTTCACTATTAATACTTTCCATTTTGTGTTGCTATAGTAACCACTAGACTCTTACTCAAAAAGTGGGGGAAATCTATTATCTGTACACTGCTATCTTTTTCTCACGATGGCCATATTGCTTCAGATGGCAAACAAGTCTATCTAAGGCCAGAAACAATTAGCCCCCAAGCAGAACTGGAAAAAGTAGATCTCTAGCACACAGGTCTTGTCACCCGAGTCCTGTTTCTGGCCCAAGCTTTTCTGCCTCCTGAGTGTGGACAAGATGCTTCATGAGCCTCTCCTCCCATGCCAGCGCCACCATGATGGGTTATACTCTCAAATATAAGCCAGAATAAACCTTTCTTTCTATGTTCTTCTTCTGAAGTACTTTGTCACAGTCATGAGAAACGCAATGCAGCCCCCTCTTTCCTCCAATCCTCTTCCGTCCTAAGAACTGTTTGACTACTTGGGGACACCCAGACAATACAGGATGTCACAGTTTTATGGACCCGATTAGCAATTTTAAATTCACCCAGAACCTTACCTCACTCCTTGCCATGCAATATGACATGTTTAGGTTTGGAAAAGGTTGTGCTGACTTTAGAAAATCTAATACTGCCTATCATATTCCAAGAACCTCTTCCAGGCTGAGTCCAAAGATCTGATTTTTGAGACTTTATTTTCTCCACTTTTTTTTTTAACCACTTTTCCAAAAACCTTCTTTTCCTTGGATTTGAAAGTGCTGCTATTTCTATTTCTAATCTCTCCAGTTAGTTCCGTGTCAACCTTTCCTTTCCTTTTCTCCTTCCCAGTCTCCAGTGTAATTAGCACCAGGCCAAGTCCTCTGCTCTTCCCAAAGCCAACACACTTTCTTGGAGCGGAACAACCAATTTTCTCAAATCCACATCTTTGGCCCAGACTTGCCGTTACTTTAGTATATAATTACCAGTCTGTGTGCTTTTCTGCTTGCATCAATTCAGCCTTTGCTAATACAAATTAACTGCACTCCTGTGGCGTTAACCAAGGCCTTAACACGTGAGTGTTTTCACTTCATTATCCATTTTTTATTGATGTATTCCTTTTTTAGCCATTTTATTGGATATTTTATTTATTTACAATACAGATGTCATTCCCCTTTCCCCATTTCCCCTCCCTAGAACCCCCATCATATCCCTCCTCCTCCTTTATGCTTTTATACCATTTAAATTACATGCAAGTATTAAGGTCAGTTCTAGGTTGAGGAACTAGCAATACAATAGATGCAAATAGTCAAGGAACTAGCAAGACAAACAGGCAGGAATCTAAAATTTAAGCTAGAACAAAGAAGTAGGCTTCAGGCATGAAAATGACTTTGGGCTAGGACAGGGAAGTAGGTTCAGATATTTTGGTCATCCTGATAAGTCCTTAGAAATAGTGATCACAGGAGTGATCACAGAACTCTGTTTATTGTCCTGTATGTTATTTGACTATATTGTTGATATATTCTTTATGCTCTATTTAAATTAGGCATCACATCTTGATTCCTCCTATAATGGACAAGGGAAGACAGTTCTGAGCATTTGTAGTAGTCAGAAAGTGGGAAGCTAGAATTTTTATTAATTATTTTATTTCTTTACATTTCAAATGTCCCCCTTCCCAGTCCCTCCTCCTCAAGCCCACCACCCCACTCCCTCCCCTTCACCCCTACCCTCCTCTTTGCTTATCACATGTGTCTTTCATTAGGGAATCGAATATTGGGCCACCGAGCTACCAGGGCAATATGAGTAGCATTAATTACCTAATGCAACACTCTTTAATGATGAACTGTGGCCTAGAAGAACAAGCCAAATGAACCCTTTCCTCTCCTACGTCTTTTGTTTTTTTTTTTTTTTTTTCTTCCTCAGAGTGGTTTATGTCAACCATAGGAAATGAAGTGACAGTAGGTAAAGGTTTATGATTACAGAGAACTGTTAAACACCTAGGTGTGGTGGCTCATGCCTATTGCTACTTGGCTGAAGCTGGAGGATCATTTCAGCCTGGGGAATTCAAACGGCTTCCTGGGCAGTGTAGAATATCAACTAACACACACACACACACACACACACACACACGCACATGCACACGCAGAGAGAGAGAGAGACAGAGACAGAGAGACAGAGAGAGAGAGAAGAGAAAACTTTGATGCATTTTCAAAAACTGTTAGGAACCCATAGCAGTCTGTAACAGGAAGCATGACAGCTCGTAGGTTTCTTTTTAGGAGTTGTGATACTGGGGACTGAGCCTATGGCCTCCACATGCAAAGCAATCTGCTACTAAGTGATATCCCTAGCCTTTTTTTTTTTTTTTCATTCATTTTTCAGTCAGGATTATATGTAGCACAAGTTGACCTTGAATTTATTCTTCCTGCCACTGGGGTTACAGAGCTATCCTACCAACCCTGCAGTAAGCTTCTAATCTTTAATAGTTGCTATCTGCGAGCTGAGGAGGAGAGATGATACAGAAAGGTTTGTCTAGAAGTGAGGTCATGAAAGCTTTGTCTGTACCTGTTTTCTGGGTTCTAAACTGTTCAGTGTAACCATGGCCACCACCTCTTGCCCTGGTTTCAGTTTTTAAAAGAGAAACTTGTGTCTTAACTTTTGTAGGACTACATTACAGATTTGGAAACATCACATGTCTGGTTCTTTGAAACAGATTAGCTTTGATGGTCTCCTGTTTTATAGGAAAAAACTATCTGTATCCATGGTACAGTTCTTACTGTTATTCTTGATGCCAAATGGTACCACTTCTGGGAAAGAGTGTTTTAGAAGCTGAGGTTCAGTTATTATATAGTATTCTTGTTTTCCCCGTCACGATGCAGCTGACTAAGGGCTTTTGCTATTTTATTTAATCATGTTTCAAACCTAGTCAGAAGCTTTTACTCAACATTTGTCCTTGGTTTAAAACAGTCTTCATGTCCTGTAACCTTTAGAAAACCATATACAAATAGAAATAAAGGTATATTTTAGCTGTATAATTATGTTCTTTTGTTTAATACAATAAAATTATACTGAAGTCTTCTTAAGGCTTTTTATATAGAAATAATATCAAAATAATGTTTGATAACCAATACAAAATGAAGGCGTTGGCTAGAAATCACTGGCAATTTCAGAAAACACCCTGAAATCTCAGGAAGCTTTTGTCCTTTGCTTTCAACTTTGAACACACTCAGAGTTTAGAAAACAAATAGGAAAAAAAATACTTTGTCATATATTGCTCTAAAATTAATTACACTATGAACCACATATCCTGTTCTTCAAATTCCAAGAATTTCAAAGGTCATGTTTCAGACAGTAGCTATACCTCACATAGCCTGGATCTGCGCATCCCAAAGACTTATATTTCTACTGTAGACACTTTAATGCTATGCACAAAGGGATAACTTCCTCTATAGTCTTCCAAGTACCTGATAATTATTAATTAATAAACTGTCACATGGTGAAAAACATTTAAAAATTATAATTTGCCCCAAATGAGTGGGCTGGTACAGTCAGAAATAGTAGTTAAAATCAAATTGTCCTGATCAGAGCCAAAGAGTCAATGACCTTGCTTGTTCCTCCTAAGTACCCATAGGGAATTTACAATATTCAAAATTATCTTTCTTCTACCCTCTTCCCATTTATATTGCATGCTTGTTATTCTCCTTCAACCAGTTAACACACACACAAAGATAAAACTGAAACCCCTGGTGGGTATGTTCCCACTGCCTGCCAAGCTCTAATCAGAAGACAAGATACGTCTTTAAGGGGAGAAACAACAACAACAACACTGTTTTTCCTTTCGTTGATTTTACAGTAAAAATGATATTGTCTTAACTGCCACCACTTAATCTCAACTAGCATCTCACTGCCTTAATCCCAAGTAATAGCATTTTGTAAAGCAGAGTATTTTTTCCAAATGTCTTTAACAATTGGCTATTTGAGACTCATACTGTTTTCTTTTCTTACTAATAGTGAGGTAGTCTCATTATATAGCCTTGGCTGACCTGGAATTCAGTAGGTAGACCAGGCTGGCCTCAAACTCATAAAAACTCAATGCCTCTGCTGGGATTCAAGGCATGTGTCACCACACCCAGCTTCTCACAACGTTTTTATAAAGCCTATATGATCCCGCCAACATTTAAAAAATGATCAGGAGAAAATGTACTGGGGTATTAGATAATACATATGTCTAAGTACCCAGCCTATGGAGACAGTACCATTTTATCTGATGCAACAAACAGTACAGTCCACATACTTGGCAAATGTTCAGATTTGTTCCATTTGCTTATTTTAAAAGAAAAGTCAGATTTAAATCAAATTTGTGATACTCAAGAAATAGAAATACACAATAAATTCATTATGCTGACACACTTTTAAAATAAGACAATCTTATGTGTAGTTGTATTTTTTTTATTTCTCATTTTTTAAGACTACAGTAATGATGTTTATGCTATTGCTTTGAAACATTTTCATCGTTACAGTTGAGCATCTGTGATGTTGGGAATCAAACCCAGGGCACTAGACATGTTAGGCAAGGGTTACCACTAACCAACATCCCAAACCACTGAATCATTTTAATGTATCATCTTTGTAGGAACCGGTATTGGCTCAGGACACCCTAAGACCAGTTCTCAGCACAAAGGTTTATTTTCTCTGGTGGGACAAAGAGCAGGAAATTGAGACAAAGACAGGAGATGCAGGATGAGGAAGAAGGGGAAGGGAAGAAGTGAGAGAGGAAGGGGTGTTTCTCTGCCCTGCCCTGGGGAGGGGGCTCAGTACACATAGACAAAAACAGATTGCTTCTGGATAGAGAGGAGTCAGACATGACATGTAGTCTCATGGTAGTTTATAAAGGTAAAATGGAAAACCCCATGTTAGCATGAGGCATTTAACTTTAATTGGGCATGTTAATTAGGTTTACCAAAGGGCTTTTGATTACTGGATGCTGGACTTCAGTACTTTGATAGTTGACCTTGGTAGTCAGCTTCAGGAAGTAGCCAAATAAGGGAATAGATATTGGTAGCTAGCTAGCTTTAGAAATGCAATCTAATGGTTTCTAGCAAGGCAGAAGGAACTGGGGAGGCCTGCCAGACATTTGTCTTGCTCCAACTGATTAGAGTCCCTTCCTTCATGCCATAAATTTTTGTATGGGATGTACTCTTGCTAATTGGCTTTTCAATCTTACCTTACAAATTAAAAACTATTCCATTTATTTATGTACTTTGTATTTGTCAAGAGTTTTTTTTAGCTTCTGTTTCCTGCCTCAAGGAATCTCTGACTCCTATCATTGCAAAACATCTGAGCTCAGTAGAAGTACAACTTTACTGGAGGGCTGGATAAAACCTGAAATAGTATACCCTGATGTAACCTGTCCCATTATAAAAGCAGGCTTGGGCCACTGAGATGAGTGTGTAAAAGCACTCCTTGCACATGTGTGGAAACCTGAGCTTGATCCTTATAACACACCTTAAGGATGAAGACAGAAACCAACTCCACAAAATTGTCCTCTGACTCCCACTTGCCTGTGGCACACCCCCCCCCGTCACAAATAAATAATATATTTTAAAAGAAGACATTTCTTTTTACATAGTCAATACATATTTATCATTTAAAAGAAAAACAAACCTTCATCGTGATAAGTAATGAGATGTTATACACTAAAACAACATGTTATGATTTAGGCTAGACCACATACACAATGATGAGACCAGAGATCGTACGGCCTACTCTGTGATGTTTTAAACTATGAAATTGACTAATGTTGTGGTGAAGTAGTTAAACCACTTTGGCTCCTGCAGGGTCACGTGCACACTACACCCATCCAAGAACTCTCTGGCTAGCTAATTTTGATATGCCTCAACTAGCTCAATGGTTGAGCATTTCTAAACCTCTTAGTGGCTAGCATACATTTCACCCTGGTATTCCTGACTTAACACCTTCTAAATCTATGTTTATGTTTGCTGCCCTGTTACCTTCTATGAAGCACCCACCCCTACACACACGCATAGGGCTGCTTTCTCTTTCCATCTACATTGCTGGATGATTTTTCTTCTGCAGCTCTTAAATCTGACCCTTCTCCCTCCGAATCATGGTGACTCTCCTCTTCCTCCCCCCATATTGCAAGTCTCTGAGGTTTTTGAAGACCATCTATCTATTCATAGGATATCTGAACAAGCAAACATTGCTTGTTTCTAGCTATTTATTATCTGTTCAACCTAGGGTTTATATTTCTGTGATAATCTAGACTAGTATCGGACATAACCATGAGTTTGACTGTCTTACTATTGTATTTCTTAAATACCCTAAACAGATTATAATAGCAGCTTTAAAAGGACTAGAACTAAAAATTGCATTCTTAAACAAGTTATAAGGGTCCAATACCTTATAGAAGACTTGAAACGATGTGGACATAGTGTGTTGTGACAAAAATATCCTTAAGTTTTCTATCAATATATAAAGATTTTTATCAATGAAAATCTTAAACCTGTATGACTATACAATAATACATATCAATGTAAATAAGAATAACCTTGTTTGAGAGTAGCAATAGCTCTAAGTTGAAAAGTACATTCAATAATCTACCCTTTTATCCCATTATTCCTACATGATATTTCTATATTCCTCCTTTTCTTTTCAACTTTGTTCCCTTTATTTAATAAAGGATAGAGAAAAAGAAAAGCAAGAAAGAAATTCCTGAGTCTAAGCTTCTATCCCTTGTTTTGCTTTTTGTTTTTGTTTTTGTTTTATAATCAGGATCATTAACAGCTTATAAACACCCACCTAAACAACAACAAACATCCATAACTCATAAAATGTCCAAACCATCTACCTCATCTTAGGGAATGGGGTGACAGTCTTCTTGAAATTGTTTCCTGGTAATGTGGGTGTCTCAGTGTCCCCAAGGTAAATCTCATCAGGGGTCTCTTCTCGGTTTTTATTTACTGCGAACATACAAGCTCTCACAAGTGATATACAATTTTGCATTGACATATGTATGGAATGGGGAAGGTGCACAGATCAGTTAATGAGGAATCTTTGCTCTTTGAGCAGATTCGAAAGATGTCTTTCTTAAGCTTGTGTGGATTGTAACTAAACTGCAATATGAATTTTTTTTTAATTGGAAATTTTTTATTGGAAAATTTTTTTTTACATTTCAGATGTTCTCTACTTACCCCATTTCCCCCCCTCCCTCCCAGGAACTCACTATCCCTTCCCCCCTCCTCCTGCCTTCACGTTGGTGTACTCCCACCCACCCTCCCCTGTACCTTCCCTCCCCACCCTCGAGTATCCCCCCCAACGACGTCCAGCCTTCATGGGACCAAGGATCTCTTCTCCCACTTATATATAGCTCCCTTGCATATATAGCTGGAGCCATGGGTCTCTCCCTAAGCGCTCCCAGGCTGGTGGTTTAGACCCTGGGGGCTCTGGTTGGTTGGGATTGTTGCTTTCCTCATGGTGTCTCGAATCCTCTCAACTCCTTCAGCCTTCACTCTGTCTTCTCCATTGGGAACTCCATGCTCAGTTTAATGGTTAGCTGTGAGCATCTGCCTCTGAGTATGTCAGACTCTTGCAGACCTCTAAGGAGACAGCTATATCAGGCTCCTGTCAGTGTGTACATCCTGACATCCACATCAACCTCTGCCTTTGGTGACTGCACATAGGATGGATATCTAGGTGGAATAGTCTGTAGACGGTCCCTCCTTCAGTTTCTGTCCTGCACTGTGTCTCCATATTTGCACCCTTGAGTATTTTGTTACTCCTTCTAAGAAGGACTGAAGGCTCCCCTATTTGGTCATCATTCTTCATGAGCTTTATGTGGTCTGTGAGTTGAATCTTGGGTATTTCAGGCTTCTGGGCTAAAATCCAATAATCAGTGAGTGAATACCATGTATGTTCTTTTGTGATTGGGTTACTTCACTCAGGATGATATTTTCTAGTTCCATCCATTTATATAAGAATTTATCAAATTCATTGTTTTTAATAGCTGAGTAATGAATTTTTATCTGTCATTTAAAGAATGGTACGATAAGTCCTGGGGACTTTATAGCCAAGATTTACTGACTACATTTGGATATTTAAGTCCCAGTCAGTCTTAGAGCTGTTCCCATAAAGAGGATCAGCATATACATTACCTGTCTTGGTCTTTTGAAGTTCCCTCTTCTTGTCTGTAGCTGAGATCTTCAGGCTGTGTCTCCTGTCACTTCCGAATTTTATCAATTTGGAAGGAATCCATACTTTTCTTTCCCACGGAAACATAGATGTAATCTCTCTTCAGCATATTTTCTGTTTTCCATTCTGAGGTTAGGACATCTTTAAAATACACCAGATAGTTTAGTTCAGCAGTTTTTCCATAATCCAATGTCTCTCAGAAGTTGTAGAGTTTTGTTGACTGGCATTTAAAACATTCAAAGTTAATAAAGCACTATGATGTAATCTATCTCTGGAGTCTTTGTTACTCTTTCTGTTAAGCATTTCTTTTAAGGTATGATTGGATCACTCCACAATTGCTTGCCCTGTAGGATTGTGTGGTATACCTGTAATATATGTAGCTGGATATTTTACAATAACTCGGTAATGTGGGAGGAGTTGGGAAGAGTGAAGGAAGGGAGGAGGAGGAAGAGGAGGAGCAAAAAAAAAAGAGGACTGGAGAGAGGGGAAGATGGTGGCGGATGTATGCATGTCTCTAGCAGTCTAAGGTAGTTGTAATATCTAGGTTAGGTATGGGGTAACACCTCTAATTGTGTGGGCTACTTGGTAATTGAGCATTACCAAACATATAAAGCCTTTGGATAATCTTTAAGCATTAGAGTCTCATTTCTATGGGGTACCGTGTGGATGGTGGGATGGTCTGGGCTCAGCCAAGCATTGTAGAGACAGCATGGGAGATTGGCAGAGCCGTCTCCCACGCTGGCATCTCGCTGGGTGCAAGGGCCAGTGTTTCTGGCTGGCCATTTCTGTCTGAGCTAAGCAGTGCCACCGTCGCTTTGATAGTCAGCCCAAAAAAATGCCATTTTAAATTTTAACTTTAACAATATATTTATATAATGTAAAAATATAAATTAATATATATTTATATATAATTTATATTATGCATATATACAAACAATTTATATTTATATATTATACCACTCCTGGGCATATACCCAAAAGATGTTCCACTATCACACAAAGACATGTGCTCCACTGTTTTCATAGCAGCCTTATTTGTAATAGCCAGAACCTAGAAACAACACAGTTGTCTCTCAACTAAAGAATGGATACAGAAAATGTGGTTCATTTACACAACGGAACACTGTTCAGCTAATAAAAATGAGGACATCATAAGTTTTGTAGGAAAATGAATAGAACTAGAAAATATCATCCTGAGCAAGGTAACACAAGTTAAAGTTAAAGTGGGGTCCTGAGTCTGCCCTGCCAAGGGGCTAGGGCAGCTCGGGGAGGCAGGCTGCAGGAAGTTTGACTGCGTTTACCCCAGACCAGCGGAAGTTGGACTATGTGAAGCTGCATGGACACTGCTGGGGGATGGGGGGAGAGCACAGTCTGAGTCCCACAGGTCCGTTGGTAGGTCAGTCGGCTTGTTTGGTGGTCACTGTGGCTGGGAATGTAGAGCGTCTTCTGTGGGAGAGTAGACACTGTTTCGGCAAAGGCCTGTTCCATTGTTCCCCATGGTGGATCCCAATGAAGAGAGACAGTTCATGGTTTTAAGACGTTTGTTGTCATGTTTGAAAGGTTTTTTTCAGGGTGGGCCTGAGGTTAAATACCTTTTGCAGGTAGGAGTGTCTGGGAAGGAAAGCTTAATTTGCTAAGCACTTCAGGTCTTTAGGTACCTCATTAAAACAGAGATCTGTCTTGAGGCTATGTGGCCTGTGGTCACACACTCTACCTGTGAGGGGCTAGGGATGTTGGCCTTGTGTGACTGAAGGACACAAATCTATGGAGGGCTGTGGCCTCATGTCAGGAACCTAGGGTCTGGGGGTATGGCAAAATGCCTGCCGTCCCTTAGGGTCACCTGGGTTCCCTCAGGGTCACCTGGGATCCCTCAGGATCACTTGGAGTCACTGGGGTTTCCAACCTCTGCTCAACAAGAAACTAGGCTACCTTTCATGATCCTACAACCCATCCCCAAAAGCATGTGTATGGTATGCACTCACGTGGATATTAGTCAAAATGTACAGAATACCCATGATACAACTCCCGGACCATATGAAGCTTAACAAGAAGGAAGGCTTGGATGTGGATGCTTCAATCCCACTTAGAAGAGGGAACAAAATAATCACGGGAGGCAAGAGAGAGGGAGGGATCTAGGTTGGAAAGAGTAGGAGAGTGGATGGTGAAACAGGGGCAGGATCAGGTATAGGGGGAGACAGGAGAGAAGCCCAGAAGGCCAGCAGAATAAATGGAAATATGCAGTAGCAGTGGGTAGGGGGCAGATGTACTCTACATGTATTCCACTCTAGAAAGTCCCAGAGCCCTGGGATGTGAGAGGCTCCCAGGAAGCAACTGGGATGACCTTAGTCAAAATGCCCAATAGTGGGGAGGTAGAACTTGAAGAGGCCACCTGCAGTAGATAAACATGACCCCCAGTTGAAGCATGGGGCCGGCCACCCACCCACCTCCAAACTTTTTGACCCAGAATTGTTCCTGTCTAAAGGTAATGCATGGACAAAATGTAAAGGTAATGTAGGAACAAAAATGGAGCAGAGACTGAAGGAAAGGCCATCCAGTGATCAGGCCAACTTGGGATCCATCTTTTGTGCCGGCACCAAACCCTGACACAATTGCTGATGCCATGTTGTGCTTGCAGACAGGAGCCTAGCATGGTTGTCCTCTGAGAGGCTCTGCTAGCAGCTGACTGAGACAGTTGCAGATACTTAGTGGCAACCATTGGACTAAGATTGATGAACCCTATGGAAGAGTTAAGGGAAGAATTGAAGGAGCTGAAGGGAATTGTAATCCCATAGGAAGAATAATAGTATAAACTAACCTTATACCTCAGAGCTCCCAGAGACTGAGCCACCAACCAAAGAGCATACATGGGCTGGTTCATGCCCCCCACCCCAGCACATATATAGCAGAGGACTGCCTTGTCTGGCCTCAGTGGGAGAGCGATTGCCTAAAACTTGATGAAGGATGCTAGCGGGGTGAGGTGTAGGTGAGTAGGTGAGGGAGTATCCCTTCAGAAGCAAAGGGAGGGGGATGGGTAAAAAACTGAGTAGGGAAACTGGGAAGGGGAACAACATCTGGAATGTAAATAAAATAATTTAATAAAACATATTTATGTATAAATATATAAATAAATGTTTACATATAAATAAAGATTTATATGTGTGTTATATATGTAAAAATTGCACATTTTACTAGAGACATGCTGGAGCATTGTTAGTCTTATTTTGTACAGGTATCCCCATAATGGTCATAACTTCTAATAAATGCATAATTACAGAATCTGCCTTTTCAGAAGATAAAGCTGGTACCCATTGAAATCCTGAATATGTCTACAGTGTGGTACACTTATTGTAGTTTACCAAACTCTGTGAAATGAAACATATCCATTTGTCAAATTTAATTTCTTTGGGGACCTTTAGGGCTACTTCCTGCAGATGATGAAGTTTGGTTATATAAAGAACAACGAGAATATTTCTTTAGAACTTCCTTACACTGTTGCTAAGTGATAGATAATTCTTTCTTTAAACCTTTGCTGATAACATGGTGGTTTTTTTTTTTTTAAATGAAATTCTGAACCTCTAGCACAGTTCCTATCAGTAGCTGATCAGTTTCATCATTATCTTGTGCTAGAGGGCCTAGAAGACACTCACAGGATCTGATATGTGTATATACAATACATGATTTCTATTTCTGATCACTTGTAATTGAATAAATGGTGAAATCAATTTGGAATCATCCTGAATTAAGTTCAGTGGTTTTTATATGCAAAACAACCTTTCTGCATATTGAGTCAGTAACTACATTAAGAGACTCTAGAAAAGCTAATAATACTATTAGAATGGCATACAACTCTCATTTTTGAACTCAAAGGGCTCTGAGCTACCTTATTTATTTTCTCTTTCTTTTAACTTGCTTTTCCTAATTTATTATTGCATTAGTAATTATATTCTAAATGTAGCTATTTTGAAATATATTTGAAAGATAAAATTAATATCCTTGGGAAAAAAACAAAATTTATTTTAAGAAATGTTAAAATATGTACTTCAATATAAATAAATTAACAACAATGGTGGTCAATTCAGTATCTTTTTTGTTTTTTGAGACAGGGTTTCTCTGTGTAGCCCTGGCTGTCCTGGAACTCACTCTGTAGACCAGGCTGGTCTCGAACTCAGAAATCGCCTGCCTCTGCCTCCCAAGTCATAAAGGTATCAACGAATAGTATCTTGAACATACATCTTAATTTTTTTTAATAAGTGAACATATTATGTAGATAGTAGATTAAATGTTGTTCAACAAGTTGCAGTATAATCAAATCAATTCACAACAATTATACTTGAAGCTTCAACTGATTGGCCAAATTTCATGTAACTTGAACATACACTTTGTCTTTAATTTACTCTTTTGTTGTAACCAGCTGGTAATGGTAACCTTCAACTTGTCCAATGCTGATTTAGTGTAGCCAGGCATCATCTAACATACCTTCTTTAATGTTTTTTTGCTCCAGTGTCACTGTCTGGTTGGCCTTTAAGGCTCCAGTGCTCAGGTTCACCCTGTGCAGAAGAAACCCACCTCCTGGCTGCTTGCAGAAGAGATTCCCCATCTGACTGCCTTCAGGTCAAGACGTGGAACTTTTCAGCTCCTCCAGTGCCATGTCTTCTGCCTGCTTCCCACCGTGATAATGACTCAGCCTCTGAAACTGTCAGCTAGCTCCATGAAATGTTTTCCTTCGTTGCCTTGGTCCTTCACAGCAATGAAACAACTACGATTTGGTCCCAAGGACTGGGGCATTGTTGTGATAGCACTGAGCATGCTTTTGTTTGGAGAACTGTGGATTTGGGACTTTGGATTGAAAAGCAATGGAATGTGCTTAATGGCCAGCCAGTAGGAATTATGAAAGACTTTGTTGCTGAGTATGATTTCAACTGCTTAAAAGGTTTCAGGGGAAAAGAATTTTAGTATGTTGCATGGAGGAGATCATTCTTATGTGTTTTGGTGAAGAATATGGCTGCTTTTGCTCTTTTCTGGGGAGTCTGCCTGAGTCTAAGGTGAAGAAATTCAGATTAATTGTATTGACAAAGGGAGTCTCAAATCAACCAAATTTACTGTCCTGTGGTTTGCTCTTATGAGGGGCATTTTGATCAAGCATAGAAAGGAAAAATACAAAATATATGGTTCAAATATTAAAGGGGCACCAGTAAATGCAATGGAGCTAAATTTTGTGTTCAGGGATATTAAATGGACTTTAGGGAGTGGTGACCTCAGGGCAAGATTCTACCCTGTTAAGCTTTAGCTTATTGTTTATACATTTGCAGTTGAACAAGGGATAGTTATATCATATTAGGCATTATGATGACTTGGTTATTGTTTTATTTGGAACATAAGGAGATAATTCTGTGTCAAAATGACAGGGATGGATTATGATGGCTATTCTCAGTTGTCAACTTGACTACATCTGGAATGAACTACAATCCAGAACTTAAAAAGATCTTGTGAAAAGGGTAAAGAAGATGACCTGAAGAAAATACAAATTGTTTTCAGCGGGTGGTGAAAAGATTAAAACCCACAGCTTTAATTCCAGCATTTAGAAAGACGGAGCAAAAACAAAAAAATATCTAGAGATAAAAAAAAAAAAATCTGTAAGGTAAGAAAGCTAGTTCAGCTGTGTGGTACACACTATCGCATTTAGAGACGGAGGCATACAGTATCGAGTTCAAGGTCAGTTTACAGAGCAGGTACTACGACAGCCAAACTAGGCAGTGAAAGATGTAAAAGAACAAGGGGGCCGGGTCCCAACCCGAACAAGCAGCAGAAATTGGCAGCTTTGGTCATGTGGCTCTAGTTTAGAACAAGAACAAAAGGGGTTACTGAACAATTGATGCTGGTAAGCTGCAGCTAAGAAATTGGTGGTGATTAAAAAGCAACCAGCATCGAGGTGAGTGAGATCTTCTGGGAAGTGTTTTCTGAGAGCACAAAGATGCTGTGTTCCAGAGCTGGCCAAGGTTGTGCCTCGTGCTGGTAGCTGGGGTTGGTAATGTGTAAGAGTCACCCAGGTGGTACTGGCATAAAGGGGCATAAAGAGGCATAAAGGGGCAGGGAGAGCAGCTGAGGCTTGGCTGAGAGGTCAGGAAAGGCCACTGGTGAAGATGCAGCCTCAGTTTCAGTTGACAGCCCAGGACTGAAAGGGTCACCCAAAGAAGTTGAGGCTTGGCACCATGAAGGGAGTCTATGAGAGACCATTGGTGAAGCCTAGTTACAACAGAAGATTCCTAGGGTATTGGAGATGCCACTACTGTGGGGTGAACACCAAAAACAGCAGCAGCAGTAGGGTAGAGTTAATCAGAGATTAGAGTGCTACAGAGGGCAGAGCTGGAGATGTGACCCAAGTCATTTGGAGGAGCCCAGAAGATGTGCAGACCCCAGACATTGGAACAAGAAGTTATAAAGTTGTGTTGCCTTGGAGACTCCAAGATGTTAGTGATGTAAGAGTTGTGGGATACCTGCAGAGGAAAGCAGCTAACAGGGAGTAGAACCAGCCCAGAAGAAAGAATTGTGTTGCAGTCATCAAAGCTGAAAGGGGTTGGACATCAGACAGAGATGTTTGGAGTTTGCCAGCTCGTTTTTGGCTTGCTTTGGTCCAGTGTTTTCTCACATGACATTTGGAAAGGTAATGTATACATTGTGTGATGTTGGAAGTTATGTGATCTGCTTTTTGATTTTATAGGGGATTACAGTTAAGAAATTGCATGCAGAGACTCTGCACTTTTAAGCATTGCTAAAATGTATCTTGCATTATGCTCTGGTTATGTTTGGCCCCCATAGTTTTGGCTCATGTATCTGAACAAGCCTATGGGGGCCAGGGAGTGGAATGTAGTGGTTTGAATATGCAGGGAATGGCACTATTAGGAGCTATGGCCTTGTTGGAGTAGGTGTGGTCTTGTTGGAAGAAGTGTGTCACTGTGGTGGTGGGCTTTGAGTCTCCAGTGCTCAAGTTCCACCCAGTGCAGAAGAGACCCACCCTGGCTGCCCACAGAAGAGTCTCCATCTGGCTGCCTTCCGATTAAGATGTAGACCTCTCTGCTCTTGCAGCACTGTATCTGTCTGCACACTGCTTTCCTTCCCACCATGCCAATAATGAACTGAACCTCTGAACCTGTAAGCCAGCTCCAATGAAATGTTGACCTTTCTAAGGACACCGTTGCTTTAGTCACGGTGTCTCTTCACAGCAATGAAACCCTAACTAAGATACCCACCTAAGACCAGCACTAAGACAAGATCAAATCAAAATGCGGACTCTTGAATTCAGCTCATGAAGCTGTCCTCACTGCTACTCGCTGATGAGTAGAAAACATTTGAAAAGGGCACTGATGGGATAAAGTGTCTAACAAGCCCAGCTTCAATCATGTAGGCTGACCAGTATAAGCTCATCGTGGTTTTCCTCAGCCTCACTTCTTTGTTATGAAGTAGGCCATGCCAGCTCCCTGCAGCTTCTGCTGTGCAGTACAAGCGGGATGAGCTTTCTACCTGTTCTTTGTAGCACTGCATGTGCAGCAGCCTGCACAGTGCTCAATAAATTCCCCTGTAACGAAGAAAAAAGAGATAAAAGAAAAAGTAGTCCATGCACTAGAATGAGAGAGAGGTGGGCATTGAGAACAGAAACTAGATTAAAATTAAAATAGTATTTTATCAAACTATACATATTATCAAGTCAGAAGAAATTTAAGCCCAATCAACATACAACTAAAAAAGAATTTTTAAAAAGGGATCAATGACCACAACTGTTACTAAACAAGAAATTATTAAATAATTTTTAACAAATAAAAAAGTGTTATTACAGAAAGGGGCTGGCGAGACAGCTCAGCAGTTAAGAACACTGGCCCCTCTTGCAGAGGCACTTGCACGGTGGCTCCCAACTGTAGAGAACTCCAGTCCCAGGATATTTGACACCCTCTTTGGGTTGCCACAGGCATTTCATTCACACATCACAGGGTACACGTATTTACTTGAAGACAAAATAGCAAACCACATACAATAATAAAATAAACATACTATTAAAAAACATATTTTTGAAACCTGGTTCCATTATAAAGTGCAGAGTAACCTAGAACCTGCTATGTCACCCAGGAGGGACTTTTTACTCAAAATCCTCTGCTTCTCCTTCCCAAAGGATGTGGGTAGATGGCCCCAACCACCATGCTTGGTTAAGGAAGTTTTTTAAAGGTCATTAACTTGCTGCTACTTTGTAATAAGAAAAAAAGTTAGAGAAAATGACAGTGAAGCTGTTTGTGGAAAAAAGTGTAAAATTTTCCATAAAAACATAAGCTGAACCAGACTGAAGTTCTCAGCAAACAGAAATGTCTTTTGCCTCATACTGCTTGAATTTATTTTTTAAAAGTGAGCATGTACATTTCACATAATAAATTTCATCTAAAGGGGAAAAACTCTCTAAGTATTTTTTAAATACTTGAAACAGGAATTAATAAAATCTATCTTCTTGGAAGGTAGGCTTCCCCACTGATTATAGAATGTATTCTGCCTAGAAACATCAAGTGGCTAACACAAACTGCCTAAATCTGAAAAATAATGTAATAAAGAGGGGGTAGTTGTAAGAAACTTCAAAATCAAAGTAGGTTAGCCAGTGAGGACCCTTTGACCCAATTAGCTATTAATCAGACTGTGAGGTCCTCGAGCGCCACCAATGGGACCCAGTCACCACCCACATCAGGAATAAAATTCAGGAGCCCGGCTGGTCTCAGTGTGCTTTGCTAGCCTGGGTCTTCTGTACACTTTTATGCAAAAAAGGAATCGTCATGCTGAGCTAAAACCAGAAGAAAAGGAGAATAAAAATTTATCTTCCTGAATGATGACACATATATCAGGAAACCTACCAATAAATACTATCTTTAAAATGTGGACAAGCTTTCAAATTAATGTAATTTTAATACTATTTTTAATTGATACAAAATTATACATGCATCTCTATCATACACAGCATGTTTAGAAATACAGTCAATCTACTTTAAAAGATGTTTCCTCAAAATTTTTTATAGTTAGAATACTTATAACCTACTTAATTACAAATTTTCAAACTATGATTCATTGCTCTATACACAAGGTACACAACGGTCATCTGAAAAGCTTAACTGAAACTTTGTATCCTTTGACCAACATCTCTTAATCTTCTAGCTCCTATTTATACCACAAATAATTACCATTTTCAGTATTTCTATCAGCTCAATTTGTCTTTTTAAGATCCCACATGTGGATCACTGATATTTGTCTTGCTGTGCCTGCCTAGTTTCTTTGATCATAACGCACTGCAGGCTCATCCGTGTTTTAAACATGATTTTCTGATTCCTTAGAACCAAATAGTATTCTGTCAATATGTCATACTAGATTTAAATGCTGCCTTTTCTGGAAACAGTAGCAGCACACTTTGAGGTGGCTCAGTCTAAGACGCTGAACTGGAACTCCGCAGGTTAAGCAACTGTTTGCTATGATGCACATTATTTTCTTTGTCATCCTGATCATCCAGGGCTTTCCTTATACAGGTCTTCAACTCTTCAATCCCTTCTCCAGTGACTGTTGAGATGGGAACGACATGCTGGAATTCCACAGCCTTCTCTGGAATCATCTTTGTTTCAAACAAATGCAGAAAATCTGAAACAAGAACAGGTGATTTTCATTGCCTTTTAAAAAATTAATTCAAGCCGGGCAGTGGTGGCGCACGCCTTTAATCACAGCACTTGGGAGGCAGAGGCCGGCAGATTTCTGAGTTGGAGGCCAGCCTGGTCTACAGAGTGAGTTCTAGGACAGCCCCGGCTACACAGAGAAACCCTGTCTTGAAAAACAAAAAAACAAACAAAAAAAATTAATTCAAAACTGTGAAAGTGACAACGTAGCATCTGGAACTCTTTCCCTGTTCTTCCCTGTCTCATAAACTCTTGGGATTTGTGTTGTATTACTGACAATGGTGGTTCTTAGCACCGGTCAGTACTGAGTAAATAACGACTGGACAAATTTATTTTAAACAAAATGAAGAATAAATACTAGTAAATCATGACAATTCTTAAAGGAATAATAAAAATTGCTTGAGGAGGCCAAATAAAATGAGGTAAACGTCCTATAAAAACAATGACATCACTTGGAACATTCTGGCTTACCTTAGTACACATTTAAGTTCTAACTTCTTTCAGGCACAGGGTTATCACTATTTTAATGGAGGCCAGGATCCATTAAAAATTGCAGCACAAGGCCAAACAACTCAAGAGCAGATCATTTTATCTGAGTCTAGTCAATCAATCAGGGGATTAACAGATGCTGCATAGCTTTATCTTCTTCCTAACACCATGGCAGTCGGGGAGGGGCACAGCCAACTGCCAAGTAACTAAAATGGGTAGATTGAAAACATCCTGACTTCTAAGAGTTATAAACCTCCAAGAAATCCAGAGAGATGAACCCAAGAATTGTTGTCCAGAATACATATATGCTCGTGAGTTACTCTCACTTCTAGTACACCATCTGCAAGATCAATAAGCATAGTGAACTACTGACCTGATGAGGCAAATGACAGTAACGATCGAGGACTTGTAGAGAATATTTATGACCCAAGACTAACTTACTAACTCAAAGATAGTTCTAACATGTACATTATGTAGGGGAATGATTTTCAAGAAAAGAAAAATGATCTTGGTGCTGTCTGCTAATCTTAGTATATTAAAGTCTGTTTTCCCCCAATTATCATTCCAATAACAAAAGAAACAGTATTCTTCAAGCATGTCACTTGCCATTTGTGCATGAGGTCCTCTTCTAGACATCATCACCACAGGATAAAAGTGTTCTACAACATTCAAGTTTGTCCCTGTTGTGGTTTGAATAACAATGGCCCTTGTAGGTTCCTAAATTTGAATCCTTAGTCAGCAGGAAGTGACACTCTTTGATGGGATTAGAAAGACTAGGAGGTGTTGTTGGAGGAAGTGTGTCACTGGAGGGGCTTCAATGCTTTGAAAAGCCCATATTGGTTCCAGTGTCCATCTGTCTATCTGTAGCTGTCTCTCTGATCAGAATGTAGCCCTCAGCTACTGCTCCAGCGCCATACATGAGGCTATGTCCCATGATGACAATGTACTAAGACTCGGAAACTGTAAGCAATCCCCCAGTCAAATGCTTGTCTTTACAAGAGTTGCCTTTGTCAGGGTGTCTCTTCATAGCAATAGAATAGTGACTAAGTCAGTCCCTCTAGTTTTTTTATACAATGGAAATATTTCCATTTAAGAAATTTCAGACATATCCTTTTAGTCATAGACATGAGTCACATACACTACTTTCTCTGTCACATAAACACAGAACTAAATGTTCTTTTGTAAAGACTTGTATTCTTCAGAGTTACCAAGTTAACAGTAGTAAAACAACAATAACAACATCAATAAAAAAAAAATCCTATTTAAAACGACTGGCTTTGGGGGCTGGAGAGTTGACTCAGCAGTTAAGAACACTGGCTGCTCTTCCAGAGAACAGGTTCAATCCCAGCATGGCAGCTCATAGCTGTCTCTAACTCCAGACCCTGAAAATCCGATGCCTTCCACTGGGCATGCACACAGTACACTGACATACACACAAACAAAATACCCATACATAAAGTCTCAAAAAACAACAAGGAAAAAATGTAAAACCTTACTAAGTTTGTTAAGATACAGTGTGCACCAGAGACACAAAGTACAATGGCTGACGAAGCTACTGTGATAGAACTGTCACGCTCCACAGGTAGTTGCTGACGTTTCTCCTTTTTTGGGTGGTTTGGTTTGGTTTCCTTTTTAAAGTTTATTTTATCGTTAGCTGGTCATGATGGTACACAGCTTTAATGCCAGCACTCGAGAGCAGAAGCAGGTGGATCTCTATGATTTCAAAACCATCCTGGTCTACATAATGATTTCCAGATAGCCAGAGCTACATTATGAGACCATCAAAAATAAAAACAAAAAGTCAAGAAACAAAGAGTTTTATTTTATCTTTAGTTAAATGTATGAATGGGAGTCTGGGTGCAGAGCTGTGTGTGAACACAGGAGACATGGGATGACCTTTTCTAATATAAGTAGTCTTTCTTTTCTTTCTCTAACTTTACGTACTCGTTTTGAGACCGATAATGGCTGGTCAATGCTATTTTAGTGCTTCAAACATTATGTGTTCTTTCTTTAAATATAGTTTCTAGAGTAGAAAACACTAGTTTTCTTTCCCATTGATTTTTTACTACCATCAGCCATACTAGTACATGCCTATAATTCTAGCACCTGGGAGGTAGAGGCAGAAATTCAAGGTGATTCTTAGATAAACAACAAACTTGAAGCCATCCTGGCTACAGGAAAGAAACCCTGTCTCAAGAACTTAACCCCCCACCAAAACCATAAATCCCTGATACTCTGCACACAGCTAGTGTTGGGTTACAGATGGAACTGAATGGACACTTTACCTCCAGGGCTCTGGAGCTGCTTCATCAGTTCATGAAGTTTAACCTGGGCATCTGGCAGGTCCATCTTATTAACTGCCAAGAGTGTAGGTTTTGTCTGCAGTTCTTCTTTGTATAACTCCAACTCCTTTAAATAAAAAGAAAAACATATAACAGTATGAAGGTAATGATGATCTTTCTTTAATAACCTGGTAACTCTGCAGCCTGTTCATATCACCACAAAGCAATAAATCATAATAACTATAAAACTAACAATCTTTTTGCTAATCCAGTGAATGGGATGTTAGCTCACATGACTCCCTAGAAACAGCTGAGTTTGTGCCTAGAGCCAAATACAAGTTACTAGAGTCATACACTAGTTATAACAATTTCATATCTGCTACATTCTTGGAAAAGGCATATGTACTTAAAAGTACATCTCAATGACATTGTGGGGCTAGCTACAGAATTAAAACAGAAAAGGCTGCAGTTTTTTTCCTTCTTCTTACTCAAGTGGCTAATGTGACATTCCATCACAGATGCCTAGTAAGCACCTAGTCTAAAGCATATGCAAAGATGGTTGTCAGTTACAGACTGAGCAGTCGGAGCACATTAATTGTAAGCAATGAAAACAACGGCAGTAAGGTAAGATTATTCAGTAACTCTCAGCAATGTGCTTACGTGCTTACGCGGTAAGGAAAGTGCTGGGAGCAGAGCTCCGTGGCAGAATGCTGGGGCAGCACTCATGGTTTGATCAACAGTATCCTCCAACAGAGCAAAGAATGTGAGGAACGTTCACAGGTGGACAATGTTTCAGGAAAGATGCCAGAGCAGAAGCCAGACACGATGTGAGGGGTGTGGGGCAGAGGAGGGCGTTGCCACGTCACAGTTGGAGGAAAGGGGAAGAGTGAGCTTTGGAAACAGCAACCTTAACTTTTCAACTGATATAAAATCTTTAAACAGGTGGCTATTCTGATTACTAGGTGACATGCCTATGTGGTGGACTAGATCCAGAACACAATGAACCAGAAACTTACTTTTGTAAGAAGAATTATAGTTTCAAAGGCAGTTCTATATGGAGTTACAGAAGAAAGCTGAAATCCAGATATATCAACCTAAAGAGAAGAGAAAACACAGAACATAAAACGGTTACTTAGCTTTGTGCATGGAAATGTTTTCTCTCTCATAATTTCAACAAGGAGTAATTTCTCAATCTATATTTAACTGGTAATTCAGTCATTCAATGAAATAACAAACTGCACTGTCATGATCATTATAAGCATTACCATAAACTGATGAAAACCTAGTATAGATAACTGATATCAAGATTGGTAATCTCATGCTTGACTCAAGCATACCAACTAGACTGAAAGAGATCCTACATAAGACTATGCCAAAATCTCAAGGAATTAAAGTCTTGGTAAGTCTAGTCAAATGTACATACAAAACAATAGCCACAGCATTTCCATCTCCATACTATAACCAGCATTATCTACTGTACTTGTCCCCCATTGAAATAGACTTACAGGAGGAATATTTACTAGTACCGTCATGTACTGTTTAATACCAGGACTACATTCTGAAAACACATCCATGATTTTATCACTGTGTGAACTCACAGAGTATGACTGCACGTCTAAGGTGGCTGTGGTGTCACCAGGTTGTAGGATCCTTTGGTACCACCATAAGATATGGAACAGCATTCAGCAATGATGAAAACATGGTTTTGTAACACATATCTTTAATCTTACTCACAAAGTATTTCTAGGAAAAACAAGCTGATCCATTTGAACATCACTGGTCTGCATATGACTTACAACAAAGAGCAGTTGTCTGGTTCTCTCCAGATGCTTGAGGAACTTGTGGCCCATGCCTTTGTTCATATGTGCTCCTTCTATCAAACCTGGGAGATCAGCTACTGAAATCTGATAAAAAAGAAAAAAAATGAAACCAAGGGCAATTTTTTTCCCAAATTTTCAAACTTCATATAGTTTCTAATCAATCACTCTATGACATCTTTGAAATAAATATGCTGAAATCTTTTGTTATTAGATATCTGTGTCCCATTTTAACTCATTAGTATACCAAATTATAGTTATGGGGATTAGTTTAATACTTAGTTAACAGTTACTAACATAAGTGTGTAAATATTACTTAGTGTGTACGTATGTGTGAATGTGTGCAGGCACACATGAAGGGGACAACTCTCAGGAGTCAGTTTCTCTTGCATCTGTGGGATCCAGGATTGAACTCAGGTCATGAAGTCGGCATGTAGCTCTTCTACCTACCGAGCCCTGTCAGTCTTTAATTCTAACCTTGTGTTAGGCTTATGAATTCTTTTATAGAACTATAACTTTGAATTCATTAACATTCACACGTAGCAAATACGCTCATATTTTCTAAGTTTTACATTCCAATTGTAAATGACACCATTGCTCTTTTTCTGTTCAAGATATGCCAGCAGCGTGATTGTCTATTCTTACACAGTGAGGCAATGCAGCGTCCCATAGTCCTCCTATGGGTGATAATTATTAACAATCACTTTACACTTTTCAAGCCTTGCTGTGCATCATATACCTGCTGTATCATCAGGATCACCGAGAGGGCATCTATTGCTAAGAAACTGCCAGGCAATCCATAAGACATTAGTCTGAAGTCTCTGGAGACCAGGTATCATTTGTCACTGTAGTCCCCAGCCCACCCAGAGGTTTGGGATGCAGTAAGGAAGGAGAAGCACTGTCACCCATGTTGAAAAGGAATCCTGAGTCTGAAAGGAGGCTGTGGATATAGGGCAGAGGTGTGTGCACAGCAAGGGTCTCACATCCTAAAATCTCCATCAGAAATTTCTATTGATCTCCCTTAAACAATAGGTATAATGTTCTTTTCTTCTAAATATTGGTCTTTATATTCAACATATGCCATATACTGTAAGTATATTTGGCATTTAATACTCTGCTGTTTTATTTTTCATGTTGACATCACTACTCAGATCTTTTTATTACCATTTAAGATCCATACTTTACACAGGGTTCATCCGTGATCTCGTATGTTTTGAAGGTTTTGACAAATGAACGTTGCGTCAGTAGTAATGGTGACACATGGAACAGTTTCTTTATCCTAAGATCATCTGTGTGTCCTCTACGCATGCCTCCTTTCTCTTTATGTCACACAATTGAACTTTTTGTTTTTGCCATTGTTTGCTTTTACTAGAGTAAAAATAGTTGAAATTGGAAGAAGATAGCCTTTTGGCTTCTTCCCTGAGCAATATGTATTCAAGATCTTATCTTTTTTTTTTTTTTTTTGGTTTTTCGAGACAGGGTTTCTCTGTGTAGCCCTGGCTATCCTGGAACTCACTCTGTAGACCAGGCTGGCCTCGAACTCAGAAATCCGCCTGCCTCTGCCTCCCAAGTGCTGGGATTAAAGGCGTGCGCCACCACCGCCCGGCCAAGATCTTATCTTTATATGGCTTCATAATCCATTAATTTTTAAGACTGACTATTCTGTTCTCTAGATATAACACAGTTAATCCATTCACACATACTGAGAATCTTGATTGTTTCGAAGTTCTAGTAATTATGAATAACCTGCTAGAAACCCTGATGTGCAGGCTTCTCTGTGCACACAAGCGACTATAGCTCTTCCGTAAGAAGACATAAAGCAAACATCAATGAAGCACCTGCCTCCCCCTTTTCAGAATCAGAAACTTGGAATGAAACAGTTTCACAGAAGTACTATAGTTTCTACAGAAAGTCATTTTAAGAACTAGAGATTAACAATTCACTGGAATAGTAAAATAAGGACATATACTGAGAAAATACAGACTAGGGAAGACATAAAGACATAATTCTGTAGAGATGAAGTGAGCATAACACTTGGAAGGAGAAGAAATTAAATTTTTGTTTACTATAATAATGTTGAGCAGAATTACTTTGTCTATTGCTTTACTTATCCTCCAATAACAACAACAACAACCCCTCTGTTTTTTCCTTCAAAACCACAGACACGTGTAAATATAAAAGTCCTACTACCAAGCGAGAGATAGCTCAGTGGTTAAGAGCATATGTTTTCTTGCAGAGAATTGAAGTTCAATTCCTAGCACACCGTCAGATAGCTTAGAACTGCCTGTAACTCTAGCTCCAGTGAATCTGACACCCATTTGACTCATACAAAGACATACATATTTATAAATAAAATATATTTTTAAAAGTTCTATCAAAAAAAAAAAAAAAAAGGAAAACCTAAAACAAAACCAACTGTATTTTAATTTAAAACTACCAACCTGTTTGAAATCATTGTACATAATCTTTCCAAGTTCAGGCCTTAGTGTTGTAACTGAAAGAAGAAATGGCAGTAAATTAAGAAAGGAATAAAAGGCTAAATTCTCTAGAAAAATACCAATATTATATATAGGTTGAATAATATCTATTTGCTGAGCATTTAATCCCATTTTAATTTGTTGAAATGGGTATTATAGTTATCTCTGTCATTCATGTTGTACTTTTAAAAAGACAGAGACTTATGTGCTTTGGTCTGAAGTCCTACTGCATGGCCAGGGCAGCTTGAGAATGTTTAGGGGCTCAGATTTAGGTTATGACCACAATCACTGATTCTGCAGTAAAATTTTTCTTTCTTTTTAAGAATTCCTTACCTTTATGTATTTATTTATTTGGGGAAAGAACTTGTGCATGGAATGCTATACACGTGAAGGTCAGAGAATACCTTCAGGACTCAGTTCTCTCCTTCTACCACATGAAAAACTGACTGTCAGGCTTAGCAGCAAGTACCTTTCCTTTACCTACTAAGCCACCACACAGGGCCTGGTAAAGTTCTCATCTGAGCTGTTCTTATGCCTTCCATTTCTATACCAGCCCTCTCCTAGGACTTTTTGTCTTTCTCTCAAGGCTAATCTGGCTTGTCAACTGTCATTCTGTGGGAGTTTGTTTAATAATGGCAAATACTGTTATCATATTCACTCAATACTTTTAACCTAATCTTTCACTGCATCTCATCTAGCTGCTGCATTAGCATACTAATTACTCTTTCCAGATTCCTTAATGCTTTATACCAACCAATTTCTATAGTATAGCTAAGAGAACTTTGGAAAGTCTATTTAATTCCTTACATAAAGTCTTCTAAAATCTCTTAAGATGTTTAATAAGATGAAAGACAACCCATGTAGTTTATGGAATTTGATCTGATTTTAATTTCACTTCCTCTCTCTATCTCTTACTTCATGTTTTCTAGACAAACAAATTTCCTGCAACTACTGAGCTGTGTATAGGCTCTATTCCTGACTTAAAGACTCTTTACCTCTATACTAAAGCCCTGATTAATCGTAATTACTGTGCGTATCTCTGCCCAAACGCAGTCCCTCAGGAAGGTCTACCTACAGCAGTTACTTTTGCTCCTTAACACTTCCTTCTCTTATATTTATTTATCTGATATTCACACACACAAACACACATTCTTTTCTCCCTAGTCTGAGTATAATTAATATCACAACATTGCTGGTAAGTTTTGCTTACCAGTTTTTCTAGCAGCATAGCCTAATATGATTCCTAGAAAAAAAAAATCCTTATAAAATTAGTAAAAACGTTTATCTCTGTCTTCCCAGTATTTATCACAATGTATAACAGGAGCTAAGTAGTGTTAAAATCCTATAGTAACCAAGTAAGTGATGTGCAGCAGAGAAATAAATGCAGCAATGTTCCTAACAACGACAAGAAACATTTGTGAGGATTGTAGTGGACTGAAAGAGTAAAAAAGAAAGGCATGGATTCTAACTGCTGAAAGCTTTCAAATGAAAGCTAAACTCAGACTTGTATTAGTCTTATGCACAGACAACTGACCACACACATTAAAGTACACCAATTATACTTACACGCATAGTCTGCAATCACAGGCGTTGCATGGGAAACCCGACTTAGTAAGGAGGATTTTCCAGCATTTGGGAATCTGAAATACATTATATATGTGCATTATAACAAAATCAGAATTAGTTGCATGTTTCTGAATACTCAACAGTTCCAGTGTTTACTACTTTAGTTGGTGGTATGAACCTGGGGGAGCAGGGGCTAAAAATGCGGTGGACTAAAGTCTCAGGCAATAGCCAATTTTATTCAGAACATCAGGAAATTTATACCTGGGGGTTAAAAAGAATCACATGAGCAAGAAGATCAATCACAAGATCAAGTCACATGTGGCAAACACATGTTTTTCCATAGAAGCATGTGAATAACAACAGCTGAAGAAAACTCACTCCTATTGGCTATACCTGGAAGGAGCATGAAAAAACATTCCAAGAATAGTTCGGTGTTTTGAAGAAACTGGGTTATAAGACTCTTGTTCTCTTGGGAGTTTTCTCACACGCACCCAGAATTCTCATTCGACTACATTCTTGGACTCTGTTCTGACAAGTAGATTTCTTGCCAGGTGGTGATGGCACACACCTTTAATCCCAGCACTTGGGAGGCAGAGGGAGGTTCAAGGCCACCCTGGTCTATAGAGTTCCAGGAGCACCAGGCTACATAGAGAACCCCGTCTTGCTTTGTTTGTTTTTCGATACAGGGTTTTCTGTATAATCGTGGCTGCCCTGGAACTCTGTAGACTAGACTGACCTCAAACTCATAGAGATTTGTTTGTCCCTGCCTCCAAGTCCCCCATCTCCCAAATGTAGATTTCTTGAGTATTTCTGGAACTATGATTAGAATACAGCGATTACACCTCAATAGTAGGATGTGTACTCTACATTCAAGAAGCATAGGAGTTAATTCCTCAGTCTCTCTCCACAAGATTGTAAATCTAAAATAATTTTGGAATAAGTGAGAAAAAATATAAATAAAGTAAAAGTATGAATTTAAGAATTAAGAGAGTAAAGTACCTCTTTTGTAACTTAGATAAACAACTAAATAAAACCTCAGGGCTGAAGAGAATGGCTGAGGAGGTAAGAGTCGTCTGCACGCTTCTGCAGAAGCTTAGTCTGTTCTCAGCATCTGTGATGGCGGCCCACTGATGTCAGCAGTAACTCCAGCTTCACAAGGATCTGACAGGTCAAACCTGCACACGGCCTGGACTCACCCCCATACAGACACATGTACATACACGCAATGAAAAATAATTCTTAAAGCTCAAGACCTTGTAATTCACTCTCTCTTTTCTCTTAACTTGTCTTTCTGTGTGTGGGTGTTTGCTTGCATGCCTATGCATCACATGTGTGTCTGATTACCGCTGAGACCACAAGAGGGGACTGGAGACCCTGGGAGTGACAGACATGGTGGGTAGCCATCTGGATGCTGAGAATTCAACTCGGATCCTCTGGATGAACAGCCAGTGCTCCTCACTGATGAGGCAGCTCTTTAGCCCTGCAATTCACTATCTTTAGCCAAACACCGAAAAAACATTTCTTAATGATTGTTTGGATTATAAACATTACAAACATAGACAAATAATTAGTGTGGTAATCACCTAGCTTCAATTACTATTAATATACTATCAATATCATTTTTATTTAATTTTTATTTTTTCAATTTTTGAGATTATAATACAACTAAGACCTTTCTTCCTTGCCTTTACTCCCTCCACTTTGTTCCATATATGCCTCCCTACTCTCTTTCAAATTCAGTCTTTCATTTCATTGTTATTGTGTATGATCACACAAATTCCCAAATATAATCTGCTCACTCCGTACAATACTCCTAAATGTATGTTTTCATACATATAGTAGTTAGCTAGGTTTCTAGTACCAGACATGTTATTTCTCTTCTCTCATCCCCACCAAACAGGGTCTGGCTACCCTGGTACTCACTATGTAGACTAGGTTGGCCTGGAACTCAGATCCATCCGCCTTTGCTTCCCATGTGCCGATATATCGAATTTGTCTTAAGTCCAATTAGAGACATTTTGGCTGTTGCCAATGTGTACGTATCACTATTGCACCGTTAGGGTCATGATGCTATGCTGGTTACTGATAGGTTCATAAGCATCATAGCTGGATAAGACTGGGTTGCCTTCCTCCTTTGGAAGCTTACATTATGCTGTCTGTTTCCATGAAAGCTAGCCCCCAGGAGGATGCCTTCTGGTCAGTTTTAGCTCAGGGGTCTCCAATTTTTAAAGTCTAGTTGTTTGGATACAACTGAAAGAAAGCACTGGAATTATAATCAGCTGGAGTGGCTGTGAAATCTCTTTTTCACATACGCTTACCTTCCATTTTGCTTCTCTTTTGCAATTTATTTTTAAAGAAACTGGGTCATTTGTCCCACAGAGCTTCTTTTCTACAGTTTAGAATTTTCTGCTGCCATGTACATAGATAGCATCATTGAACATAGTCCTTTGCCCTGGATTTTATAAGTTTTGTTCCTCTAGAGAACCTGACTAATAAAATATGCCTTTTTTTTTTTGAAGAATATTTCATAATTTACTGACCGCTTTTAACCTAAATGACATTAAGAACAATTTTTCAATGGTTAATACGCAGTTTATCCAGCCAGCTTTCTAATGACATTCATATTGCTTTTAATTTGTTGCAATTATAAATAACTTTGCAAAAATATGTATATAAAAGCCATCAAGAAGCTACTGAGATGGCTCAGTGAATAAAGTCTTACAACTTGTGTTTGATCCCTGGGATCTACATAGTAAAGGAAGAAAGCCAACTCCTGAAAATTATTCTGATTCTACACATGTGCTGTAGCAATTACATGCCTATACACATATACACAAACATGAATGTGATAAAAATGTGTACATAACTGGTGAGATATATACTTTTCTCTGATATTTGGAGTGGTAGAAGAGCTAAATTGTTCTTTTCTTTCTGCAAAAAAAAAATGTATATAAATACACATATGTGCAATTCCAGTCCAGGGGATCTGATGCCTTTTCTGGTTCTAAGGATATCAAGCATACAGTGTACACAGCTATACTGAAGGAAAAACACCCACACAAAATAAAAATTGAAAAACAAAAACAATATGGTGACTATCTTAAATCTTTATATCTTTAATTTCTTTACTGTAATAAATTTCTATATGAGTAAATATGGTTTTAAAATATCACTTTAAAGGCTTTTGACTTTATTGATAGATTTCCCTTAAGGGCCCATCTTGTATTAAGTATTAAACATAAACATTAAGCATAAGAATAAAAATAAAGATCACTTTAAAAATATTTTCTAATGATCTGTCCTACATGCTACCACCCGCAGGTTCCTTCTGTGATTTATCTAACTTCTCTACCCAGCCAGACCTTCTCCAGAGTCTAGCCTGGTGAGTCTCACTGACTTCCTCATTCATGCCTTCTCCCCAGTCAGTCACAGGTAGCCTGGGTCACACATTCAGTGCCCCAGGCTAGTCTGTTCTCCTCTGCAGTCATCTGACATGGCCCCCCCAACCAACAATTTCCCATGCCATCTCCAACTTTCCCATCTAGTCCTATCTATTCCCCCTTCCCCCTCCAATCCAGGCACCAAAAGGCACATCTTGTATACTGCCCCAGTCCACTCTGCTCATCTGACTGACCTCACTCAGCCATTCCAGCCTTCATGCATCTTCTTCTACCCCAACCTGCTCTGTCTATATCAGACTTAGAATCAGCAAAGTCCACATGCCCAAACCAACAAAAGTCCATATACATAGATTTTATTGCAAAAATATCAATGATAGATACAAAATGATCAAGCCAGTATCTTCACTTCAAAACCTACTAGTCCTTTAGAAATGTTTACCAATGAGAAATATGTAGATGAACTCCAGGACACAGAGTTTAAAAGAACAGCCATAAGCTTCATTAGATAAATCAATTGAGTTTAAAGAAAATACAACCAGCTCAGTGGAATTACGAAGAAGCAATACAAACAGAAAACTGATGAACTGTAAGGCAATGCAGGACTCGGGAGAGGATCAAACTGAAATGAAGATGGAAGTGAAAACCCAGCAACTCAACTCATAAACTAAAAGGAAAGTCTATACAGTAGAATGAATTAAACAGAGGGAAGAATCAGGAACGGAAGATAAAGTTAAAAACTAAACAAAATAGGCAAGAAATATGAAATATTAAAACATGCACACAGAGAGGGGGAAAGGAGGGGGAAAGGAACACAGGAAATGTGGGACACCATAAAAAATGCCAAACTTTCGAATTACAAGTATTGATGAGGGAGGAGAATCCCAAATCAATGGCATAGGCTAGAGCTTCAATAGGATAATAGAAGAAAATTTGCCAAACTAAGGAAACACAGCCATAGAAATACAAGAAACACACAGAACACAAATAAACAAAACCAGAAAAGAAAATCTCCATGGCATATCATAGTTACAACATAAAATAGTAAGTATACACGACAAAGAAAGCATATTGAAAGCTGCAGGAGAAAAAACACAAGCCACATGTAAAGAAAAACTCAACAGAATAACAGTTGGTGTCTCAATGGTAACTCTGAAGGCCAGAAGAGCCTGGAGCAATGCATTCCAAGTCCTAAAAGACTGTGATGGCCAGGCTAGACTAACATTCCCAGCAAGACTTCAGTCAGAATTGAAGGATAAAGAAACACTTTCTATGATATAAACAGCCCTAAACACTATATCCAACAAACCAAGCCTAGAGAGAATGCAGGGAGTAATACTTGAGGCTGATGAGAGGAAGGAGCACAGCAGAGAGACCGTGGAAGGAAACATGAAGCCATGAATCACCACTGAGAACACAAACAAGCCCCAAACCACCACCAATGACCGCCCAACACACACATTTCAGTAATAACTTTAAATATCACTGCCCTCAGTTCTTCATCAAAACACACAGGCTGACTGACTGAATGGATAAAGAAATAATACCTATCTATCTGTAGCTTACAAGAAGCATGCCTTACCTTTAAAGATAAGCACTGCACAGACTGAAAGGATGGACAAAAGTACCCCAATCAAATGGGACCAGGAGGCAAACAGGAGTCACTGTCCTAGTGTCTGACAAAATAGACTTCAAACTAAAACTAGCCAGAAGAAATAAAACAGGGCGCTTCATTCTGATCAGGGGAAGAACTAACCAAGACACATGTCTATCCTAAATATGGGGAGCCCAATTTCACAAAATATGTACTTCTGGGTTTAAAGACACAGATTAATACAATCCATTAATAGTAGATGATCTCAATTCCCCATTTTCTCTACTAGACAGGTCATCTGGACAAAAATTAAACAGAAACATGAGAATTAATTCACATCATACATCAAATGGACTTAACAGATATTTACTGAGTGTGTCACTCAAACACCAAGGACTGTTCATTCTACTTAGCAGCACACAGCTTTTCTAAACAATTCCAAATCCCCTGACACATAACAAATCTTTACTAATCCAAAGAGATTGAAATACCTCCTTGTATCCTATGTGATCATAGAGAAATAACATTTAAAATTTGGCCAGGCATAGTAGCACATGCCTTTGATCCCAGCACTAGGGAAACAGAGGCAGATGGATTACTGTTAAGACTGAGGCTACCCTGGTATATAAAACGAGTCCAGGACAGCCAGGGCTGTTACACAGAGAGATCCTGTCTAGAAAAACCAAAGAGCAAATGAATGAATGAATGATGGATGGATGGATGGATGAGTAAACAAACAAATAAATAAATTTAAAATGCACAGCAAACAAATCTCTAGTAAATACACAAACTCATAAAGATTAAACAACTCATCACTGAATGGTGAATGGGTCAAATAAATAAGGAAAAATAATTACCTGCAACTAAATGAAAATGAATTGAGAAATCATGAGGGTGCTGGGAACTAACTAACAATCCCAACTAACAACTAACCCAGGTCCTCTTTAAGAACATCAAATGCTTTTAATTACCAATTCAGCTCTCCAGTTCTCTCTCTCTCTCTCTCTCTCTCTCACATCACCCTCACACACTCACACACACACACACACACACACACACACACGCACAAATATAATTATAAAACACATAATACAATTTTTACTACATTTAGTACGTATAACATGTTACGTGCAAATAACACAAAATAAGAATTCCCAGGTCAACAACAGGCTGTTATTAGTTAAGTTTTCTAGGAATCCAGTTATATACACACCCAGGCTGGTGACATGTTTACTTTTAATTGTCAACCTGACACATCTAGAGTCAACTGAGAAGAGTCTCAGTGAGGGATTATCTACATTAGGTTGGCCCGTAGGGAAGTCCGTGAGGGACTATCGTGATTGTGCTGGCTGATATGGAAAGACTATGCTGAAAGTGGGTGACACCATTCCCTGGGTTTGGTTCCTGGACTGTATAAAGTGCGAGAGGTCCAGGTGAGCAGATGTGTCGTGCATCTCCTGCCTGTTGTCTTAGCTATTTTTCTATTGCCATGACAAAACATCACAACCAAGACAATTCATTAAAAAAAAAAAAAACAACAAAAAGAGTTTAATTTGGGGCTCACTGTTCCAAGAGATTATTGTGTATGGCTATCATGGCAGGCAGCACGGCAGCAGACAGCCGTAGGAGTATCTGAGAGTTTACATGAGGCAAAGAGAAGTAACTAGGAATGGTGTGGGCTTTTGAAACCTTAAAGCTGGCCCCCCAATGACACACCTCCTCCAACAAAGCCATGTCTAGTCCTTGTTGAACAGGTTCCACCGAGGACTAAGCATGCAGATGTGTGCACCTCTGAGGGCTCTTCTCTTTAAAACCAGCACCCCTGCACCTGAGAGGCGTGGGTTCACGAGCTTGAGGCTGGCCAGAACTGTTTGTCATTTCCAAATCAACATGTTCAACATAGTGACCCAAGAAGTAAGCAAGCAAGCAAGCAAGCAAGGGGAGAGGGGGAGGAAAGGGGAAGAAGGAAGGAAGAAAAAGAAATTATATACAGACTTTTTATTGCAGGAATATAGTGATGAAATTTGTACCTCAACTCTTACATTTTTAAGGGTCAGCTGTATTTTTAGCACAAAGTACTAATGTACAAATTACATAAACTAGGAAGGCTTTACTGCCCAAAATGATTATTTACATGGATTTTGTAGTCTTGACCTGTCTGCTTGAACATATTACAAGAGGATAAATGGTACTTACCCTACTAGGCCTACATCAGCTATAACTTTCAGGTCAAGGTGAATTATCCTCTTCTGGCCTTTCAAAGGTAAGAAATTTGTATGTAATTTACCACCAAGGCCACCTTTAGCAACCAGAATTCTGTCTTCTTCTTTATTGAGTTCCCCTTTAAGAGGAAAGACAATAAACATTAATAAATAAAACTAGTAATATGTTTATTTGCGGCATAAATATGTCAAGAAATTCCAATTTAAGAATCTAAAGGCTGCCGGGCGGTGGTGGCGCACGCCTTTAATCCCAGCACTTGGGAGGCAGAGGCAGGCGGATTTCTGAGTTCGAGGCCAACCTGGTCTACCAAGTGAGTTCCAGACAGCCAGGGCTACACAGAGAAACCCTGTCTCGAAAAACCAAAAAAAAGAAAGCTGATAGCTGATTATATGTTTTAAAACCAAGTAAGTAGCCTTACCTCTTTAAAGCCATCTTAAATCTAGCAGTAAGTTGTTTAACACATTTTATATACATTAAAAAAAAACCTTTAATAAGTTAGTAGCTAATGTTGTAAATGTTAAAAACCTTTCTTCTGTGAAATGGCTGTGTGGAACCCTTGTCACCAACCTTGATGACATGAGTTTTATCCCCAGACCTCACAGGATGGGAGGTGAGAACTGATTCTTGTGAACCATCCTCTGACCTCACGTGTGTGGTCTCCCAATGCACAAAACAATGTAATTTTAATACTGAAGAACATTTTCGTCACGCGTTAGGGAGCTCTTATGCTTTCCTGCATTAACTTTGGACAATGTGCTCATCTGTCACAGGCCTAGAAGCCAGGGCCTCACCTAGCACTTGGCCGTTTTCATCGTCACTGAGATACCCACAGGAGCAGGTACTTCACAGTCCTTTCCCTTAGAGCCCTTCAGTGCACTTACTCTACAAAACAAAACAGAACACCACTAAATTAAATGATTTACAATGGTGACTAACAATCGGCCCTTCTCACTAAACGATATTAAAGGGTAAATACTAAAAAGATTATTCCTAATTTTTTACATTTTATACTAACGTGTCCTATAAAAAAATGGAATTAAGTCGTTACTAAGTTAATCACTAAGTCATTTCAACTGACATGAACTGATATATATTGAAATCCAAAGATGACTTCTACAATACAGATCAAGTACAAAGACCCAGCAAGTCTAATAAAATCTCTTTTCTAAAAGGCTGACCATGACTGGCAGTATTTAAGTTGGAAGAGGCTAACTGGCTACTTTAAAGTTGCTTACATAAAAATAAGCTGGTAAAATCTAACAGTAACTCCACTTGGAGGAATTTATCAAAAAATTAAACATGCAAAGAGCATCTACACAGGATATCATTAAAACACTGTGGCTCTGGCAATACAAAAAGGATAGTACCAACACTAGCCTAAACTGGCAAGTGATAAAATGTTAACTCTGATAATGTGATACACACCTCTCTGAATAATTTTAGGCTTAAAAAGGTTAAGTAAAAAGAGGGCATTGTAAAATACTTTTGCTTTCTTTTTTCTTCATGCTTGACTCTATACACAAACACATAATCACATCTGTAAAACCACAGAAATATATTAGAAAAGTCAAGTCAAAACAAATAGTGGTTATATCTGGTGGAATAACTATGAATAAAGGCTTGCCGTGGTAGGGAGTTGCTGGGGCATTACTGAAATTTTGCCCAAGGTAAGTTTGGAACAAAGGGATTCAGATAACATCTATTCCCAGGAAGAAATGCAAAACTTGGACACAGGCAGAATAAATGGACAAAGGTCAAAACCACCAAAATAGTCATGTTAGACTTTTGCTTGATGAAAATACAGAAAGTAATACAGGTTCTATATTCTGGTTTCCCCAGAAGAGTCTGACTTCCATGAAGCTGAGAACCATCCCGTAAGCACTCACCGACTGTTTGCTCCTCCTCCAGCCACAAACCGTTTTGAGGATATTTGTTTTTAAGTTGTTTTAAGGTCATATTTTTATGGGCCACAACCCAGACATCACCACCTCTTCCACCTTCTCCACCTAAACGAGGGTAGCCCATTCCACCGCTTCCTCCCTTGGTGAAGATTCTTAGGTTATCGATGAAATTTCCATACTTAAGAAAATGAGAAAGAAGAGAGAGGATATTTATACATCAAAAACTGGATTAACGTAAAAGGTTCTAGTTTTATTCTACTGAGGCTTCTTTCAGCAAAGAATCAAAGCTTCTGCATAGCACTGTATAGCCCTTTCTTCTCTTTTTTCTTTTCTTTTTTTTTTTTTTTGTTGTTTTTCGAGATAGGGTTTCTCTGTGTAGCCCTGGCTGTCCTGGAACTCACACTGTAGACCAGGCTGGCCTCGAATTCAGAAATCTGCCTGCCTCTGCCTCCCAAGTGCTGGGAGTATAAAGGCGTGACCACCACTGCCTGGCTTGTATACCCTTTCTTACATTACCTTCTTTCCCATCTTCTCTCCCTCAATGATCAATTGTTTCACCTAGCCTCAAGGTCTCTGCCTTTTCTCCTGTCTTCATTCTAAACCTTCTCTCCAGGGTGATCTCAGTAGGTACTAGTAACTCTCCCCCAGAAAAAGTTACGTTTTTAATAGTTTAAAACAACTGAAAGCAGTAATGCCTTCCACTTATATTTGAAACCCTTTATAATGAGTAACCTGGTGCGTATCCACAGAATGGATGTTCCCTCCAAAACAGAATGTTTTAAATGCAGCAGCAGCAGCAACAACAAAAAGCTATTCCCTCAGTTAACTATCAAAGCTTCTCTGCTCATCAAGATTGAACAAATGGATGGCTTTTTACTGTAATGTTTGCTTTCCAAGAAACCTAACTCCTTTCCAGGACCACTGTCCCCTTAGATCCTTGACTGTTAACTCCAAATGGTCTTTCAGTGTCTCATCATTCCTTCTTAATGCATCTGCCACCATGAGCCAAGAGCCGTGTTTTGTTCCCCTTAAGTGACCCTGATGTCTATGTTTCTCTTTACTCAGAAACGATCATGACTTTGGGCTTTCCTGCTTATGAAATAATAAAGTTCAAGTGCTGGATCCAAAGTCCTCAACCCGATATCACCAGGATGGCTGTCATTTGTTACGGCTTTATAGTTCTTTTCTGTGCACTGCCACTCCTGGCCACTCGATTCATCTTACTCCTCTGTGAGATTATCATTTGTTTCTTTCTATCATAAACGCCATATTTTGGTGTCAGAGTTTCAGTGTATCCTCAAATAACTAAAATACAGTTTAGGTTTATGATCCAGCATCCGTGAACACCCCCCAATTGACTCTCTCTGTTGACAGGCTTCCTAGTATTTATTATAATTCTGGTACTGATATCTGTTTCCTCACTAATAGTATGTCTTACAAGCTCTTGTGTCATTTTTTTTTTTTTTAGCTTTTCGAGACAGGGTTTCTCTGTGTATCGCTGCGGAATACTACTATAGACCAGGTGGCTTCGAACTCAGAAATCCGCCTGCCTCTGCCTCCAAGTGCTGGTATTTAAAAGGCGTGCCCCACCAACAACGGCTAAGCTCTTGTGTCTTAATCCCAGGCTTCCAAATTATAGAGTAATTGTTTAAGTTAATATTTGCATTTTTGGTAATCTGCAGTACTTTTGGGTAACAAAAATATCTGTTGGTTTAAAAAAAGTGAAGACTGACCCCTGAGAATTCTCGTAAAGGCTTTTAAAGCTGTGTTCAATATATGGCTTTTTCTTTCTTTTCTAGATTTGTCACATTTATTAGGGCTCTCCTTTATAGGGGCTATCTATCTTACAAAGCTTATGTACGGAGGATGACTTCTAGCTTCACAAACCGTTGCTAGTTAGCTCACTGTGATTTTTTTTTTTTAAATCAAGTGGTTGGCTGCAGATTGTTATAAAAATGAATTCTACGACAGGCACTACATAAAAACTGACGCAAAATCTCTGTACGAGGCACAGCACGTACACATTTTGGCTTCCAGAAAAAATCTTCAGAAAGATATTAAAAGCAGTGCAAAGGAGGAGAAATGTTAAAAAGCACGTTATGGCCACTCTTTTAAACAATCAGAACCAAAACGAACAAACAAACAAAAAAAGCCGCTATACGACACGTGCACCGTAATGCTGTGTCTAAACCGCAGGCAGGTACCCCAACTATCCTCCCATGAGCTTTGGGGAATATTATAGGAATTCCCTAAAGCTGGACCCCAAACAGGCGTAAGCGTGTCACCGAGACACAGTCTTCTCCCAGGACAGCGGGAACTGAGGAACCACAACCCAGGAGGAGAGAGGCTACAGACACCAAAGCTAGGGGACGACCCCTGGACACGGACCTTTCTCAACAACGCGCAACCGCAGCGCACCATGAGCTCCAAGGGGCAGGACTCCCGCCTGCAGAATCGGGACAAACTTCGGCCAGGCGCGCCTTCTGACGTCACTACTGGTCGCCGAGATGACGTCCTAGCGAATCCGCGCGTGCGTGCTGCAGTGCTCTCGCGGAAGATGGGCGTGTGCTTTGGTTGTTCGCAGTCTCTGGGTGCAGCAAGGAGAGTGCAAAGCTGAGATTCGTTAAGTTTTGTGCAAAGTAGAAGTCTCTGGAGTCGACGTTTTGAACGCTATGCGCTGGAGACTGGCCTGCCTCACAAACATTTTTATGGTAGCTGAGGAACCTGAGGTGCCAGGATTTTCTCTCGTTGAAAAACCCTCCAACAGGAGGAACATCAAACTTGTACAAGACGCGGAGAGCACTAAAAGACTGCTGGATGGTGATTTGAGTAATTTTTCTAGCCGAGGCTTTAACTTCAGGGACCAGTCACTTAAAGCTTGTAGCACAGAAGTATTGAAAGAAGTGCGACGATCTAGATTTCTACAAAGAATCATGTGTGCAGCGGAGGCAAACAAAAACCCCAAGGTGGTCTCAGCCAAGACTTTTTACCTATCATTTGAAGGCTGTCCTTGTGAGAACACGAGAGATTACATTCCAGCGTGGGGAGAAAGCATCAGAAGTCATCGAATGGCAGGCTCATTTTGCCACCTTTCTGCCAAGTCTTTCAGTGAAAAATGCACACAAGCATACCAGAGAGGTCTTCCTACACTGCTCAGTTCATTATTTTCTATCACTAGGATTATTAGGTTTAGAATCCTTCCTGGCGAAATGCGACTCTGTCATGGTCGCTGGCCAGGGCACTGCAGCTGAGAGTAGCTGTAAGAAATTGTTATGTTCCATTTTTCAGTATGAGGTACATTTAAAGTTAGTTACAGATAGCCTGAGGTCCTACGCCTCTAAGGTCTCTTTCCTAGCTGGAGCCTGGCAAAGGCTAGTCTTGGAACTCTCAGAATTGCAAAGTTACAGGCGATCTGCTACATGCCTGAGTCCTAGACTAGAAAATTTATTTATTTAGATAAGATTCTGCATTCTAAACAATAGGATTGGGAATTTGGGGAAGGCGCAAGTCCTAACATATGGGAAGAGAGGGAAGGAATTTCACTAGACCAAGGGATTTTAGAAAACCATCTTCTTGTGCCAAATCACCAAGTCAGCCATTTTTGCTCCTTTTCTGTGCTGGTGTCCCTTTCTGCAGAAAGGTATATTAAGACAATTTCTTTTTCTTTTTCTTTTTTTTTTTTTTTTTTTTTATTTTCTTAATTCTGTTACCTTATTCCTCACATTTCCACACCTTAACGGGAAAGCTTCTTTGCCTCTCATTAAAGACACCTATTGGAAGTACACACTGTGGAAACTACTGTTCTGTCTAGATTTGTTTACTGTTACTGAACTTTGAAGCTGTCATTTTCATTTAACCTGTGACAATTAGGTGTTTCGTTGGTTGCTTGATTTTAACCTCTGTAGATTAACATTACATATTGACCCAAATATCAGATTTTAGCCTCCATCAATAGGGTAGCATACACAGAAAATGATAATAATAAAGTATAAATGAAAAATTGATATCTAAAATGCTAAGGATCATTGATGATGTAAACAAAGGAGATATATCTATATCTATCTATATCTATCTATATCTTAAACAAAACATGATCAGAGCAAGAGATATTTTATTATAATTTTGATAATAAGATAGTAGAACAAACTTTTTAAATCTCTAAACTCTCTCTCCTAAAAACATGCTGTTAAAATTGACCTGAGGTGGAGCTGGAGAGATGACTCATTGGTTAAGAGCATTTCCTACTCTTCTAGAAGACCAGAAGCTGTGTTCTAGCACCCAGGCTAATTATCTCGAAGGCTCATGTAATGCCAGCTCCAGGGCATCTGATACCCCCTTTTGGCTGCTAAAAGCACCTGCACTCATTCACATATCCTCACATAGATATGAGTGTGTGTGTGTGTGTGTGTGTGTGTGTGTGTGTGTGTGTATGCATGTGCACAGCCCCCCAACCCTGCACACATGAATATATAACTTAAATGCTTAAAAAAACAGCATTAGGTGACACAAGGGATCATCCAGATCTCATGCAGTATCGCATGAAGGTACTGGCATTTCTCTTAGGAGAAGAGCATACTTTCCCAGGAATGTGGCTTCTCCAAAGATGAGAGCAGGCAAACCACTAATCTCAGCAGCACTGGAGAACTGCTCATGTTACTCATCAAAGTCACACATGACTCATAATTTGATTTAAAAAGATTTCAGAACAGAGTTGTTTTAATCAGAATTTTAACCATTTACTTTTCAACTGTTTTTCTTTTTCTTTTTCATTTTTTTTTTTTTTTTGAAAATTCACTCATGTATAAAGCACATTTTGATTACTGTGACTCTTCATTTTTTCTTATCTATTTCCCACCCCAGTTTCCCCTCTTCCCTACAAATCTCTTTTCCACAGTCATATCTCTTCCTCCTCCTCATTCTTTGAGACCCATTGAGTTTAATGAGAATTGTCTGTAGCAATGGCTTTGAAGCTATATATTGAGCCTGACAGACTCCTCAGTGGACACACAATTGAAGACAATGGCAGAATTCATCATCAGTAGCCACAGTAGTTCAAGGAGGCATAGAACCATGAAAGCCCCCCTTTCTGACCCATGATAGCTTCTAATAGGTCCCTGTTAATAGGTCCCATCTTGTACAGGCCATTGCAAACACTCACAACAGCTTGAGGTCATGTTTGCAGTAGTTCTGCCATGTCCAGAAGACAGCATCTCACAGTGCTTTCCCTATCTTCCAGTTCTGACATTCTTTCTGCCCCCTCTTCTGCTATGACCCCTGAGCCTTGGTAGTATAAGTGCTCTGTTTATAGCTCAACATTCAACAACCACTGACTCCTAGCACCTTGAGTGGTCATGAACATCTTCATTCACTGCAAAGGGAAACTTCTCTGATTCAGCCCATCTACCAGTGGGTATAAACTGAAATATTTAGAAGGTAGCTAGATCCCTTAACAGTTCTGCTAAAGAATGGTAGCAAGGTTGCCTCTAAGACCTCCACATCTATGGATTTTGACCAACTTTACACTACCATTTTGTGGCATTTTACCATTTACAAGAAAATTGAAAAAAATAGTACAAATTTGCCTAGTGTGTCATATTAGGTCACCATCAAACTGGAAAAAAATTAGGCTGGACATAGTAGTGCATGTCTGTAATTCCAGCATGTGAGAGGTTTAAAACTGGACGATTGGGCTACATAGTAAATTCAAGGCTTTCCTATATATATATAATGGGACAAAGCACAAGGGGCTGGAGAAATGGCGTTAGGAGCACTTGGTGCTCTTCAGCGCTCACACGGCAGCTTGCAATTATAAGCATATGTAACTCTAACGGACCTAACTCCCTCTCCCAACCTGTTCAGGCACTGAGCATATGTGGTGCACAGATATCAGGCAAAGCACCCATACACATAAAATAAAAACAAACGAATCTTTAAAAAATTGCTTTGGGTGCAATATCATTAATTAAACTTCCAACTTCTGTTTGTTTGTTTGTTTGTTTGTTGTTGAGAACCAATATTTTGAGCCTGCTAGACAAACCCACAAATATTCAGCTACATCCTAGCTGCAAGCATAAACTTTATTTGTTCTGAGCTTTATCTATTTCAGTTTCAATTACTGTACAGGTTGCATTTAATCTAACTAACACTTTAGTGTGGATACATTTTAAAACACAGAGTGGACAAATATAATTAAGAAAGCTAGTATGCATTGTTTAATTGTATCAACCAATTGAAATTGAAGTTGTTTGCCTTGGTTCTCTGCTTTGTAGATTGGGCCCATCAGTCATTGGCTGTTTTCCTATCCACTCCTTATTTAATTTCCACTATTTGTCTACAATGCTTTGGGTTATCCTTGTACAAGTGGACCTAACGAGGTTTATGTGACTCAGGCCTTGGGCTCAGTAGAAACTGAATATTTTCTATTGGTTTTTAATTTATTTAAAAGGAAGACAACAGCTATAGTGCTCACTCTTATGACAAATTATTTTATCCTTAAAACCTGACAAAGTAACATAGTAAGCAGTCACTGTTGTATGCTATTCAGATGTTATAACTCTGAGAAATACTATAAATTATGTGTCATTATTTCTGTAAACAAGGATGAAGTGCCGTCACAGTGGCATTACTAAAATTTTTGTTTGCTTGTTTTTGCTTTCAGCCCTGGCAGCCATCTTCCTTTTAGAAACATGAAGTTCCTTGGCCACATACATGTGAATCTACAAGAAGGATGATATTGTAGACATCAAGGGTACGGGTGTGAGACTGCTCAAGGGTATCCTGGTTCTTGGCTGGGCATGGGCCTAGAACCCCAAGACTCCAAGGGAGAAACAGCAGGAGTTCGGCCATATCCCCAGAACTCAGAGTCCTAACAAGCAGTCCAATCTCCATAGACCTACATTGTTCAGTCACGAAGGCCATTACAGCCCCTCCCAAAGTGCACAGGTAGAGGGTGTGGCTACAGGCTTAGGCCCTAGAGATTTACATACTAATGAAGGCCAGAGGGCTGAGTCAATTAAACCTTCCCAGAACCTCCCCCTTTCTCCCTCCCTACTTAACTCAGGTCTGCCCTGAGTTTGGGGGTACATCCAGATCCATCCACCATCCGCCATGACAATAAACCCTTTTGGAACCAAGGACTTCCTTGTATCATTGGGGCCTGCCGTATCATTGGGCCTGCCGTTGTCGACGAAGCTTCCAGCCTTTGAAACTCCAGACTTTCTCCTGGATGTGGAACCCACCTCGTGGAAGCCTCCTCCACCGCTGCACCCTGTTTTCCCACATACGGGCACTGTTCAAAAAAGGAATGCCCCATAAGTGTTACTATGGCAAAGCCGGAAAAGTCTACAGTGTCACCCAGCATGCCATGGGCATCATTGTAAACAAGAAAGTTAAGGACAAGATTCTGGCCAAGAGGATCAATGTGCGGATTGAGCACATCAAGCACTCGAAGAGCAGAGACAGCTTCCTGAAGCGGGTGAAGGAGAACGATCAGAAGAAAAAGGAAGTCAAAGAGAAGGGCACCTGGGTTCAGCTGAAGCGCCAGTCTGCACCACCCAGAGAAGCACACTTTGTGAGGACTAATTGAAACAAGCCTGAGCCGCTGGAGCCCATTCCATAAGAATTCATGGCCTACCGTACAAAAAAGAAATACAGGACCCAGATTCTTAAAAAAATTTTTTAAATACATTTTTCTTCCCTAAGACATCAAACACGTATTATTTATCTTTTCTTAATCAGTGTGGGGGAAAGATAGAAAGGTATTAAATTTTTTCTTTTCAATTTTTATTATAATAGTATGTGTTTGGAAATGGTATTTCCAGCTCTGTTTTCTTCCGAAATAGGAAATTAAACCATAACCCTACAAATAAACCTCCACGGTTGGTCTCTCACTGTTAGAGCTACCCACTTCCGTGCTGTTATTAACTCCAGATTTCTCTTTTCGAGCTGCCTCGATGTCAAGAACGGCCATCCCTGCTCCTTGACGAAATCACGTCTCACAGAAATGTCATCTTAAAATGCCATTAATGTCAATCCTACTATGCCAAACTACGGACAGAAAATTCTCTCACAGATGAAAGATGGTTGTTTATTTATCAAAGAAGCGGTGCTGGGTTATTAGCGGAAGTAGCCTGTCTTCTTAAAAGAAGATGAGCTACGCAATATATGATGACTACTATATGATGAGTTCACAAAGAAGAAAAACCAATACCCGCATCGGTTTCACATTGCTCCCTTCTAAGATCCTGAAATGTTACAATGAGAAAGCAGAGCTTACACAGAAAGCGTAGCCAGTCTAGATATAAAAGGCTCTGGCAGAAGTAGAATTAGAGAGGACATAAAATTGAGTAATCTTGACTTATTTACTTTTCATAGTTACAAGGAATTACTATTGAATCAAAGCTATGCTCCATCCAGCCCGGTACTTTATTAAAATGATAGCTGAGACATGAATGGAGCCAGATGACATCATAGTAATAAGAACAGGCAAGGCACAAAAAGACAAGTACCATGTTCCTCACTAGACTGTGCAACATAAAATCCGATTGCATAGAAATACAGTGAAGAACAAAAGTCAGTAGAAGTTAGGAAGGCCAGGGACACTGGGGACACTGACTGTAGATAAACCCAGACTGAAACACCGAAGAGTTTAGTGCTTCTAATGGAAAAATTGGATGGCAGTGTATACATCAATGAATTACAATGTATATGTTATTATTTAATAAAAATCCAATTCTTATTTTTAGGCTCATTTTCATATAAAAAGAGGGGGTCTGAAGAGATAGCTCTATGTTTAAGAGCACTATCTGCTCTCCATAGAGTCTGGGTTTGATTCCCTGAACCAACATGGTGGCTCACAATCATTTGTAACTTCAGTTCCATTGGATCTAACTCTTTCCCCTTGTGTCCATGGGCACCACTAACACATGTATGTGTATCTACGAATGCACATACCCATGCACATAAAATTAAAAAAGAAAAATCAATATTAAAACATTTTCAAAAATCTAATAAAAGGAGAAAGGCAGAAAAGAAGAGAAGATTGCTAAAGTTTTTCTCTTATCTCAGAGTCACTATTCCAGTCACCAACCTTTCCCATGTTCCTGGAAAAACAGCACTACTTCAATTATTGGACAGAGAACATTTTTTTGTTTTGTCTCTGCAGGGTCCTTACTTGTTTTAGCCTCATTTCCTGCTCTCTTTACCAGCAAGGTCATTGAGTTACCCTTTGATAAATACGTCGTAATTAAGGATTACCAGAGGGGATTGGGGTGTGGCTATTTAAAATTAATGTCTTTAATTTTAATGAGTCAGAAAGTCAATGACTTGAAAAATTAGTCTTTTCTTAGGTATTCAGCACAATTACGCAGTTAGCGTGTCCCCACTGTGTGTGGAGGGCTCTTCTAGATGCTGTGCGGGCTGATGATGGCAGTATTTCCTGGGGGAATTGTGCTATGTAAAACAGAATCAAGAAGAACAAAAGCGTGACAAAGCTGCCTCTGAGTGATTGGAAGAGAGGAAGCAGAGAGACAAGTGAGTCGGCTATTGTCTTGATTAAATCAGGAAACCTTTACAGACAGCACTAGGGTTCTGAAGTACTCAAGGACTATGGCTGCTGAGAAGCTGGAAAGTTCCCAAGAAGCTGTAAATTTCTAGCACAGAAATAGAAATCAGCTAAAAACACTTGAGTGTTCTTTGTACCTTATGACAATAACTAGAAAGTCTGCAATAAATGTATTTTATTATGAGCGATCTCAAAGGGAAATGACCTATAGTGCTGTACACACAAATCCCAAATGATCTAATGAAAATGGGCACTTAATTATAGCCATAAAACTGAGCTGTGTGAAAGGGACATTGGAGTGAGGACTTCAGGTGACAAAGAGGAAGGCAGAGATATCCTCGATCTAACTTGGAGATGAAGTGTGGGGACACTGGAAGTGAATTTAGAACAGAATGATTATGATAGGACCATGAGGAATACTTTACTTCTGGTAAAAAGCATTTTAATAAACATGGTGAATGGCTTGGAAAGCACTTGCTGATAACATTTTAAGTACTTTTAGAATGTTTTATTTATTTTTTATTCTCTCTCTCTCTCTCTCTCTCTCTCTCTCTCTCTCTCTCTCTCTCTCTCTCTCTCTGTGTGTGTGTGTGTGTGTGTGTGTGTGTACACCCATGGAGGCCAGAAGAAGACACTGGATTCCCTAGAGTTGAAATTACATGCCGTGTGAACGGCCTGATATGTGAGCTGGAAGCAGAACTCCAGGCCCTCAGAAGAGCAGCAAATGCTCTTAATTGGTGCGCCTTCTCTCCAGATCCTAGAGGGTTAATTTTTGATAATAAAATGATCAATGAGATGGATACGTTAGGTAGCACATTTGGCTGTAGAAGTAGTCAACTCTGAAGTCTAAACTTGTGGAGGCAATTATTATTCCCTCCCCCTTTCTGAGAGAGAGGATCTCACAATGTGGCTCGTGATGGCCTACGAGTACTGATTCTTCTGCCTCAGCTTCCCCACGCTTGGGCTTACAGATGCATATCGTCACATCTGGCCTTCCTACCCACTTCGGGATGTAGTGTGTGCTTTTTGCTACTTTACTCCCTTTTTGCCAGATCAATTGTATCAGTTCCCCAGTGCTAGACATTTCTAAAATGCCTAAAGCAATTTAATGTGTCAGTGACATTCCATTGTCCTACCCTGGTGATTGTCCACGCTGACTGGCCCTGATCTTTGTCCTTCATTGAGCTACGTGACAGTTTATGGGCCTATGTTTGAGCAGAGTGCCCCTCCTCATCCAGACTTTCTGTTGCCAATGCACATATTCTTGCAGCAATTAAGATTCCATCAAAACAAAATAGTCTCAAATCTAATTGTATTTCTAAGTAATTTTCAGAAATTATAGGAGACTAAGGACCAGCTCTCATACAGCATGCCAGTTCATCTTTCTCCCCAACCATCCTCTTTACCCTCCTCCATGTTTGCCAGCCTCACCCTCAGAGCATATATGCCGAAAGAGGTTCTTTTCTCTCTATCTCCAGCTTGTGTAGCCAAACACCAAATATTTTTTTCCTATCTTGGAAATATGTCATTCCTGATACTGTCTTACATATTTTTTGAGAAAGAATGTAATTAAAACACAGGAGCCATAAACATCAAGATACTACAAGGGCTATGATGCCACTAGTTTCCCAAGAGGACACAATAATGAGCTGTTCCTTAAGTACATTTATAGAAATATTTAGATTTATTTATTTTATGCATTTGAGTATTTTGCCACATGCATGCCTGGTGCCCTTGAAGTCAGTTAAAGGCAGCGGATACACTGGGACTGGAGTCACAGACAGTTCTTGACTACCACGTGGTTGCTGGAATTTAAATCCAGGTCCTCTGGAGGTGGTCTCATCCTCTAGCCGTAGGTTAGTGCATGAATCTCTGAATCCTACCTGGACAAGTGCCCTGTGTCTTTCACTGATGCACTGCTCTCAAATATCCAGTCTTAACCACATCCCCGAAATGTATCACCATTAAATTGTTTTACCGCTTACACATATTTACAAAAAATTAATTTAATTGGAGCTTTATAAAAATGATGTCTTCTATGATTTTATTTTTGAACTACTGCATACAAAGAAAAATCTAACATGTTGTGTGTATGTGTGTGCACAACTACTACCTATTAATCTCACTGAATACTCCATATTAATCTCACTAAATACTCCATATTTTAAAAACACTCTACAGTTATTTTAATATTAATGTTCACTTTTCTTGTTTTCATTTTTCTTGTCTTTACTGTTATGTATAGTGCCACTATGAACATTATGTTGTCCCTGTTTACAAGAATTCCTTCCAGATCTATTCTTGAGAATGTAAAGACTTATTGAAAGTTATGTTCATCTAAGGACCTTTGAAAACAACATTTGGACACCTACTACTGTGGAAGCTTCCTGAAGCATACTTACATATACATGTGTGCATGTGTGAATGAGTGCATGGGTGTGTGTTTAAATGGAATTACTGTGTAAGGGAGCAACAATGCCTCCCTCAGACACTATAAGCTATTAGATAAACCTATTACCACTTATAGGTTGCCTCTTTTAACTCAAAAAGAGTTGACCAGTGAGGTGTCATTGATTCTCCAAGCAGTATAAGCTATTTCTCTTGGTTAACCTCTAGACCTTGATAGTGAGATCCTGTGGCTGATGATATCATATACCCAAGTCATAGGACATGGAGAAATCATGCTGGTACCAACCTACTGGCTAGCTTTCCTAGTGCTTAAAGGTTAGCCAGGCAATGGTGGCACATGCCTTTAATCCCAGCACTTAGGAGGCAGAGGCAGGTAGATTTCTGAGTTCGAGGCCAACCTGGTCTACAGAGTGAATTCCAGGACAGCCAGGGCTATGCAGAGAAACCCTGTCTCGAAAAACCAAAACCAACCAACCAAACAACCAACCAACAAACAAAAAAATCATAGTGCTTGAAGATGCTACATAAGGTAGCTTCTTGGAAGAAAAAGAATCAACAGTCTTACCCATTTGTGACCCCTGTGAGTTATAAGAAGGACTGGCCTGGAGAGATATACTCACTGGAGCAATTGTTACATAAATGTTATGGGAGTAACTAATCACTTTCAGATTGGCCTTAAAACCCACTCCAGAAGGCAGAACTCATTCCTGATGCTGTTAACTGTGCCAAAACCATGGGGTTGGCTAAGCCATAGGCCCTTGGGGAGAAACTAGTACTATTCATTTGCTAAATGGACATAGTGACAAACTGAACTTCACATTTCCGTTTTTAGTCTCCAAGATTAGTACATTTCTTAGCCCTCATCAGAGAAGTTTCTTTTTACAGTAGAGGGTGATTAATACAGAGACACACAACTACTTCGTCTGTGGAGAATAAGAAAATGTAGCATGCTCAGCTAGCTCTAAATGGAATAGCTACCCACAAAGCTTGGATCATCATGGGAGAGGCTGGAGGGGAGACTGTAAGAGGCAGAGGCAGTGGGCATCTTTGGTGGGAGAGTATTTGCCTGACATGACAATGAACACCATTGCGCATATGAACTTACAACAGATATGGCTGCATGCTCAAGACCTGTACAAGATCAAGCCAGTCCAATCCCAGCCTGATTGGGGATCAGTTCTCGAAGTTCCTCCACTAAGTGAGAAACTGCTGACAATGGTTGGCTTCCAGGGGATGAGGAGTCAGTTTTCTTCAGGAATGCAGCCCCTGAGTGGTTACCCATGCTCTAGAAGATTGCCTGATACCCATGCACACCAAATAGACTCCAGTGGATTTTAAGAAAGAGTGACACAGAGTTGGGGGAGAAATAGTATTGAGGGATTATAGGTGAAATTGTAGGAGAGAAAGGGGATAAATTTGATCAAAATGTGTTACAGAATGCATGAAGTTCTCAAAGGAAACACTAGCATTTAAATTACAGTGCCAATTATGGCCTAGCTGTATCAATTTACAACATTCCTAGTATTATGTAAGAGTGTCACTGCTTCAGAAGTTGGTTACGTGTGTGAACTTGACCAAGGGTTCTCCAGATATTCAGTAAACAATTCTCTGTGAGTCTGAGAGTTTGATTTTGAATGAGATTAGTGTTTGAAATGGCAGGCAGAATAATGCAGACTGTTCTTCCAGTCGTTGGGTGGGTGCCATCCAATCCACAAAGGGGTCTGAAAGAGAACAACGAGGCAGAAAGCGGGAGAATTTGCTCTCTCCTTGACATTGCTGGCTGGTATTAGTTCTCTTGTAACCTTCAGGTCTTCGGACTCTGGCTAGAACTGTATCACCAGCCTGAACCTCCAGTTCCATATTGCATAAGCTAATTATGTACATTTTATTGGTGTGTGTGTGTGTGTGTGTGTGTGTGTGGTGTGTGAGAGAGAGAGAGAGAGAGAGAGAGAGAGAGAGAGAGAGAGAGAGAATAACTTTCTATGGAATACCATTTACATATAAATATAATTACCCTCTTGGTTCTGGTTCTTTGAAGAACTATAATGCACTTGCTGTGCACTTGATATTCTAAACTTATTACAGATTTTATTTGATATGTATGAATTCATATCTTGTTGTACTTTTTATTTGTGCTTTCTTGCATTCCATGGCATTATGAATACACATATATATTAATTATTATGTGTCCTTATCTGAGAAATGGCTCTTCAAAACCTCAGATTTATATTGGGACACTAATATTTTCTTGATTCCACAGAACGTTCTTAAGCTTTGGCTCCTAATCACAATCCTTCTGTGGTTATAGCGCTGAAAACATCTTACTCTTCATTATTATTTTTTTAACCTTTGCTTTCCTTTTTTCACACTGAGAATTGAACCCAGAGCCTCAGGCATGCAAGCGTTCTGAAGTACATAGCAAGCCCTAATTTTTATATTTATTATAACTTTCAGTAGCATGCCAATTATTAAATTACGTATTTTTCTTTTGTTTTGTACCATTATTGTGTTTTAAAAATTCTTCCCCAACTTCAAATTATAAAGATATTCTTAAGTCCTAAAATTGTGATGTTTTACTTTTTTACATTCAAATTTGTTAATATCCCTGGGATTGAGCTTTGTGATATTATAAAGAGATAGTCTAAATCTAAATCTGTTCTCTACGATAATAGTCCCAATCTCATTTATTCAAAAGGCCACTGTTTTCATATATATTTTGCATTGTTTTATATTTAAAGTATTTTATAGCAATAAACGGGAGTGAAACATTTGAGAAAAAGACCTGGAAAGAAATGTATCAACTGTTGCCTACCTCTGTACATTTTACAGCTTTTCAAAAAAAACTTTGCAATATTTGTATAGGTACAGTATAGGTACGTTATTTTATGAAAAATATTAACTTTTTTTTTTTTTTTTACAAAGACATATGATTTACATGGCTATTTAACAGAAATCGAATTTAGATGAAACTGTTGAGTGGATAACATTAATTGAAAAATACAAAAAAGTTTCCTTACGGTAGAGGGTGTGCCTGGGCATGCGTGTGCTTGTGTGTGTGTGTGTGTGTGTGTGTGTGTGTTTTAAGTGAAATTGGACAGCGGCTTTGGTGGACAGGATTCCGTATAAGAGTACAAAGTTCAAGTTTAAGAAGAGGTATTACATTAAGTAACTTTTAACATGTCTACTATGAAAGTCCATGGAGAATTGTGGACTGGGACACCTGAGGTACTGGAGAAGTATACTGGTGTGAGATGGATTTGCGTATATTCTGAGTAACAGATCTTCCCTTTTTCTCAGCCATGTTTATGTAGGAGCTTGGTCCTGGAGGCAGAAGGGACATGGGAAGTGTTTAAGGTTAAGATATGGGGTATTGTAGTTAACCATAAATCTCAGCTCATAGGATGAGAAGAGCAGAAGGAACTATTTGTAGCATTTACGTGCTGGAGAAGTCCGTTTCACTTTAGGGGAAGCGACAATGAAATGGGAATGCTGGAATTCATCTCCATCCTGGCTCAAGAATCTGCAAGGAAAGAAGACCTTCCTAAACAGAGGAAGGGCTAAACTGGGGTTTTGGATTAACTTTCCATCCAGTCCATCTGACCATTGCCCTAGAGTTTGAGCACAGGAAACAGGTATAAGTCCCATGGTTATCCTAACGATGCACCAAGGATGGAACCAAAGGCAATAATATCACGGATATAACATATAAGAGACGTTCCCAAATCTTCCTTCTACTGAAGGCTGCAGAATACGGTTCCCAGAGTTAAATTGTGTATTGAGGTAGAGGTGAGGTCATACTTGAGTGTGTTACTGGTTAGTGTTAATAATGTAAATGGACGTTAAATAAGTCTTCAGTCTTAAGAGAATTTTCCTGTGGACACAGGCGAGCGTCACTGAGGGAGAAGATGGCTTGGGGCTGATAACTACCTACTGCCAACACCGAAGATCTCAGGGAACAGAAAGAGGGAGCCAGGAAGAAAGACAGACATGATCATGATGAAGTCAAGTCTGGGTAGGCAGGGGTAGGAGGAGCCGCAGGGTCGGGGGAACCCCGAGGGGCGTGGTCACCCACTTTGTCGGTTGCTCTGTCCCTAGAAAAGGAGCGAGGTTCTGCCTAGCTGTCTCTAGAGCGGAGCCCGGAGGCAGCGTAGCACAAGGGGTCCCTGCATCCAATCCCTGCACCCCTGGGTCTCGCTGCACCTTCCTCACCTTCCTCCTGCTTCCTGAAGTGGGACGCCCCGAGCCGCCCGGACACCGCCTGTCGCCCAGCCGGAGGCGCATTTGGTACCGTACTTGGACGCTTGTGCCAGATACATCCATCAAAGGTACTTGGTTCCCCGGTTCCCGGGAGGGGTTACTCTTCTTCTTCTTAGCGGCAGTAGATGGAAAGGGCGTTGGTCCTGAAACTAACCAATTGAAGGAAAAGAAAGTCTTGGCGCCAACCCCTCACACCCTTTTAGAACTCCTGTCGCCTGCCACTCTCAGCTCACTCTGCATGCAATTTGCACAATTCCTGACCATATAAACCGACGTGAGTATTAAATTTCTTTCTTCCTTGAAAATAAATTATTATTCTTTTTTATGAGGAGGAGAAAGGCAGTAGTAAACAGGAAATGAATTTTGGTTTCTGGTACCAGATTGTTTATCCCATCTTGTCTGAGCTTGCTAGCAAGGGGGTGGTACTTACAGGAGTGTTTAGAGTACCAGTCTGGATTAACAGCTACGTAGCAATCTATTGGCTCTTCAGTCCTTGGTGTTTAGCCATGTTCTAGTTCAATTTGCCGAGGAACCAACTGGCAGAGAAACTTTGCAGAGCCTGAATCATCCCATACTAGTTTGTACCCACCCTGTTTTCTTACGTTTTTATGGATACATCTTCATTGCTAAACTAATCCCAAACAACCTAAGAAAAACCAGGATCCACCAAACCTGAGTGCTTAACAAATATTTTTCCCCCACTGGAAAAAAAAACTATGACTACCCGAGACAGCCAGTGCCATCAGGTAAATAGATTTCTAATAATTGAATTAAAAACCAACAGAACCTATCCTAGCTCCATGTAGAATGAGTTGCACGTTAATCCTTTCGGACAGAGAGACAGGAGTCACATGGCTGGAAAGTGTTCTAATCTGTTAAGAAAGGAAGAGGGTATACATGTTTTTAAGGTTTCTTGCAGCTGTAATGAAACCTGCAGCCTGTGATGAAACAAACATCACATCTCTACATACAGTAGATTCCAGTGACTCCCAGAGACAGGTTGACAACTCAGAAACATCCTTTAAAAAAAACTCTCCTTTTCTCTATATAGAATGGGCTCTGCAGTAAGAAGGTGGTTCTACCTTCCCCTGGGCTGCCTCACGCTGCTCAGTCTCACTAATGCTGACTTGGAATTTCAAAAAGGAGTGCTCGCCAGCATCAGTCCCGGCATCACGGCAGACATAGACCTTCAGTGCTGGAACGCTTGCTCTCTGACACTGATAGACCTCAAGGAGATCAAGATAGAGCACAATGCAGATGCGTTCTGGAATTTCATGTTGTTCTTGCAAAAATCTCAGCGGCCTGGGCATTACAGTGTCTTCTTAAACATAGCTCAAGACTTCTGGGACATGTATATAGACTGCTTGCTTTCAAGGTCTCATGGGATGGGCAGAAGACAGGTGCTATCTTCCCAGTATAATTTTCCACAGAAAATGGCAGGACGTGATCTGAAGGTGTACCTACGCAAGTAGTGACGTTGTTTTATTAAAAATTCGCCATTTCATTCGATTATTTCAGGTTTGTCAAATAAACTGGCAAATTATCATGTTTAGTTTTTAAAAATACACTTTTTTTCATTTTTACATTATGTAGAAATCATGAGTGCTTGATTATAGATAACTTTGAATATACATTGCTAGATCATTAAAATCATCTTGTTACCCCATGAGTAGTTCATAAGAAGCCATTTGCCTTTGTATCTATTTATATTGTAAGACTTAAATATCAAGCTTGTGGTAGCTTTTTAAACAAAGCATTTTCAATCGAGTTGTATAGAAGAATGGAATCTTATACTGATTTCTCCCAATACTACAGAAATTGATTATAAAACATTTAAGAAGAAAAACATAAAAAATACCTCAAGCAAGATGGCAACTGGAAGCTTAACCCTGTTAGTATTTTCCAAGTCAAATATTTTCTGTTCTAATTAAAATTATGATTTCCAGTTTCTTAATCTGGTGGTCTTCTTTCTTAAATATATAGTTACCTCATTAGTAGTGATGTATTAATTGCAAATATTTAGATAATTTGTTATTTAGAAATCATTTTGCCAAGTTATCTTTGTTTTAAAATAGTACTTCAAACATTTTTTACTAGCTAGTGGAGTGAAGTAATTAATTTTAAGTATCTGGTACCTTAATATTTAGAACTGTGCCCCAATTAATGCCAGTATCTAAAAGTGATATTTTTTGATGTAATGATGTGTTTGCCTTCTGAAATGTGCATTTCAACACTAGTCTATCTTATACGCAAATATTTTTCTATGTATTAAGGACTAAAACCTTTATGATATAATTCTTTAACATTTTTTTGTGTGTATGGATGTGTTCCATGTGAGTGTGTTTTCCTTGTGTGAGTATGTATGTGTTCCTTTGTGTGTGTCTTTGTGTATGTGTGTATGTTTGTGTGCATGTTCATGTGTGAGTGTGTGTTCCCTTGTGTGAGTATGTATGTGTGTGTGTATGTTTGTGTGCATGTTCATGTGTGAGTGTGTGAGTGTGTGTGTTTACTGTAGGTACGCAGTACCTGCAGAGGCTAAAAGGGCAGTTTGGACCCCCTAGCACAGGGATTGCAGATGGTTTTGAGTCACCATGTGGGTGCCAAGGATTGAACCTAGGTTCTCTCCAGAGAGCAGCCAGTGCTCTTAATCTCTGAGCCATCTCTCCAGCCCCTATGGTATAATTTTTATTGTCTCAACATTAAAAACGACCAACAAAAACAAATAATCTACAGTTTATCAAAGTACAACAGAACAGAATTTTTGCCTAGGCATTATGTCAGTCCCGTTTTAGACTCAGTCCTCTTTATATCACACTTACAACTCACACCATAGTCCACATACAGAATGAAGCTTTAAAGAATTGTACCACACAAAAGAACGACACATGAGGAATTGGATTGGTGGGAAATGATTGCAGGAAACTACTAATACACAGTTAGGGTTCATATTAGTGATTTGATTGAAGTCAAGTCGGACTTCTGGGGCTTGGGAGGTGACTCAAGTTGGCAAAGTCCTTGTGGCACAAGCAGGAGAGCCTAAGACCAGACACTCAGGCAGGGGAGCATGTGTCTGTAAGCCCTGTCCTGGGAAAGGGAGGACCGGTGGATCTCTGGGTTTCCTGGACGGCCTGTCTAACAGAACTGGTGAGTTTGAGGTAAGTAAGACATCTTTTCTCACAAAACAGAATGGAGAGTGGTAGAGGGAGACACCCAACCTCAGCCTCTTCCCACCCCAGCCTTTAACTCTGATGGAGACCTGAAAACTGGTGAGATTTCTAATTTTCAAGGTGAGGAGCAGTTTGAAGATTCTTGTTTTCACAAGAAAAACCAAACCAGGTGTTTAAGGAAATCCCCACACTTTTCCAGGACAAAGAACCAATAGAAATCTGCTCAATAGACTTCCCTATGGCTATCATGATATAGTTTTCAAGTATTTTGATGATGATGACGCATTCTTCTCTGTACACAATTAAATACAAGCAAACTTATAAAACAGCAAAAATAACTGGGTGGTGGTGGCACACACTTTTCAGTCCAGCACTTGAGAGGCAGAAGCAGGTGCATCTCTATGAGTTTAAGGTCAGCATGGTCTATAGAGATAATTCCAGAACAGCCAGACCTACACAAAGAAAGCCTATCTCACCGCACACCCCCCCCCAAAACCCAGCAAAAAATAATACTGAATAAATGTGTCTGAAGGCTTGACTTGACCTAAAATAAACCTTGAATTAAGAAGGTGTGTATTCTCTGAGTTTGGGCCACTTTGAAATTCTCATGAAGCAATACCAGGGCTTTAGTAAAGGTTTTACATATACAAATTTAAGGGCGGTATATGAACTGTGGGTTAAGAACCTTCAAGGTTAAATGAACAAACCCCTTACTTTTTCAAATATTACTTGACAAATGTTATTTTGTGAAGCTACGTTTTGCATAATAATATATTAGCCTAATGGTAAGCAGAATGAGGTCCAATAGATTTTTAGGTTGGAAATATTTTGCCCCTTAAGGGAGGAGCCTCCTAAGCTCTGGACGTCAGCTGGCACTGGTGGGATGATTAACATGCTTTTTCATAGTTAGGTTCAAAAGGAGCATGGTTTTCCTTAGGAAACAGTTTAATGATTTTCATAATCTGTCACAAATGATTTCAGTTCAATAGAATTCAGTACTATAAAGCAAGACTATGTAATTTTGGCCTAAAATTTGTCTGAATGGTTGTCATTAATCACCCATAGTAACTATAAAAACTGTATTTTTCAATGATAAACATTTCAGCTTTAATTAATAAAATTAGTGGTTAGCCTTCCAACCTAAATTGATTAAAATGGTCCTAAATTATATTCTGCTACATTGTTAAGAGCATTGGGTAGGAGATGTAATTCAGTGGGTAAAAGTGCTTGCTATCAAGCCTGACAACCAGAGTTCTAGCTCTAGGACCCTGTTGTTGAAGGAGAGACTCCTACAAATTGTCCTCTTGCCCCTGTTTGCATGTGAAACACACACACACACACACACACACACACACCACACACAAAGCACACACAAAGCACACACAATTACATTTTTTTTTAAATTAAGGACATTTTCTAAAATGAGCATTGTTTTTGAATAGTTCTTGTAAGCATTTTTAATGATTTAGATATGTTAAAACTTCTCTCGGTAAATTGCCATGCCAAACATTGCTTGGTCCTGGAAATCTGAAATGTGGGAATAAGGGAAGGACAGACAAGATAGAGAGACAGACAGACAGACAGACAGACAGAGCTAGGACTGTGTGGGATGTGTTCCCTTTGATGGATGGAAACTCATTCTGCACAGCATGAGGAAGAGGGTCAGCTAGTCTCAGTGGGGAGTCTGCACTGGAGCAGTCTCAGGCTGGAATCACCCAGGAGAAAGTCTGGAGGGGCTCCCCTTCTCCGAGGAGAAGGTAGGGGAATGGGGAGGGAGAGGCCGTGTTGGGGATGTAAAGTAAATGAATTAATGAAAAGGAGAAAGTGGCACCTAATGCTTTCTGCACACACTGTCAACATTCGCCAGCTTTTCTGTAATTGTACTACAACAGACTCAAATTCTGTATCATGAATTTGTGCTTATGTTGAGTTTATTTAACCTAAAGTATAACCGGCGAGTTTCTAGAAAGCTTAAGGATATGGAGTTATAAAAACAGCTAATTTTGATTTCAAAATACATGGTCCATTTATTTGATTAGTACATATTTCAGTTTTAAAGCTTTAAAAATTTGTCAGCTGACTCACAGAAGGAAATAGACTGTCCATTGCTCAGGCAAGGAAACCTACACACCATATCCACTTGGTCTCAAGAGGAGCAGTTGTAGGATAGAGAAAGAAAAGCAGGGCAGTTTGTGATGCTATCAGAGAGGTGGCCTCCCTGGCTCACTGTGACTGCTGGAACTGTACCAGAGAAACTTGTTAGAGATCTGTCTACTGTGTGTATAGTTTCTGCATTAAGCACTATTACTGTTTTCTGCCACCTATATTTCATGTAGTAAATATCTGCTAGAAAATAACCTGCTATGTTTTGTCTTTTCTCTTCCTATTGGGTAGCAGAATCGTCTATAGACATCAGATACTGCTGATGGGGATCAGTCTAAATCAATCTGGAGACAGGACACTGGACCTATGTCTAAAACTGATACTCAACTCAATCACATCAATTTTCTATAATGTTTAGATCTATACCATAGTACTTATGCCTTATAACTTGAGGAAAGCCCGTAATTACTTTGAAGTGCATGTATCTGAATTACTTTAACAGGCTGTCCTTGCTTAGCATCTCTTGTGGAGTATATCCTGTGGACTGATTCTTCCCTTTGAGGTCAGTGCATTGCTGCATTTGAAGACATCAAAGGAAGGACTGCTGGAGACAAATCCTTCATCACTAACTTCATTACTGAGGTGCTGGTCATAAACGTAAATTAGACATGTTCTCTCCTGTGGGACTGCGTAAGGGTATCCTGGTTCTTGGCTGGGCATGGGCCTAGAACCCCAAGACTCCAAGGGAGAAACGGCAGGAGTTCGGCCACGCCCCCAGAACTCAGGGTTCTGAAAAGCAGTCTAATCTCCATGGACCTACATTGTTCAGTCACGAAGGTCATTACAGCCCCTCCCAAAGTGCACAGTTAGAGGGTGTAAGTATAGGCCTCAGGCCCTAGAGATTTACATACTAATGAAGGTCAGAGGGTGGAGCCAATTAAACATTGCCCCCAGAACCTCCCCTTTCTCCCTCCCTACTTAACTCAGGTCTGCCCTGAGTTTGGGGCGGGGGGGGGGGGGGTACATCCAGATCATCCACCATCCGCCATGACAAATAAACCCTTTTGGAACCAAGGATTCCTCGTGTCATTGGGGTCTGCCGCCACCGAAGCCTCCAGCCACTGGAACCTGGGACCTTCCTCTGGTATGTGAAGGTGGAGCCCAGGGCCATGATCCCTGCGTGGGCCTGGCCTCGCTGCGGCCCCAGCCACTGCGGGCCCCCCAGTTTTTCCCACACTCTCCCTTGCCTTTGGGGAACTAAGAGTCTGACAAAGATCAGGCTGTAAGTGTGGTAAAGATTCATTGCTCTTGGTTATAGACACAGCAAAGGATTCTGGGTGTGTCTGAGATTTTAATGTGACATTATTTGGTGCTGTTTGTATGAATATGTTGTATTCTTCTCATCTGCTCCCCCACATACTACCTGTCCCTTCCCATTGGAGAAACAGCATTAGAATTAGCTTCAAATTTTTATTTACTTAAAAGTAAATAAAGGAGTTTTGCCTGCACATATGTCTGTGCACCATGTGAGTGTCGGGTGCCTGAGGGGACCAGAAGAGAGATCATATCCTCTGGGTCTGGAGTTACAGATGGTTGTGAACTGCCATGTGGGTGCTGGGAATTAAACCTGAGTACCTCTGGAAGAGGAGTCAGTGCCTTTAAACACCCATCTCTCCAGCTGCACTTTGAAAATGTGTATCTGTATTTTTATTTTCAGCTTGTGACTGGCACTTGCCTTTAATAATAGAACACTTTACCAACATATTTATTGCTTCTGGTATTCATATATCCTTCGGATAGTAGCACCTTGGTTCCCAACTCCATTTAGGTATCTTAGATGATGTTGGACTGTTTATGGCTCCAAGAGGAAGGAGTGCTCAGATCTAGCTGACTCTAAGGTGAGATGCTCCAGAGTAGGCATGTGGACATGGCCAATAAAGGGTTCCAACACAAGGGAGATACACAATTTATTGAGAAAAATACATCTACATTTTTTTTCACTGAATAAGTGTACGGTTGGGTTGCTGGAAGGAGACCCTCCTAACTCAGCTTCAGACCCTTTGACCCAACAGTTCCCACAGTCTAAACAAAGGAAGCCCACAGAAATGTCCCTTACTGGAGACCATTTGGAGTAACTTATGTACAGCCAAAAGTCCTAACTGTTAAACAAATTTACAATTTCAGATAAGTGATCAATAATCTTTTCAAAGATAGTGGTTTTTCAATAAAAATATATTATCCTAACTTTAATTTTTATATTTTACTAAAATAGTTATTCTAAATTTTTTGTCTTATATTTGTATATAAAATACATTTAACTAAAAAGTTGCCCATAGAATTTATTTCAGAGGCTGTGGAGCGTGTCAGGTAGGGATGCTCTTTTTAGGGTCACTCAATGGCTTCACTTTCATCCGCTGCAAGGCTCCTCCTCGAACAGGCAGTTTTTTCAGAGCGATGTCGGTGTCAGCCAGAGGACCTCCCAGCAGTCGGGTAGGAGTACTTTCCACTGTCACCACCCGACCCGAAGGGACCTGGAAGAGGAAAAGACAAATGTCTACGGGTCTTCTTATAAAACCTTCTGATAACAGAAAACCCCATATATCCTATGGTTTGCTTTGTAAGACATGGAACAAAAGAGACAGTACAACATAAAAGAAAGATAGGACCCTGGGGCCAGCAAAGTGAGCTTGAGTTTGTCTCTTGTTCATGAGTTTTGTGCCCATGGATAAGTTGTGTCCAGTGGAGATCACTGAGAACACTGGTGTGTGGCCTGGTCTGCTTCCAGGCAAAGGAGAACGGCACTCATCCAACAACGCACTGACCAGAGCTGCTGGCAACTTAGGAAGCCTGTGGGGCTGGGTCTGCTGTAACCTAGCACCAGAGGTGGGGATGAGGGAGGGGAAGACATATCTTGGAGATAAATATGCCTTAACAATGGGAAATTTCAACAACACAAAGTAAAATACATGAGGCAAAAGTTCCCCATAGAAATAACATTTTGGCTGCCCACACTTTGTATCTATTAAGAAAGAGATGTAGAGAAAATGACCTTACCGTTGTGTTAAGACCTTTAATAACTGTTTGGTGGAAGGTTGCATTTTGTGGTCGTTCACTGTATTTAGAGGATTCTATAGCCTTTTCTTGAAGCTTCTTTGCTTTCTGAAAATTTTTAAATTAGAAAGAAAACAGTATTAGTTGCCAGTAAAGCATGACGGATGGTCCTTGCAGAGAAGGTACATTTGTTCTCCTGTTCCTCACTCCGCCACTTATAGAAAGGAAATCCTTCAATAAGATGGTTCAGGATGGAGGGCAGGACACAGTCCTCTCTGCCTTACTTCTAGCCTTCATCTTCAAACTTCAGGAGCATGACCCTGGCTTCCTAGTGTGAAGGAAAATGAAATGCAAAGCAGCATTTCCCTTTGTAAAATGTGCTTTCAGTTGACAGTCTAAGAGGCAGGCAAGGATCTAACGGTAGCAATATCCTACAGAACATTAGCAGAAAAGTGGAAATGAAGATTCTTTCTTCAAAAAAATCTCTGTCCCTATGATTGGCTTGTTGTTGTGTATACTGGTAGTGCTTTGAAAATCTTACCTTTAATGTTTTAATATTTGATGTTCTAGCCAAGAAGTTTTCCCATGACTTGTTAGCCTGTTCTCTCTGCTTATTTGTGGCTTGTATCTGAAACAAATATGAAAAATTAGGAGTTTCAGTTCACGTGAAACACACCAAAGGGCACAGACATCCCTATTTTAAAGGAAGTGCCTTCTTTTTGCTAAAGGAGATTTTGAGTCTGGCTGAAAAAGAAATTAGAAGGTATGACATAATTAAAAACACAAACAAACAAACAAACAAACCAAGTGCTGTTGTTGGGCATGCTGCTAGAAGCCTTTAATCTGAGCACGCTGGAAGCCCAGGTAGGCAGAAACATCTCACTTTTAGGCTAGCCTCCTCTACACAGTGAGTTCCAGGACAAAGAGTGCTACATAGAAACCTTGTTTCAAAAATAAATCTTAAAATTAAAAAAGTTATTTTGTAGTTAAAATTTGAACTACTTTCCATAGAATGGAAGACAAATCACTCAAAATAGTTTAATACTAATCATTCTTACCAAGACTTTATATAGTTCCTGTTTGTGAAGACTTTATAGTCTGGAGAAAACTAAATGCAGGATTTAAAGACAAAATCACAGGTGAAAACAGAGAGACTCTTCTGGCCACGGATCATAAGTTTAGGCAAAATTATATTGGTAAAACTACTTTTAATCTATGACTGCAGCAAGGTAGCAATTTTGTGAGACCACTAAATTTGGTGTGATCCTGTGGTCTAGAAGTTTGAGTATTAACCAACAACTCTATTTCTTAACAGGCTTCCCACTAAATGTATAATCAGAGGATACACGCCAGGGGTGTGTGTGTGTATCATATAAATACAAACATATAATACTATTATAAATATAATACTCTTAGGGATACTTAGGAATATGTAATTAAACAACTGCTTCAAAAGTGGGGACAGAGGTATGACAATAAATATATAATTAAATGACAAAGGTTCTGAGGTTTCCTCCTGGTTCTGAGCAGATCGATTGGCTTACAGCAGTACCCATGTCATAAAACTTACCCATGCAAGCATTTGAAATCAATTAGCTGGGGTGGCATTCACAGGTGAATGGACACAGATCCTAAGCTGTGGAGTCAAACATTCAATAGTCTATGTGGAAAGATTGGGCAACAGACAACATTGGAGATCACTTCAAGGAGCTACAGTGCTTAAATGTAGTCACAGAGAACCAGGACAAAGTGGTGACTTTCTGTCTGTGGATAACACTGTTTAAATTCCCTTAACTAACCAGTCAAACATGAACAAATGATACCATAGTTTCTCAGCTGTGCAGAGTTCTAGGGAACAGGCTATTCTCCTGACTGGCTTTCTCTGTTTAGTTAAAGTCAGGCCAGTTTTCCTAGGCATGTAGACAATCAGTGCTCTTAAAGTGTTTTGGCATTGAGATGAGGACAAAGCTTATGGATGGAATGCCTATAGCTGGCAAAACAGTAAAGGTCTGTGACAGAATGAGGTGTGAAAGAAAGACAACTGTATCTCCCTTTGAAGCTGTGTACGTCTTACAGATAAACTGCCAGGTATATTTAAGTATTTATTTCCGCAGGTTACAACTTTTGGAACCCTGTTGGACATTTCAAAGAACAGAAGTGCATCAAGTATCTCCTTACCTTGTAAAATATAAGAGTACAAAAATCAAATTACACAACCAGTAACTTGCTTGTTGTGCAAGCACAAAGACCTGAGCTCACATCCCCAGAACCTACATAAAAAGCCTGTCACGGTGGCCCAGTGCTGGGAGAGACAGGAGGATCTCTGAAACTTTCTAGCAGTAAGTTGAGCTGAATCATAATATCTGAGCTTAGAGAAAATTCTTTGGAAAGTGATTAAGAAAGATACCCAACATCCACCTCTGGGTTCTACATTTATGTACACACCTCCATGCACATAAATGTATAAACATGTATATACCACACGTACACACAGAAAAAGAACACAAAAATTAAATGATAATGCCCAAAGCAACACTGAAATAATTGAATTTAACCCCATAGCTCCATAGTTTCTTTTAAATTGCACAAAGGCATTGAAAATAGCAGAGAAAAAAATCAATTCAATGTTGAAATATTTACAAATAGGACAAATCTATGGAAAACTTCATGTAGTCTAGTTTATACACTGACATTAACAACTTGTGCTTACTTTTGCATATACTCTTTGTTCATTTTGCACATCCTGGAGTGCTTGGTTTTCGATCATCTCACTTTGCAAGGAAGCAACCATCTTTCCAATATTTTCTGTTGCTGCTATAATAGAGTGCAAAGATCTTTCATCTGTCGTGACTAGTCTTAACTTTTCCAGCTTTATTTCTTCAGATACTTCATTCCATACTTTCTCCAATCTGTCATGGCAAAGTTTGAGAAAGTCAGACTAAACAGAAGTAGTGAAACCTTCTTACATAATTCCCTTATGGTGGTCATTCTGTCAATGCTGAAGCATTTCCTAACCGCTTGGGAGTAAGCTATACATTCTGAATAAGATATAGGCGCCAGCTACATCTGAGGATTCTGGTTAATAGTTCTTTGGCTTTCATAGCTGCAGACACTGCTATTCAAGCTTGGCTTTCTGAATCACTCATGCTATTCCTACCCTCAGCCCCCTAATGATGGCTAGGTCATGCTGAACCTGGAGAAACAAAGAGAGGGTCGTTCTGGGAGTCTGAGACGTGCGACCCCTAGAAAAAGAATCTGGTCTTCACCTACTATCAAAGGTATATAACTGAATATCAAGGGTTTTTTTATAATTATTATTTTACTTATTTACATTCCAGTCATGCCCCCCTCTCAGTTCTCCTCCTTGAGTCTCAAGTTTTTAACTCCACAGTTTCATTATGCCAAAATCTCCATCTCGCATTCTGAAAGGAAGGTACTAGAGTACACTGAGAACTAGCGAAACAGTTACATCATTAAAAAAAAGAATTCAATTTGATTTTTTTTATTTGAAAAAAAGACTTATTCATTCATTCACAATATCCAGACATAAAATAACAGAAATAAAATGTTTACTTCAGAGAAATTTTCCTGAGACTTCAAAGACATTCTTTACTAAGTTCATTAACAGAGAACTAAGCAACTTAATCACTTTCAAGTGAAGTTTGATTGATGACCTAAAGAGTGATAAAGACTACTTTGGTATGTATGAATAAACAATAAACAACAACCTGCTTCACTCTATTTTTAAAATCCTGTTAGGCTCAGAATGTCTCTGTCTGTAATAGTCATCTTCTTCTATAAGCCAGCAATTGGACCGACTGAGAAGTTCATACTGCATACACTGAATTTACCCAGTCCACTCCCAGTCCCTCTTCTCCAATTCCTCTATTATCCCTCCCCCCACCATTCCCTCTCAATTTCATGTGTTCCCTTTTTAGAACAAGCAGCTACCCATGGAGTCCACTTAGTAGTGTCAGTATGTGTATGGTGTAGGGCCATCTACTCAAGCATGAATAACCTATCAGGAGAATAGCCCTAAAGAAAAAAGAGTGGTCCTCTCCTAGCAGCGTATCAATTGCCAGCTCCTCGGCTAGGATGGGATTTCCTGCCTTCCTCCCTGGTCCGTGATGGGACTTTGCTTTTCTGGTGTTTTGTGCTTGCACTCAGAGCCAATGTCAGTTTATATGTACAACCATGCTGCTGTATGATTGTAAGGCACATGGCTCTATCACAGTTGCATAAAATCTTTTCTCATGAAAGAAACCCAAAGACTGGCATGTCTACTTAATCACATAGGAAACATATTGACAATACTAAAGTATATGAACAATTGTTCTGGTTATGGGCACATCTTTTATTTCCCAATTTATTTTTAAAATAATAGATTTTAATTTATTAAAATGGTACTTACTTTAAAATCAAGGTATCTATGTATTATACAGAGGGTGACAAAATCTTCAGCAGATAAGCCTGGTAAGTTTTCAAAATCTATCAAAGTTTGAACAGAGAGAATTATTTTAACAGGAGCAAGTCATTTCAAGAATCACCATAATAACAAATTCAAACACAGACTCTTACAAGAAAACCTTCTGCCAGGTTGTCATTACACAGTCATTAGTAGACAACTCATTTGCTTTGGACTGTGGTCTAGAGAGTTTACTATCAGAAGCTAAAGAGCAGATGAGAACCTTTCCCTTAATAGGAAGCCAAGAGTTTAAACACTGAGATAATCCGGCCTTATTGGAAAAGGATGTGTCTAATTTGGCAGACTTGATGTTCCAGGATAATGGGATACTTAGGGGGCCTCTACCCTATCAGAGGAGAAGGGGACAGGGGATGAAGGGAGGGTCTCAGTGAGGGGGCAACAGGGGCAGCACTGCTAGACACTGAGATTGCCTGGAACCCTAAAAAGAACTTCTCTTGGGGCTCCACATTCCAAAATTCTAACTTTTGACTGGTGTTGTGACGTGGGCACTGAGGTCATGAGGGAACATGTATCAATTGTACAAAGGGACTTTATTCATGTGTGTCAAGGGGACTCAGTAGCAAAAGCAAGTGCAGCAATACTTGTCACATACAAACTCTTGTGAATGTCAGGGCTTGCTTTCTTACCTAGTTTATCCAACACCGCATAAATTTTTGCTCTGATATTTTCAGCAACATCCATAACTGCAATAGATGGGCAGTTAGCAGGAAGGGGCCTGACCTTTTGTTCTTGTTGAAAACTAGTAAATAGAGGTCTCTTTGTATCTAATCATGGGGTTATGAAACATAGAAAGAAGAGATAAAGACCACAGTGAATTAGATTTTATTCTCTATATAAAATGGATCAAAACACAAATATATGTTTAAAAAGTAAAACAAAAATATAGTGCATTGCTATTTTTTTTCTTTTTTAGAGTTCAGGGAATCCATCCCAGGACTGGTTAGCAAGCATTCTATCCCTGAGCTCCATGCTACACTGCCACCCAGCTCATGGTTACTATTTTGAAAGCATAAGCGGTAAATGTTTCCCATTTCTGTGGCAAAACTTATGGCTTTCATTTTTCTTATTTATGTAAGTTTTTTTCTTTTTTTTAAATACAGCTATGTCAGGCATAATGGCACATGTCTTCAATCCCAGCACTCGGGAGGCAGAAATAAGAGAATCTCTGGGAATTTAAGGCCAGCCTGGTCTACATAGAATTCTAGGAGAACAGGGACTACAGAGGGGGACCCTATCTCAGAAGAAAGAAATACCACAGCTATAGTTTTGATTCTTTTAAAGGTTTGTTTTATTTATGTGTATACGTCTCTCTGTGTGTAGGCATCCTGTCTGGGGGTGCCAGCAGGGGCGAGAAGACGGTGCTGGCTTTCAGAGGCTGGAGGCACAGGCAGTTGTGATCTATCTGACCTGGGAGCTGAGATTCAGACTCAGGTCCTCTGAATGAGTAGCAAGTGTTCTTAACTGCGGAGCCTTCTTTCCAGCCTTCACTAAAGTGAAGATTTAATGTAGAAACCGTGTCAAGCATAAAGTTCAAGAGATGGGATAATGTCAGATCAATAGTGATTGATAATTTTGATTGGTTTCTATAAATTATTCCATAAAGAGAAAAGCTATCTCATAATGTTTTAATTTAAAACTCAAATAGCAAAAAGGAGATTAGAGACAGAAATAACCCAAAGTTGTAGTATTTTATTCAATATAGATATTACTAACAGTTTTGCTAAAAACACAATTTGAATGTGAAAGAAGACATAACACAGTATCACAGGCTCTACAATTCAATTACTTGTTCTGATACCATCAACCTCATTAGAACATGGCAGCTAACACTGATGAAGGTTTGACTTATTTTTACTAAAAGGAAACCTCTTTGTGTAATAAGAAAATTACAGGAACATCAGTGCATAAAGTACTGTAAGGTTTGTTGTGAAATACTATTCATCTATCAAATTCTATTGCTAAGTGAAGCATCATAAGTGAACCTAGTTATAAAAGCATGAAGCCCAGAAAACTTATTTAGGAAGTATCATTAATTTCTGAGCTAAAGAATATTTAAAATATTCTATTTTAAATAATTTTAAAATAGTCTATTAAACCCGAACCCACTACTAACTTATTTAATTTTCTTCTAATTATTCACAACTTATTTTATTAGAAAAGGGGGGCAGTGGGCCAGAGGACAGCTTATGTTGCGGTTCCCCAGGTGCTGGCCACTGCTTTTGCTTGGGTTTTTTTTTTTTTTTTGTTTCCTTTTTTGTTTTTTGAGACAGGGCTGTAATTGGCCCTGGGATGCTTGGCTCTACTCTGGGTTGGGTGGGGGAGGGGTGGAGGCGGGGCCAGGCACAGTCCTAGCTTGAGGGAGGAGACTCTCCTCTAGCATTCACTGTCACTCTGGCAGAACCAAGTTTGTTTTGTTTGTTTTATGTGTTTTGTTTTGTTGTTCTAGGGTAGAACTACGGTCATGCAAGCACTTTACTGATTGAATTATCCCCTGTACCCCAAGTACTCACAACTTACGATGGAAAGTCTTTAGCGTTTGGTTGGAAGAACCTCACACAATGGGTAAGCACGCTCACACTCCTTTGTGCTTTAAAACTCTAGATAAATCTCTGAATTGTTTCTATCAAAGCCTGTAACCACACTTACCGACAATCTTGCCATTTTTGTCACGTTTTACTCCTAGTTCCTTTTCCTCTTTTCTCCACAGTTTAATTAAAAGACTGGCAGCAGTCAGGTCTTTCTTACCACGCCAAGCATTGACATGAGCAGAAGTTTTGGGATTATCACAAAATTCAACCATTATTCCAAGAATCAGATTACAGAATTTTTTCTGGTTCATCTTTGCAAGGAAATAGAAAAATGACCAAAATGTTAATGAATGCTGAGAATGAGAGACCCTTGGATCATCAACCATTGCCTCCTGAGCACCTAACTGCAGTGACGTCCAGTGAGTCATCATGAGCACTCCCGAGCATGAGTTAACACTGAAACAATAAAGACGCTCGAGTAACGATAAACATGCTTCAAAATAAATATGCATTCATTTGGTGGAAATGGAAGGGGAAGTTTTCAAAAAATGAGAGAATATATATACTTATTTAAAATGAAGCATGGTCATCAGGTCCCTGTGAGTACAGGATCTTTTCCATTTAGATTTTTTATTAAGGTTTGAAAAAATTATTATCAGGTACACTCTTTGTTATCAAGAGAATGACTGATATAACTGTCAGTCAACTATGAAAAATGATGAGCAAATTATCCTTTATCAGCGACTGTGTAGGACTTTTTAAGAATTCAAGAAAATTTCTCTTATCACCAAGCACACACAAAACCAAAATACAAAAATTAAGATGTAGAAAGATGTTGAAGATGTTGAAGCTTTAAATTTGTACATTTAACTAGGCCCTGTAGAAGTCAGTAACCTCAAAAAGCTCCAGTTGGGACCAGGGTGCCTTATATAAGAGAGGAAGCCTTATACAGTACAGGTGATATGAAAGAGACAGGGGATGTGGGAGGTGCAAAGGATATAGACAGGAATGGGGGTAAGTGAAAAGGTATGATGAAGGGCAGAGAGGATGCCTAACCAAAATGAAGGATGTATGAAAAAGGCATATGACATCCTGCAGCTTTGCAAGCCAATCAAAACCATGTTAAGAGGCTGATAGAACGCTCAGTTAAGACCAATTGTGCTTGCAGATGATACAGATTTGATTCCCAGAATCCATGTGGTAACTCACAGCTGTCCAAAGCTCCAGTTCCAAGGGATCCAATGGCCACTTCAGAGCTTTGTGGGTACTGGGCATGCACACAGCACACACATACTTCCGGGAAAACTCATATGCATAAAATAAATCTACAAAAACATTAGAACTATGTTTTTCAAAAAGTTAGGATGAAGATATCTGAATGGCTGGATAACACTGACCCTAAAAGCCATTGTGTATTAAAAGTCCAAGTGCCAGGTGTGAACTCCTCATGAGTTGTTGGCTAGTGAGTCCTCAAAGATCCTCAAAACAATATCGACCTGAAATTCTTTTGGTTGCTCACCAGAACCAGATGATAAGATTCTATTGCTTAAGAAACAGTATACCTTGGTTGCAAGATGTAGAGAAATCAAGCTAGAGCTGAGTTGGAACATTCCACACTGCTGGCTAACTTTTATAGTGTCAGAAGCTGCTATGCAGGATGCTGGGAAGAAAAAAACATCAGTAGTTTTACCCAGCTATAAACCCTAGAAACCACAATGCTACCTGCCGGGCAAGATCTAAATACCAGCACAACAGTGGTACAACTTTTATGAGTTAACCAACCACATTCACATTGAATTTGAGGCACTCTCCACAGATGGTACCTGCATGACACTGTGGACCTGGTTAACAATCCATGGCTGAGGAAATGATAGGTCCTAGAAGTTACTTATCACTATGTTTTAGCTAAAGTGCCATGGTGTCAGAGTAAATCCTAAACATTGATTTTTATATCCATAGGTAAATGCTATTCACTCTTGAATCAAGAATCTTCTGTTTGTAATCAATCGTGTTGAATGCAGATATTTGTAGCTGCTCAAAATGCTAAGGATAAATGATGGTTATATGCTCGTCTCTAAACTAGATATACCATTTCCTCTATGGCTCAGGGAACATCAAGGAAAAGAAAGCAGAGAGATTATAAGAGGTGGAACACGGTTAGAAGGCCTTCAACATACTATCTTCAGAACATGACACAGCCATTGTAAACTGCTTGACCTCACAGTAGCTATGTTTGCCTGCACTGGACCTGTACAAAACTGAGCTTGTCAACAATCATACACCAGAGATGTACCTGTGGGACCCTACTCTTCCATGATAAACTATTGGTTACTTATGACTTCTAGGAAGGTATCTTAGTTATGGTTTTATTGCTGTGAAGCAACACCATGACCAAGGCAACAATTCTTATAAGGACAACATTTAATTGAGGACGGCTCACAGTTTCAGAGGTTCAGTTCATTATCACCATCTTGGAAAGCATGGCAATGTGCAGGCAGACATAGTGATAGAGGAGCCAAGAGTTGTACATCTTGGTCCACAGGCAGCTGCTTCACACTGGCCAGACTTGAGCATATCTGACCCCAAAGCCCACCTCCACTGTAACCCACTTTCTTTCAAGGCCATATCTACTCCAACAAGACCACACCTCCTAATAGTGCCACTCCTATGGACCAAGCATTCAAACACATGAGTCTATAGGGATCAAACCTATTCAAACAATCACAGAGGGTAAGTCATTATTTTCAGTTGTATATTCACTCGAGTCTGCGAGGCTTCAATGGATGGTTCTAAACCTATGGCACTATAGATAGCCCTGGTTAAAACCAAACTAAAGGATACAAATGTGGGAAAGAGATTGGTAGGAAGAAGGGAAGGATGACATGATAGAATGGAGGTAAGAGAGGGTGAGGGATGAGAGTAAAGAGGTTTTATTATATACATGCATAAGAACAAACTAAATAATAAAAATCCCTACAACAATGGGTTCCACATAGTGAATTTTCTATGTATTCTTTGTTGATAACTCCTCTGGCACAGAAAACATATAACCTTTTGTTTGAATTGCAAATGTAGTCACTTGATGTGATGGCTATTCTTGGCTGTCAACTTGACTACTTCTGGAATTAACTAAAATCCAAATGAGAGGATGCACCTTGAGGAAATTTTTTTCTTAATTAAATATTTGATGTGAGAGGATCCACTTCTGATCTGGTTCTTTGATGTGGGAACCTTTAATCCAGATCATTTGAGGTAAAAAAAAAAAAAATCCATTTTTAATCTAGGTCACATCTTCTGCTGGAAGCTTATATAAATAACATGGAAGAAGGAAGCTTGCTCTTTTTGCCTGTTTGCTCCTGCTGGCAAGTCCATTCCTTCACTATCATTAAAGCCTATATCTTCAGGATTCTGGTGGATACTGAAGCCCAGCTGATACATCAAGGCTCATGGACTGAACAACTGCTGGATTCTTGGACCGTCCACATGTAGGCAGCCATTGATAGACTAGTGGACTATCCTGTATGCCATTCTAACAAATTCTTTATATCTATATTTACATATTTATGTCTATATATGGATACATACACACACACATGGATAGAGATAGATTCATTTTAAACTGGTTCTCAACTTGTGGGTCATGACCCCTTGTAGGGGTATTGAATGACTCTTTCACATGGGCCGTCTAAGTCCACCAGAAAACACAGATATTTACATTATGATTTATAACAATAGCAAAATTACAGTTATGAAGTGGCAATGAAAATAATTTTATGTTTGGTAGTTACCATAACATGAGGAACTATATTAAAGAGTTATAGCATTAGGAAAGTCGAGAACCACTGCTCTAGCAAACCATGACTAATACAAATATCCTTTATAAGAAACGGAGCCAGGTGAGGTGGGTGCACGCTTTTAATCCCCATACTCAGGAGGCAGAGGCATGTGGATCTCTGTGAGTTCAAGGCCTGATTTTCTACAAAGTGAGGTCCAGGACAGCTAGGGCTACACAGAGAAATCCTGTCTGAGGTGGGAGACTGCAATACATAGTAAATACTCCATAATATTTAACCTTTTAGCAGAGCTGTTTTGAAACAAAACCTTAAATCAAATGAGTGGTTTTTGCTGTTGTTTGTTTACTTTACTTTCAGGAGAAATGTTAATGGTTGAAATTGATGAAACATTGACTGACTAAATCCACACTTTACACAACTTAAGTGACCTAATCACAGCAAACACATTGCAACAACGTATATAGGCATAACAAGTCAATGAATGTATATTCACACATACATAGCATATTCATGTACATATTCACTGAATGCTCACACACACACAGTATGTCACTCATTTAGTCTCCTTACACTAGGATGAGACAGATGCTGTTGTTATGTGGTTTTATAGATGAAAACATGAATATAATAATGTACAAATTCTCTTGCAAGGACATGATAAGACACTGGTAATTTGGTATGTTTATCAAATCAAAGTGGGTTTATTATTCTGTTAATAAAATAAAAAGAATGGAAGTTATATTGACATGGCTCTGCTTCTTCATGAGACATGCAAATTTCACTGAAAATAAATCATGACTTCCTTCTGTTATAATACTGACTACAGTCCTAATTCAGATCAATGGATCTGACGTCTGTTCTCCACAGCTGCAAGGTGGTGGCTCCTAGCTCCCACCTGACATGCCATATGTCCTCATGTACCTCTGGACTGCAGATACTTATTTAAAGAGTCATCCTTTCCAAATGTTATCCATAACTTTAATGTTGGGGAAAAGCTGAAAAGTTTGAGTGGTTGATAGAGATTTGATAGAAGACACAGTGTAGCTTGTCATAAACTATTTCTTGGCAGGTAGATAGAATAGAAGGAAAAACATCAGCTTCCCTGTGTTTGGGAATATTGACCTATGAAAACTGACTCCTAAACTGGAGGAATATTCAGAACCGCTAATATGCTAGTGTTTTGGGAATCTTTGGGAGGGATTTTATTTAAAACACTATATCTGGCTGGGCATGGTGCACACCTTTAATTCCAGCACTCAGAAGGTAGAGGTAGGAAGATCTCTGTGAGTTCCAGGCCAGCTGATTTATATATGAGTTTCAGGATAGCCAGGACCACATAGAGAGCATGTCTCAAAACAAGGCAGAACAGCTCAAACCCCAAACAGAAAAACAAACAAAACCCATCACTATCTCTGAACATGATTTGAGGCATGTTTAATCACGACACCCTGTTTTCTGGCACTTGGTTTGGAAAAGGTTAGCATGGACACATTTATCTTTTGTGTTAGCATGCTATGGATATTACTTACCGCCAGTATATCCAAGAGGAGAAAAATCCCTTCCTTTTCAAGAAAATAATCCTCAGAAGCATAACACCCCAAAATGCAGCACCTTCAATACAAGAAAGCCAGTCATGCAACAAACATCTGTTGTTAGAGTTAACTTGTAGACCCTCCTTCCCATCACAGCATGGTTAGGCAATGCTCTTACTTTATTACTCTAAACCAACTAGTTAATTTGTTTCTACTTGAAAAATAGAAACTCTGAAGCTTTATAAATGTGGTTCAATTGTACTTTTTTCAAGATTTTATTTTATTTTGTGCGTGTGTGTCACACACACCCTTGAGGAGACTGAGGTTGGTGTCAGCTGCCATGCAAGTGGAGTTACAGGAACTTCTCACTGATGACTCTTGAAGACCTCTAGTTGCTGTAATAACGGTTTCTTCAAGTTTATATGCTTACCATCTTTCTCATGGTTTGGTGCAGCTGAATTATCTGATGAATCTTGATTACATTCATCCTTGCACTTGACATTTGCTACAGTGCCTACTATTCAAGTCCATGTGGACTGCATGGAGTGAGGGACTGGAACTACTTCCAGGGCTACTTTTCCTCTTTTTCCTCAGTCGTTTCCTTAGTAAGCTGACAAAGCTACTGGCAACAGTGATGATGACGATGGTCATTAGTAACAGTTCTCTGTTTCTTCCAAGCCTTAAAGCCTGCTAGGGTCAGCTTCCTCTGTTCTGTTGTTAAAATGGCTTCCTTTTTAAAAACAAGAGACCAGTTGGCTTGGGCAAGTCTGTGGGGAATTATGTTGATTACATTATCTGTCGTGAGAAGACCCATCCACTGTGGGTGGCACCATTCCCTGGGCTATCTACTTCACCCTATCCTTATCTAAGAGTAGAGAAAACAAGTTAAGTAAAAGCATATTCTCCCTCTCTCTCTCTCTCTCTCCTTAACTATGGATATAAGGTGATTAGCTGCTTCAAACTCCTGACAGCTTGACCTCTCCAGTGCTGGATTGGAACCTGGAATTATGAGCAAAAATAAACTCTGTCTTCTCTAAGTTACTTTTGTCAGGTCATTCTGTCATTGAAATTAGAAAAGAAGCCAAGATAGAGATTCAGCTTGCTTTGTTTTTTCCAGCTTACAACTTTTCAACCTGTAAATTGAGCCAATTCCTACCAGAAATATTCTCTATATAGTATATATTAATTTTGTTTCTCTGGAGAACTCTGACAACATTTAATGCAGCTAAGTTATCAATGAAAGCTAAGAAGAAAAAGGAGCAAGGAAAAACAATTATTGTACCAAATGTCCAGCTTTTTAAAAAGCCATAAACACCACACAAAATTACAGAAAAGTTAGATGGCTGTCACTGGAACAGAGCTGAGTGCCTGAAAGGGCCAAAGCAATGCATCATCCTGCATATGTAACAGCAATGCTTCTGTTTTCCCAGACGACACCAAAGTGGAATGGAATTAATCACAACAAGCAATTAATTTTTTAAATGAGTGGCTTTTCTACTTGGGTGGTAGATGGACTTGGTCGCAAACTCACGCTCAGGTTGTCTAACAGAGAAGGCACTGCCTCTAGTGTAATTCTGAGGGAAGAAAATGCTAGCTGTAAACTTAATTTTCTTATACTAAGGTGTTCACTTAGTCACAGTAATACTCACCAAATGCTGTCTAATGTACTGAAAAGAAGGACATTGTAGCCTAAGCCCCTCTGTAAATTCTTAGGGTCTGTTCTCATTACATGAAGAACTATGTCAACTCCTTCAGTTCCAAACATTTCCTGTCAAAGAGAGTTGTTTAAATCATTTCTTGGAATAAATATATAATTGTTCTGATCTCTGTGTCATCCTACCCCTTAAAACTATTTTTTTTCTACCAGAAAAACAATACTAGTATTGTTTGGTTGTTTTCAAACTAGATTTGCTAGTTTCCAAACCAGGAATTTAAAACAACTGAAAATTGTACTCATCTGGAGCTAGAAGGCTGGCACAGCAGTTTATAGAATCCTTGCTGCTTTTCTATTGGATATGAGTTCAATAGTCCGGAACCCTCCTCCATCAAGCTAACAATCATCCAGTTTCTTCTGACATCTGAGGCCACCAAGCACACATGTGCTAAATGTATACGGGTGGCAAAGACTCATACACAGAAGGAAAGAAATCTAAAATGTAGTTTGTTTCTAAAAAATGTACTCATTCATTTTTAGTTCTTTATGGTAAATTATAAACCAATCACTTTAAAATCAGTTCTTAGTAATTTTTTCTCTGTGTCTGAAAATGTAAACCATATAAAACTTGTCCATGACTTCTTCCACATTAAGGTGAATGCAGTCCAGGGTCTTGTCAAATGAATAGCAGGCATCAACATGTACCATGGAAGATGTCATATTCTCAGGAGGGAATAAGTCAACCTTTAATGACTTATATAAACTTATCGCCATTCAATCTTCTCCCCTTACCAATTATTTTTCTGTCTTGCCATTCTGCTCTAGTTTCCAGTTAGTTCATGATTATTATTCTCGATGAGCAAGCTCGGGACATAAAAGAATAGTACGGTATATGTCAAAGTTTGGAGCTAAAACTATTTTTTTCCTACTGCCTCTCCTTAAAAGTCTCTATTCATGGTATTAGAGAGACAGCTCAGCAATTGAGAGCACTCATTTTCTTTCAGAGGAACTGGATTTGATTACTAGCACCCACATGGTAGTTACAAACATCCATAGCTCCAGGAGATCCAATACCCTCTCCTGACACTAGTATCAGGCATGCATATAGTGCACAGACATACCTGTGAGAAAAATGCTCATACATATAAAATATATGAATCTAAAGATTTTTAAAAATCTATCTAAATTTAAAATTTTTTATCTTTCCAATTCTATCTCATTGAAATTATCATTTTATGATACTCGATAGTTTACAATGGAGCTAATAACTATAAAAGAGAATTAAACCATTGTTTTAACATTCTAGTTTTACATAAAAAGACAACTGAAACTCTGAGCAATATTTCTGACAATTCAGCCTACAGTGCATAGCTGCTTGGCTACTTTAAATCTTGTAATTCTAGTCCTAGGTTTTTACTCAGAAGTGAAAACATTACATTTCCCCAAAAGACTGGATCAAGAGTGTTCACTCAAACTTTTGTTTTAACAGTCCAAATACAAAAAGCCTAAGTGCTTATCAATAATGTACAAGATAAACAGGGTTTGATAGGTCATAGATTACTATTTAGTGATTAAAAAAAAGAATGATTCATGCAACACTATGAGTACATTCCAGAAACACATGCTCTTTTTTTCTAGATAACAAAACACATATGGAAGACCAAATACTGTGTGATTTCACTCATATCAAAATTGGCACAACTAATCTCTAGGTGCATGGCTGCAGAGCAGATAAGTAAATGTGATATCTGTACGAGATTGTACTTAGAGGTGCATATTTCATGTTCTAACTGGAGTACTGGTAAAATGTGTTATGCACATTCAAAAAATCTATTGAAATTTAGATTCAAGCCTTGCACATTACACAGTGTGTATGTAACCATACTCTAAGCGTATTAAAATTTAGTTAGGTTTTAAATTTCGTTTATTTATTCATTGTGTGTGTGTGTGTATGGGCAGGTGTGTGTTAAGATGCATGCTTGGAGGTCAAAGACAAGTTTCTCCTCCTGTCATGTGGATTTCAGAAATGGAACTCAGGTTGCTAGGCTTAGTCCAAGTGTGTTTAAATGCTGAGTCACCCCACCATCCCACATTAGACAGAGTAGAAAAAAAGAAAAAACATGTATGGGTACTGGGGACTGGGAGACCTAAGCGTTAGGTTCTACATTACATACCTTCCTTTGGATATAATTTTCACAAAGACCTGACAGAATAAGTAATGTGTCAGACTGGATTTCTAAGGCAATGGCCTCTTCCTTCTCAGCAGGTTTGCTCATCATAGTTTTAAAGATTTCTGGTAAGAGAAAAATCGAAGAATGTAATTATTAGATACATTTTTATTATTTACTATTAGGAACCCCCTTTTAAGAAGATTCTTCACATTCTAGCCCACAACTCCAGCAGAATACCTCTGCTCGATCACATGCCATGATCATATCCAGAACCACAGACATCCAACATTTCCTCAGAGCCTCCCAGCATGTCAACAGCACTCCACCCCCATCACCATATCCCAGGCCACAGTGCCAACAGAAGCCCTCTACCAGAGGACACACAGGTACCCTGAATCCCAGAGGCCATTGTAGCTCCCAGAATCTCAAAATCCCAACCCAGAGGTCACACAGTCTGCCCATACCCCTGGAGCATAGGAATCACCTGTCACCAGAACCATAGGCTACTCACAACAGAAGACCAGAAAGGAAGTGGGAAACAAGGGGGAAAATCCACCCAACAAAGATAAACTCTGAAACTGGCCTATAAACCTATAATTAGCTCACATCCAGCGATAGAGGCCAGTTTGAGAACACAATTAACCACAGCCAGGGCAATATGGCACCACCAGAACCCAGCTATCCTACTACAGCCCTGTAGATTCCAATATATCTGAAGCACAAGAAAATGACCTTAAAACCAATTTTATGAAGATAGTAAAGACCCTTAAGGAGGAAATGAATAAATCCCCCAAAGAAATCCAGAAGACACAGGCAAACAATGGGAAGAAAATGAATAAATCCTCTAAAGAAACCCAATCAAACCAAGAAAAAGCAGGTAAATAAAATGAATAAAACTATTTAAGACTTGAAAATGGAAATAGAAGCAATAAAGAAAACACAAACTGAGGGAATCCGGGAGACAGAAAATCTAGGTAAATGATCAGAACTATGGACACAAAAATCACCAACAGAACACAAGAGACAGAAGAGAGAACCTCAGGTGTGGAAGATAAGGAAAAAACGATACATTGGTCAAAGAAAATGTTAAATTTAAAAAATTCCTAACATTAAACATACAGGAAATCTAGGACACTATGAAAAGACCATACCTAGGTACAACAGAATGGAAGAAAAAGAATCTTATTTCCAAGATCCAGTAAATATTTTTAACAAAATCATAGAAGAAAAATTTTCAAGCTAATGAACCCCCAAAACAGGCTGGTGTAGACATTCTAACAGCTAACAAAACAGATTTTCAACCAAAATTAATCAAAAGAGATGGAGAAGTACACTTCATACTCATCAAAAGAAAGCTCCATGAAGAGGATGTCTCCATTCTGAACATGTGTGCCCCAGAAGCAAGGGCACCCACATTTGTAAAAGAAATATCAGTACAGCTTAAACCACACACTTAACTGAACATGTTAATAGAGGGAGAGGAGATTTCAATACCCCACCCTCACCAGTGGACAAATCACCTAGACAAAACCGTAAACAGAGAAGTAATGGAGCTAACAGACAGCATGAACAAAATTGAACTAACAGATATCTACACAACATTTTGACCAAACACAAAAGAATACACCTCATGGAACATTCTCTAAAACTGACCAGATACTTGGTCACAAAGTTAGTTGATACTGATACAAGAAAACTGAAATAATCCCCTGTATCCTACCAGACATCTGTTTCTTAAAACTGGATTTCAACAACAGAAACAATAGAAAGCCTACAAACTCATGGAAACTGATGAACTCTCTACTGAATAACTGGTGAAGGCAAAAATAAGAAATTAAAAGACTTCCTAGAATTCAATAAAAATGAATACCAACTTATGGGACACAATGAAAGCATTGCTAAAGGAAAGCTTATAGCACTAAGTGCTGTCATAAAGAAATTAGAAAGCTCTCATACTAGCATCTTAATAGGACACCCCAAAATTCTATAACAAAAAGAAACAAACACTCCCAAGAAGAGTAGAGGGCAGGAAATAGTCAAACTTAGGGATGAAATCAATATATTAGAAACGAAGGAAACAATACAAAGATTCAATGAAACAGAGTTGGTTCTTTGAAAATAATCAACAGGATAGACAAACCTTATCCAAATTTACTAAAAGACTCAGAGAGAATATACAAAGTAACAATGTCAGTAATGAAAATGGGGACATGTCTTCTGGTCCCAGGCGCTGCAGGAGCCACGGGTTACCATACAGACATGGCCAAGTCCAAGAACCACACCACACACAATCAGTCCCGCAAATGGCACAGAAATGGCATCAAGAAGCCATGGTCACAAAGATAGGAATCTCTTAAGGGAGTTGACCCCAAGTTCCTGAAGAACATACACTTTGCCAAGAAGCAAAATAAGAAAGGCCTGGAGAAGATGCAGGCCAACAATGCAAAGGCAGTGAGTGCATGCGCAGAGGCCATCAAGGCCCTTGTAAGGCCTCGGACCATCAAGCCCAAGATGCCAAAGGGTCCCAGCCACAAACTCAGCTGTGCGGCTTTCATCGCTCACCTCAAGCTTGGAAAGGGGATTCGAAGCTACATGGCCCAGGGGCATAGGCTCTGCCAACCAAAGCCCAAGCTTCAAACCAAGGCAGAGGCCAAAGCTCCAGCTAAAGCCCAGGTTTCTGCTCCAGCTCAGGCTCCCAAAGGTGCCCCGGCCCCTGTGAAGGTCCCATAGAAAAGGCTCCTGCCAATGAGAAGACAGATGGACTGCTGGGACACGGCTACTTACCCACTATTTGCAGATGACCAGTGTCCTATGCTGTTTTTACAAATAAACTTGAGGCAAGATCAAAAAAATGCAGACAAGTATCAGGATAATTTCCTGCATTGTATATGCAGTGGAGGTTGGTGGTAATTGGACAGTATAGAAAGGTAGGCGGAGTGAGGAGTTGGGAGGAGAGAAGGAAAGAGGAAGAGGAGAAAGGAGAGAGAGGGAGCAGCCATGGAGAACCATGGATGGGTCGAAAGCTGTCCTGGGGAGCAACTTCTATCAAAAGGTTAGATATTGGGTAACAACTCTAATTGTGTGGGCATCTTTTTATTTGAGCATTTTCAGATATATAAATCCTTTAGATAATCATTAAGCTTTAAGAGTCTTCTTTCTACCAGGTACTGCGAGAATAGCGGGTACAACCAGGGACTCAACCAAGCTTTGCGGGGGCAGCGTGGTGGATTGGCAGAGCCAGCCACCATGCTAGCATCTCGTGGGTGCCAGAGCTGGTGTTTCTAGACAGCTGGAGCCGGGGTCCAAAGCCAATGCCTTGAATACACTGGCACAGGAGATAATTCCTTGTACAGAGCACCAACAGCACATGCACTAAGATCCACAATTAACAAATGGGATCTCATGAAACTGTTTCTGTAACAAGGAGGGCTCAAAGGCAGATGTATAGATCTCCCAGGGAAGGGAAAATAAAATAGGTACTGTGGGTGGACTACAGGTGTGTAGGGATGGGAACAAGAGGGATAATGTCAGAGAGCATGGAGAGAAAGGGAGAGGGAGAGGCAACTGGAAACGAGGGCATCTCAGTGATGAGCTAGATACTTAGTGCAGTGGAGACTCCCAGGAATCTATGAGGGTGACCCTAGCTGTAACTTCCAGTAATGGGGATATGATCCTGAATGGGACATCTCCTGTAACCTGGCAAGATTTCCAGTGGAGGGATTGGGTCACTAACTCAGCCACAAAACTTTCAATCTACAATTTGTCCTGCCTACAAGATGTGCTGCTGTATGGGTGGTACAGAAATTGTGGGAGTGGCCAACCAATGACTGATCCAGCTTGAAATCCATGCTAGTAGAGGGAGCCCAGTCCTGACACTGCCTGGAGGGTCAGGAACCAGAGCCCAGACAGCTCAGAGACTCAAGACAGAACCAAACACCACTAGAAAAAAAAATTAATGAAATGTCTGACTGTAATTTGTCATAGCTCCTCCTTTCTTTCTGGTTAGCTGGTAACAAATGTGGAAGACCTTTCTAAATGAGTGCTTTATCCCTGTTGTTGTCTTCTTCTTCTGTACCTTCTCTTCAAGTCTACACAAGGAGAACAACTTCTGCAACTTTAGGCAGCCAGATTCCAGGAGCTCTCACAACCCTCCCCTTGCAAACAAGCCTAAAATCGACTCAATAGTCATTAACGTGAGGTGGCATTCACAAGAAAGCTGTCTCATAAATGGAACCTCCTTTAAGCTTTCAGAATTTAGGAAGTCTCTTTTAAACTGGTGGAGAGCACACTGTCATTAACAGGAAGTTATGGAGTTGTTTCCAAGGAAACCAACAGTCTATTGGCACAGCTGCCTATGGAACCATCCTTCTAGGAGGGAGGGTGGGGAATGAGAGCCCAAGGAACACAGCAGAACTTGCTAGAGAGTCAGTGCTGGATCCCCAGGCTCAGGGGATCTGTGTTCCTTTATTAGAGGTATCTACAGAAATCCTGTGACAGCTGGCTACAATTCTCTTTTCAAGATTACCTCGTCTTGCTTCCCAATCTGGGATGGAAATTATGGGCCTTTGATCTGGAGCACACGGTATGTTAATAAAGAAAGATTTTCTTCATTTTTTTTAAAGGTACCTTGAACTCTCTGCCTTTACCTTCTCTGTTCCATTCTTTCTAAAACATCTGTGTGTAAAGATGCTGGGTTGGAAAAGCCTGGTAATGTGTGCTTGATCCTGGAAACATATGCAAGGTGATGGAAGCAGAGAAGGAACTCCTTAAAGATGTCCTATGAGGTCATCTATGTGTGCATTGTGGCATATCTGACCACACACACACACACACACACACACACACACACACACACACACAAACGCACACACCATGCATACATACATACACATATACACAAATTTAAATTAAAATTGCCCACAGCATTGCACATACAGACTATCTAAACAGAATCTCTAATCTCCCCTATCAAGTATGGAATTCAAATTCTTATTTATTTATTTATATTGTAATGTTTACTTATTCACACAGGGGTTATAAACACAAAAAGGCAGGACGTGGGGAAGGGGATGACACCGGAGCATAAGTGTTCAAGGGGAGTACAGATACCTTTCAGAACAGCTGGGTGAAGGATCAGGGGACAGGTCACTATGACTCTACCTATGATTCACTTGTCCTTATCTAAGTTGGTACTATCCGCCGAGGCTGCCTATTTACAAGGTCTATGACTACTCAGGCTGGTAAATTTCCACAGAAGCTGCCTGTTTACAATAGCTTATAACCATCTGTTTCAGTGTTTTTCCACAGAGACCCAAGACTTTGTGTTAGCATATATGTATGCCAGGTCTATGGCTGATTTTAGGCCTATGGCTGATTGTAGGCCTTCAGTGTATAAGCAGGGCTGCCCCTGACATCTCCTCCCTTCTCTAAGTATAGAAGGGCTGTGGTGATTCTAATCTTGCAAAGGCAGGGATAGAGGCCTGACCTCCAATAATTGAAGGGGATCTTGTAATGGCTCCGGTCCTCCTGTCATTGTCCAGTGAGGCATGAGGGCCATACCCATCCCGATGTCTTTTTCCTGGAGAGGGGATACTTTTGACGTCAACCCCTATGCAGTCAGGCTTGTCCCTCAGGGAACCCAGAGAGATATTTTTAACTTTTATTTATATTCCCTTGCAGTGCTTAGCCTCACAGCCTAAGCAAAAATTCAGATCGATAGTCAGAGGGGGTTCTGGGTGGCCCCTTTCTGCTTGGTCTAGGGGCGGAAGTCCCCTCTTTTAGGTTGGGTGGAGATAGGTTTGAGGAACACCCTAGATAGAGTAACAACCTCACCTTGAGTCTCGTGGTCCTCCATAGCTAACTTATGATAATGTATCTGAATAGGTTTTGCTACCAAATTATCTATCTGTTGTTTCACAAAGTTAGTCAGCCTATTTAAGGCCCACGGACCAAAAGAAATAAGCAAAAATAATCCAATTAATGGTCCCAAGATGGGAGGAAGCAGAGTTGACAACCATGGAGAGGTTGAAAACCAATTCTTGTACCAGCTCTCCTCTCTCTCTCTCTCTCTCTCTCTCTCTCTCTCTCTCTCTCTCTCTGTCTCTCTCTTTTTCTCTCTCTCTCTCTGTCATTTCTTCGGACCTTTTTCATGCTCTCTTCAACCATCCCTGTCTTGTCTATGTAAAAGCAACATTCTTCTTTAAGGGCTGTACACAGTCAAGAGCTGTACACAGTCTTTTCTATTGTAAAAGAGTAAATCAAGTCCAATAAAATCCTTTGCAATTTTTGGAGATCATTTTAGACAGCGAAATGAGGGATTTCTTCAGATTAGTGATGTCAATCTCTAGCTGTTTGATGTCCTTGTCAATGGCTCATCAAAGGTCTGAGTAGTATAAGTCCAGAGGCCAACATCAGGATTAGAATTTCTACCAGCAGACATCATGGGTGATTCATTTTTACCTGAGATACTGCCTGGGTTAGAGCTCCTGGGAGCCCCACTTCCGCCGGGTTTTGTGAGGTTGGGTGCAGAGCTGCCGCCTGGGATCTGCTCTGTGCTTGGGCCCAGACCGGAAGTCCCCAAATTCTTATTTTCTACTCAAAAATTTTTTCCAGTTTGGTCACTAATTGCACAAAACTATTTCATCATGCTTGTCTTATGAAACTTGGGCTTTATTTATGTCTTCTTTGAACACATTATCTTGCATATTTTGGTACTGTATCTCTGTTCACAATACCCCTTTGCTTGAAAGAACAATTTTTTTTTAAAGATTTATTCATTTATGTGAGTACACTGTTGCTCTCTTCAGACAAACCAGAAGGGGGCACCAAATTTCATTACAGATGGTTGTGAGCCACCACGTGGTTGCTGGGGAGATGAACTCATGACCTCTGGAAGAGCAGTCAGTACTCTTAACCACTAAGCCAAGTCTCCAGCGCTGAAACAACAATCTTTATTCCCTCTTCTTGAAACCATCGTCCACTGAATCTCCAGTTAAGACTGCTCACACCTGAAAATAACTAAGCCTCTTTACCTTTCGTAACATTTACTGTCTGCACCACTCATTAGACGCCTCACTGATTGTCTTTCTCTTATGAGAGCAGGTTTCCCTAGCACTCTGATTGATAGAGTTTTTAATCTCTCCGTATATGGAGAAAGCATATTTCATAGATATTGGATTTGCAATGTACTTTCTATATTCTTGATGATGGAACTGCTACAAGGCCCTGCTAGATTAAAAAAGACAAAGGTTCTGCATCTAAGAGTTGTGTAACAAAGATCAGCTTTGAATGAAAGGAAGAACGTCCTGAGAGAACTCTTGCTGTTTGCTGTGCTTCCCTAACGCATTCCCTCAGCTCAGGCAGGAGTACTATTTCTCCCTGGATATACAAAGTTGCATTTCCAGCTAAAAGTGGATCCTGTGGACTGAATTTTGTGCAATGGAATGTACATAATTGTGATTAAAATGTACTTCATGATGAGTTGTTTTAAGACCATTTGGAACAAAGATAAATGTTTTTACATAACATCACTTTCAATTTATTTGTTTTAAAACTGGGCATGGTAGTGCAGACCTCTGATCGTACAATTCAGGAGTCAGAAGCAGGTGGATTGTTGTGAGTGTGAGGTCAGCTGTTTCTACACAGTTGGGCCCTGTCTCAACATATATGTTTGGGTTTTTTCTCATGAATACTATAATCGGAGAGCACTCTCTCTCTTCTAAGTATGGATGAAAAATATTCTAATAGGTAGAAGGGTCTTTTTTAAAAGAATATTGCAATTTGTTGGCATCTAGCAGTGTTTTATCTAAATCGTGACTGCCCCCAGAGGCCTGTGTGTTGGGAAGTGGTGTAAAGTTTAAGTGGTGTGGAAGAGAGGGTGATGGGAACCTGGTCCTTTCCTGTTTCTCTTTTACATCCAAGCTAGTATGACGTAATGCTTTACCATAGGCTCCAAAACATTAAGCCGAATTACCATAGGTGAGCACTGTAAAACTGTGAGCCAGTTTCTCCCAGGTATTTATCATTGCAACAGAGAGCTAGCATGGGCAGAGTACAGATGCTCCTGAGAAGTCAAAATCCAGGGAGGTCTAATTCTCTAACTGGTATAGTATTTGCATATGAAATTGTATGTGTATTATTGTATACTTTGGATCACCTCTGGATTACTTGTAATTCCTAGTACAATGGAAATGGTAAGCTAATATTTGTTATAAATCACTATATACTGAGTAATGACAAGAAAAGTCTTCTGCTCAGACACTTCTATGGTTGGTTGAATGTGTAGATGCAGAAAGCTTGGCTACAGAGGGCCAACCAACTACATGACATTTACATAAAGTAATGCCCAAGATGGCACTTTTCAGAACCAGGAATGGGAGGACTGGAGGACAAGTATTTTCAAATAATAAAGGGCAAAGCAGCTTAAACTGGAAGCTGAAATCCATGAATTTTCTAGTATTCATTTTAGAAAAGTAACTCTTGGATATTTTTCTCTATGCGCAGACGTGCTGGTTATTCTGAATGGATTGGAACCTTTATCTGCTTTGAAAATGGCTCTACACAGTTTGGCCAGAAGTGTCAATCTTATTACCAGAAAAATGAGGCCTAACAATAGGTCACTTAAATTAAAAGGGTACTGCTTAATAAAGTAGTCTCTAACTGAGGAAATAAATGTTTAAAGGATTAATGATTATAAAAGAGAATTTCTTGCTATCAACAAGATGAAACAAAATCCAGGAAAATAGTAAGGATATGCTCATTCATAAAATCAATTTGTAGAAAAATATTTCATATGAAGCTTTTAGAATTATAAGCACCAAACTTTCCCCAATGGGCTGCCATGCAATATTTTACCTATCAGTTGATGAATAACGCCTCTTTCACAAAGGTCCTTGTTTACAGTCTCATCTTCAAGATAAACCATGGCTCTGAGGAGTCGTAAAGTGTAACGCATCTGAGCAAACTTGTTTCCACGGCCACCTGTACCATGGAAACTGTTACCATGAATGAAGTGGGAATCTGTGGGAAAAATTCATAATTTAATTTATACTAAGAAACCCAAAGCCTGAAACATTTCAAGTAAATGTTCTTATTTATAAACAAAACAGCATACAATATATTTTAAGAATCTATATATTTAAGCAGATAGCAAAATCCAATCATCTTTGCTTTTTTCCTTTTTTTTTCTTTTTTTACAGAAATATTGGCCCTTCCCTCTTTCTTTTTAGTCTTCAGAATGGAAATATGCTTAAAATTTCACCAAAGGTGTCACTGTTTGTGTCTTTTGCAATAGTCTCCTGTTAGTAAATGGCGTGTTTTAAAATTACTCACATTGGGGGCTAGAGCTACAAACAATACATATTGTACTTTCAGAGGATCCAAAGTCAGTTCCAACCACCCACAGTGGATAGCTTACAACCAACTGCAACTCCAGCTCTAGGGCATCTGATACCTTTGGCTTCTATGGAACAACTGCACTTACATGTGTGCACACAAACACAAAATGAATAATAAATAATAAATAAAAGTAATAAATCTCTTAAAATGATTTAAACTATCATAGGTATGTCCTGCGCCCTTCCTGGCCAGCAGGAAATTAGACACAAGACAATAAGGTTCCTTCTCAAGGCAGTTTACTCAGGATTGTAGCTTTCTGGAGGTGGCAGCCCCACCTACCCTGGGGACCAGGCAAATGCCAATGACTAAGCAAAGGCCAATGAGCATATGCCACGTATCATCTCCCCATATGTCCACGTCAGTTCACGTGTGACCATTCCCTGCCCCGGCACAGCTTCACAGCCAAATAAGGACTTGTTTACCACAAGGAGCAATCTTAGGCAGCACCATCTTCAGGTGCAGAGCATAGAGGCTCTCTACATAGGTAGACTTGGGTCATTATTTTAGTTGCCTTCAGCATTCATTTAAAAACAAATCATAGTTTATCCACTCACTGATACCAACACTACAGTGAACATTCTGTCCTAGTCTTGCATGGAGAAGGGGTTCTCTGAGTGACCCAAGTCATACAGGAGATGTTACCTGAATCTTAGGAAAGTTACCAAATGAATACAATGCACAAAACCAATTGTGTTGTTGTTGTTAAGTGTGTTAAATGTTACACAGCAGCTCATTTTCAGCTTAATCTGCATTTCTCTTATCACGCCTCTGGTTGAGCACCTAAAATGTTTTCAGAATATCCGAAACTTTCTGAGTAACGTGGCCATCCCCATCTTTTCTATGCTTGTTAGCTGAATTACCTACTTGCTAAAATACACATTTCTTAGAAAGTTCAACTTGGACTCCTCATCAAAGAGCAGTAGCTGCTTCAAACTGTGGATTAGTATGTTATAAATTTTGTTTTATAGTTGTTTGTAATTCTCATAATTGTTATCTTTCCCTTCTGCAGCTTAAGCTCCCAAGGTTTTAAAACAAAAATTTTCTCTCTTGATGTCTATCAGAATGATAGCTGTCAAGTATTCTTTAAGAGTCTTACAGTTTACGTATGCAGATTTAAGCTTTCATTGTGCAACCATTTTCAACCAAGGTGAGAGAATCTACATTTTTCATTTTTCTGTGGAGGGTCCATTGCTTCCTTCTCCCGTGGACTATCATTGTCTCTAGAAACACCATCTCTCACAACCATTCATTGGTCTATCCCTGGAACAGCGCTCCACCATTTTAATCACTACAGTTTAGTAGCAGGTTTTGATAAGAAGCAAAGTAAAATTTCCTCTCCTTTTTGAGACAGAGTCTCATGGATCCCAAACTGGTCTTTAACCTGTTAGGCAGCTGAGGATGGCCTCAAACTTCTGGTTGTCCTGCCTCTACCTCCCGAGTGCTGGGATTATAGGTGCATGCCATCATACCAGGTTCTCAGCAAGCACTCTACTAACTGGGCTACATTCTTAATATTCTCTTTCCTTTTTGCTGTAATATATTATTTCAAAGGGTCTTCTATAAGTAGCCTTGGGGTAAGGACTTTTTAAAAGAATTCAAGCACTATTGCATGTTACAATGGCATCTGGGTTAAATCTTTGCTTTGCCTTTATTATGTGGTCAGAAGCACATTATGTAACTTCTCAGACTGAGTTCTGCCCATCTGGCAAACCAGAGGTAGAATGGCATGAGAGAATCTGCAAAGTGAGTGAGGCCCAGCACAAAGGAGTCACCAGAAACTGTAAGCTACATGTCTTCTTATGGGGTAGCATTTTCCATTTTGCTTTGGAGTATTCTGTAAATATACAACAATGTGAATGATGTTCAGACCTGTTTTATTTACTAATTTAATAAGATTAAGTTTAGTAACTTAATATATTAGAAGATAGAACATACAAAGGATAAATGTTATCTCCTTTGTGAATGAATACATGATTTTCTTCTCTATTTGTGAGACATATTGCTCAGGCTTGTCTTAAAGTCATGGGATCAAGAGAGCCTCTTGTCTTAGCACCTTTAATAGCTGGGACATATTTATTATAGTCTGGGTCTGGCTACTGCTGATGTAATGGAAATGCATCCTACAAGATTCTCTTCATCCAGGTGTGGTGGTGAATGTCTACAATTCTAACACCCAGGAGGCTGGGCTGGGAGGAATATGAGTTTGTGAATAGCCTAGTGAATTTTACTAAGTCTTTTCTCCCTCTTTCTTACGCCCCCAACCTGTTCTAGAGAAAAATTACTGACAAAGAAATCAGATCTTCCTGATCAAATTTGTAAGCACATGTTCATTTTCTTTCTAAGAACTGAATAAAATAACATTTGCAAATTGACGCTTTTCTCTTTGACAGACAATATCTTAGAGCTAGTACTTGTGGCTAGATAACTAGATTTTAAATTTTATGAAATTCTTTAGGGATTTGTGTCCACTTTAGCCTAAATGTATTTTCAGCAGCTGTCTGGCACTCAGTAGACAATGCTTGTTGGATGAATATACTAAAATATTGTCCAGATTAATTTCCTTCCTAAGTAAAATCATTGTATAGGATTCATAATACAAAAATTTGAATAAAATTATAATTTCTTTTAGACATTTATTAATTATATTTAGGATCTTCATTAATATTTAACTTTGAAATCTCGATGTTTATAAAACATTGTTTTATATTTATGTGTAAGTGTGGGGCCCTGTGCACCTGTGCACATGAACGCAGGTGCTGCACAAGTCACTGAACACCCTGGAGCTGGAGTTACAGGCAACTGTGAGCCCAAGTCAGGTATTCTACAAGAACAGTATGTGAGGTTAATTGCTAAACCATCTCTCTAGCCCTAAAATCTCAATGTTTATTAACTCATATAATACGCTAAAAGAATGAATTTGATGTTTTGGTTTTCTTCAATGTAACTATTGCTTTTCAATGCAAATACTGAGGGTTCAGTTGAAATGCAGACTAGAGTCCTGACAGATCCTGAAGGGCACTCACCCTCATGCCCACACCATTCTAGAAATGCAAGGATACAAGCATTGCCATGGCATGACATGTACTCTTCTATTAACAAAGGAGCCACTGAGGACAAGGTGGCAATTGCGTGCAGTTGTAGTTCTTCATACTGGGCTGCGGACCACTCGATAATTTTGAGTCTCTCAGGCTTTTTTACATAGGTCAACAAAGCCAAAATAACTTTGCCATCGATTAACAGCTATAAGAAAGGGCAAAATGTACTTTGTTAGGAGCATAATTAAAATAGTTTTATTTAATTTAGCAAAATTAATTCAAGATCTCAAATTTGATATTTCAGTGATAATTTCAAAACATTTCCCTTCTATCTGTGACAGTACAGATATCCCAAACACATGGAAACATAAAAAGACAACACACTAGCACCATCAAGGACAGCTTTGCAACACTAAGAGCAATGACCTCTTTCCTGGGGGGGGAGCTCTTTAGTCGATGATAGGAGAAAATACACACTAATCACTTTTGATGTAATTCATGCATATGCTTCTACATATAACAAAATCATAAAGGTAGGAGATTGGAGGCAAATAAATGGGTGGGGTTTCTTTCCTCCCTTTTCAGTTTTCTTTTGCTTATAGTACTAGAGATCAGACCTGGGCCCTTGTGCATGCTACTCCAACAGCCTGCCACTCACCTGCACACCTAACCCTCAAAGGCACATAAACGCAGTGAGAGGGCACTATAAGCTAATTGTTTCTTATGTACAAATGAAAGAATTGATACATCATACCAATGACTGTCAGTCAGGTCACTTTTAACTAGACATTTTAAGATTTTATAATTCTACTGAACCTAGCATTTCAATAAAAATTTAAAAATGAATAATTATAAAATAACCAATGGCAAAAGAAAATGGCCAGTGGTTAATATAATCATTAATACTGGTTAATGCATATTTCAGTTCATGAGAGTGTAAAACACTGTCCTATAAAATACTATTTTTCCTACTAACTTAGCATCAGTCTATGTAAAAATTATGAAGTTTTGTTTTTAATCCTCTACTGAATTGATTAGCATGTCACTTCATGATCTATATTGAAAGAGAATGAGACTTGGAGTTGAGTAAGAACAAGGATATTCAGCTATATATGCAAGGGAGCTATATATAAGTGGGAGAAGAGATCCTTGGTCCCATGAAGGCTGGACGTCGTGGGGGGGGGGATACTCGAGGGTGGGGAGGTGAGGTACAGGGGAGGGTGGAAGGGGGTACACCAACGTGGAGGCAGGAGGAGGGGGGAAGGGATAGTGAGTTCCTGGGAGGGAGGGGGGGAAATGGGGTAAGGAGAGAACATCTGAAATGTAAAAAAAATTTCCAAAAAAAAAAAAAAAAAAAAGAACAAGGATATTAGTTCTAGCATCATTATGAAAACTCAGTGGACAACATTTGAAATACTGTGTGACACAGAACATAGAAAGAGAGATGGGTGAATAAAATGAAAGATGCTTAGGCTTGTGTGGAGAAAACACAGGCTCCTAAGGGTCTGAGACTGGCATAGCAGAGGTCAGCAGTTACTGTCCATTACATCATCCCTTCCTCATAGTCAGAGACCGATAGGCTATAGGTGCAGGCTGTGCCTGTGATTTAGTGGTGAAGTGCTTGCCTCGGTGGCCAGATGTTCAATCCTGAGCAACTGAGGTCGGGTGGGGGGTGCGGGGGGTTTGTTTTATGTTCTCTTAGGAGATCTGAGATCTGAATATATTGCTCAATCTCTTAACTTCTATTTTTTTTGGGTGTGTGTGTGTGTGTGTGCTTCAAAGTTATCCTCTGTATTTACTGTTTGCAAAAGACATTTTAAAGGACTATAATTTAAACTGATAAGGTTGTTACCTTCTATGGTATAGAAATGGTTAATGAGAGATTTGCAATCATGATTTTAAAAATACTATGCTATAATATCATATAAGATGCTTTTATTAACTTTCCTATTTTGAGTAATCTTTACCTGTACAGTAGTTAAATCTTTGCATAAGATCACAATTATATTGAACAGCAATTTCTTCAATTCGAAATCTTCATAGCAATTAAAAAGTTTAAGACTTTTTACCAAAGGATTTTGACTTTTAACTGTGAGAGAAAAACACAGAGAGAGAAGTGAAAGCTAAAGTTACACAGAAGACTCACCAAGACACTCACAAAATGCTCAAGATGGTACAATTTTTACCTTCATTAAAAGTTGCAAATAGTATCAAATCCCTGGTAAAGCCACATTCCTATTACAAACACACAAAACAAGCAGAAAGGTGAAATTGGAACGGCAGTCAAGCTACAGGTGCTCACAGTTGCCTACTATTCCACTGCTGCTATTTCATTTCCATGCTGTAATTTATTTGCATTCTAATCCTACTAATAATGAACAAAAACGACAACGCACCACCACATGGCTAGACAGCTTGAGTTTACTTAACTTAAATTTGCTGAAGCGTCTAAGAAGTATTTTATATTAGTCCATGAATACCTGATGTGCTATGTGAGCCAGTGGTAGGTCAGCACACGCCCACCCAGTTCTTAACTCTAAGTGATACCACAGCAGTGAAGAGGCCAATTCTTTTCAATAGCTATTCTTTTCAATGTTTACCTTTATCCTAGTCACTCCCCTTATATCAAAGGACAGCCGGGAGAGCAAAACAGCACTACTTAACACAAAAGGCCTGAAGAGACCAAAGCTGCAAATACCTCAGCACAGGGAACTTATTTTTGACAGAGACATGCTGAGTGGACTTTGCATATTAAGCAAAGTTTACAGGTGCACATGATACTGGGTTTTTGCATTGACAGTATGATTTTTCTACCTCTTCAGGATTTACATGGCTCCTTTTAAAATGTAAGAATGTTATTGCTTTGGTTTATATTCATGCAATTACTGGAATGTTGACAGTGACAGAACTGAGAACTCACTGACTGGCCATGACCTGTCAGACAAACATAGGGTCTATCTACATATGGAAGACTTAACTAGGTGTTATGTTGTCAGACTATTTATGGTGTTTTCACAGAATGAATTCCACAACTTTTCTAATGTTGAGTCACTTAATGTACATTGACAGGTATCGGGACTTTTATAGGTAGTATATGGCTGATGTGTGAATATCATGATTTTAATCATTCAATTATTTGTTCACAATACAGTACAGGGAGGGGCTGGAGAGATGGTTGAGGAGTTAGTGTGGACCTGAGCTCAGTTCCCAGAACCCACTCCAGGTGGCTCCCAACCACCAGTAACTCCAATTCCAGGTGTTCCAACACTGTCTTCTGCCTTTGTGGGCACCTACATTCATAGACAAGCCTACACTTATACACATACACAACACTAAAGTATTCAAATAAATATTTTTAAATATAAGGGAGAGTTAGTTTCTGATATGGCTAGGTAGTTATAAAATAATTTTTGAACAAAAATATAAAAAGCATCAATCTTGTGCTTCTCTCTTGGCCAAGTGAAAGCAGACATTGGAAGAAAGTTGGAACTTTGATAAAGACTAAAGAATTCACTGTGTAGATTCTCATACCAACTCCTTTTAAAACTGGCTTTTATCCCAGCAGCAATCCTCTTCTACACCTTGTGTATGGATGCTTAACTCAAAGGTAAGCTTACAGTCTAAATGGACCCAGGAATCAGAGGACAGAGGCAACTACAGCCAGTAGAACGAAAGGCACAGTCTCCTAGAGGAAAAAGCCAGAAGCAGAATCCAAACATGCACACAAATGCTCAGACTCTGACTGCTGCCTGATCTGTCCAAATACAGATAATTCTACATATAGTAACTAAAGCTAGAAGAACTAAACTGAGATTTGAACCATAATCCACCACAGGTATGAATAAAGACAAATCCAATGTCTATTTGTAATAAAACCGAAAAAGTAATCTTCAGAAGCCTAGGACAGAATCCATACTCATAATGAATGGGAATACAGAAACTACATAAAGTAGAAATGGTAAAAGTGAATTGAAGGAGTAGGAGTGTAGCTCAGTGGTAGAGTCCTTGCCTGCCATGCAGAAAGCCCTTGGCTTGATTTCCAGAACTGAATAAAAAGAGGAAGTCTAAGATCTGAAATACAAACACACTAGAAAGGGTGTTTGTACAGTGGATGAGATCAGGAAAATTAGTTAATTTAAATATATAGACCAATACAACCACCCAACCTGAGGACTAGAGAGAAAAATTCTTGAAAACAGAGTGACAAGAAGTCTACAACCACATGAGACTGTTTCAAAAACTAATTAAATGTATAAGTATTTGGAGTGCTATACCAAGTGGGGAGAGAGAATAAACTGAAAACTATTGATAAAAATAATGACCCAAATTTGTTCAAACTTGCTGAAAAAAATTACGTATGTAGGACATTCTATAAAGTATAAACACAAAAGGGATAACATCCTGGCACACTTAGTCAACCCGCTGAACACCAACGATACAGGGAGTAATCTTGAAAACACAGTTAAAGCGACACTTTCATATCGGGAAGCAAGAATTCCAAATAACCAGTACTTACCAGGAACAGCAGAGAGCAGAAGACAGTGGAACATTATCTTTCAAGTGCTAATAGAGATTTTTTTCAACCTAGAATTCTATATGCAATGAATATAAATTTCAAGAATTAAGGTAAATGACCGATAATTTTAGATAAAAGAAACCCAAGAGACTTTGTTGAGAGCAGGTACCATGTTTGTACCACAGGAAATGAAAAATTTCTTTCAGTGAAGAAAAAAAAAAACAAACCATAAAGCTAGATAGGGAGAAGCAAAAGAAAAACACAGAACTAATGAATATGGAAGTGCTAAAATGCAGAGCGGGTGCTGGGCCTCCAGCAGAACACAAACAGAGTGGCGGGGTGCAAGTGCAGCAGTGACTATTGAGACATTAAAATACAGTTTAGCAGTGCAGTAACACACATAAATACCAAAACAGAATTTGGAGTACCCCTTTCACTGTTAAAGTTCATAGGATCTGATATGTACTTACAATCATTGGTGCTCCAGGGTTCTGAGCTATAATTGTGGTGATAACTAATATATCATTTCTAAGCTGTCGCTCATAGTGACTATGCCCCCTCAAAAACAGGTTTTTAAATACTTCCTTCAAAGCCCTAGAAAATAAAATATTAGAAAAGGATGTTGTTATATGCAAAATGTTTGTGTTTCTTCAAAATTCGTTTGTCAAAACCCTCCCTGGTATGAAGTGTATTGGGAAGGTGGCTTAGGGGAAGCAGTTAGAATACAAAGGTGGAGCCATTACACAGGAATCAATGCCCGCATAACAGGAAGCCTGAGAGCTTTCTTGTCCCTTCCCTCCTTGTGAGGCACAGAGTCAGAGCCTCCTATCTGGAAAAACATGTTTACTGGAACTCAGCCACGCTCGCACCCTGAACTGATGTCTATTCTCTAAGACGGTTGATTACTGTTGTTTATAAACTACAACTCTCTGAATCCTTGTTAAACAAGGCTGAACTAAGGCATATTTCTATGGAAATACTTATGCTTCTATCAATAAAATCTTACTTTTAATTTTAGTGTTTGCTCAAAGTATTGCTTTTCTTTCTTTTATTCTTTCCAATCTGCTTCTAATTCGCAACAATGTACCAGACAAGAACCCACTAATCTAACCACATACTGCTGCCGATGTGGTTGCTCTACATGATTTAATCATGTCGTGTTAAAGCCACCCAAAGCTTCTCTTTATTCTTAGGATAGGTCCTCTCTTCTAGCAGGCTTCCCGGGGCTCTGCTGCCGGGGCTCTGCTGCCGTGGTTCTTGCTCTTGCTGGAACCTCAGCTCTCAGCAGTCTGCTCTACTCTTCCACTCTCATCATACTCAACTTCCTTCAGTTTTCCCCCCTAAAACTGTTTTTTACTTCTTTCTTACGCGTAATGCTCTCTGCAAAAATCTTTTCCTGTGACTGATTCCTAATTGTTGAGATCCTGCTAAGGTTAATGAGCACGAGGAAGCATAAACCAGTTCAGTTCGAAGTCAGACTTCTTAGTACACAGTCATGGTTTTTGCCTCTTGGGACCCATTTGCAGTTTTCTTTGTAATAATGTTATATTTCTTATTTGGACATTCACTCTGCCTAGCTTGTGGTTCTATGGGATTGATGTCTGAAGAGTGGAAGACAGCACCAATAAATAGAGAAGAGCTAAGTCCTCAGGTTTGATGAGATATGAATAAAGTGGCTCACTTTTTAAAGCTACATCCTCATCAGTCGGTATTCTAGTTTCTTCTCTGTGATAAAACACTGACCAAATCAACTTAGAGGATGGTATGATTTATCTGGCTTATACTTCCATGTCACAGTCCATCAGAAGTCAGTGCAGGAACTCAAGGAGAAACTATGGCAGAAACCATGGCAACTCTGTACTGGTTGGCTCACTCATAGGCTCATGCTTAGCTAGCTTTCTTGTACAGTCTAGAACAACTGAATAGGGAATGGTGCTGCCCACAGTAAGCTAGGCCATCTTACTCTAGTTACAATAAAGACAATCACGCACAGACATACAGGCCAGTTTGATCTGACCAATCCCTCTCTGTTGACTCTCTTTTCAGGAACAGAGACTGTGCCAGATTAACAGTTAAAGCTAACTAGGACAGTAGGGGTGGGTTTTGGGATCAGTTGACAACAAAAGCACATTCATCCATATTATTCTGAAAAAGATGTGATACCTTGTAAAAATCTCTTTCATTATGATTACTATGCTTTCTTTTAATTGGTTTTGTACTTATTTTTCTCTATAAATGTAAGAGAAGGTCCATGTCCATTCTAGGGGTGTTTTTGTGTGTGTGTGTTTTGCTTTCAGGTGTGTCTTCACTACATATACATGTGTGTTACCAAGGGAGGTCACAAGAGGGCACTGGATCCCCTGAAACTGGAGTTATGAACTGCTATGTGGGTGCTGGGAATCAAACCTAGGTTCTTTGCAAAAACTTAACTGCTGAGCCATCTCTTTGGCTCTTATTTTATTTTTTAAAATAGGGTCTCATTATGTACCTCTGTTTGGCCTGGAGCTCACTCTTGAACTCACAGAGATATCTTTCTCTGCTTTCTAAATTCTGGGACTAAAGGTGTGTTGCTTAGGCTTTAGTTATATTATTATAATCTCAGACTGACCCTAGTACAACAGACAATAGCCACATGGTAAATAAGTGAGTTATTTGAAACTTATTTGAAAACTTGTGCACATGTTATTGACAATTTTAAATATACAACTGGAAAGGTAGTAAGTACTAATCAGAAACCTAATGAATAAATAGTTCTAGAAGTCTAATTTTTACTTTATCCATCTGAAGAGGCACAATTTAGCTATATAGTAAGACATTTTTAGAGCATCCTACAGACAAGTGTGACTTCTCCTGGGCATGGAGGCACATAGTTGTATTTAATTCCAATACTAGGGAAGAAAAAGAAGACCATCCTCACTCAGCTATGCATATTCCAGGTCAATCTTACTACATAAAACCTATCTCAGAACTCATAGTACAGCAAAGTATAGCTTCTTACTGTAGGCACAATGACTTTGCTCACTGTGTAAAGTTTACCATTGTGTTACTCAAATGCTGATCACTCTGGCCTCATAGCTTGTCTTAATCTGGACACGGCTTTGTTATGTTTATTCTTAAAAACTCCTGTCTCAAATTTGTAAAAATACTTCATTTATTCCCAATAAAAGTCAACACCCAATACAGAGCTTCTAGGAGGGGCAGAGAAAGAGTCAGGAAGTGAAGGAGGAAGCTGTGAGGGAGGTGGAGAAACTACCAGAAGAGGAGAGCTGGATCAAGAAAAAACAAACAATGCAGGTAAAAATGGGAATGTTGTCTGGAGGAAGTCTGACCAGCTTGGAGGTTTAGAATGGAGTAATAATTACTCAGGATTTGGCTCAAGGCAATTTAATAAACCTTAGTCTTTCTGTGTGGTTATTAGGGAATTAACTGGTTAAGAAATCCAATCACTAGATTAATTCACTAATTATATTATATTAAAAATAATTCCTTTTATAAATTGCACCCCATGTTGGGCACCAATATGCTTTGGTAATTATTATTCTGGGGTTTTGCTACATCCCCTTGTTGCCTTTAAATATCTATTAGGGGTATCTAACAGACTTTAGATCATTCAATTCTCAATTAAAAGACAGAGACCTTTAGATTTATAATAAGCTTTAGAGCACTAGAGCTGGGCAGATATCAACTCTTTCTGCTGTTTTGTCTACTTCCCTGTGGTGATCCTCAAGATATCACTCACCATGTTCCTCCTAGGCTGCTCCTACTCCTTCAGGCCAGCCCTCAGGGCCTTGCGCTCACCATTCACCTATCTCCCACGGTGATTTCCTTTCTTCTTCCTCTCTCCTTGTCATGGTCCCTACCTCAGACCCTAAGCCTAGGAATCTTAGCTCACCCCTCTTTCTTCTGCCCAGCCCAGGCTGTAGACATCTTTATTAGCCAATCAGTGATAACTTGAGGGGCAAAGTTTACATAGCATCATTTGGTGTGTATGAGAATCTCCTCCTGGGGGTGGGGCAACAAGGTCTTGGGGGCCAGCATTTGAATACATAGCAGCACCAGACTAACCCCCTACGTCTTAGTATGGAGATTTCATGAAATCCAGCCTTCAGATGAATCAAAATGTAATTGAACACAGATTCAAAGTTGTGGTTATTATCATTGGCTATGCTCCAAGGCAGAAGACATTCCTATCTATCTATCTATCTATCTATATGCACTTACAGCAGGCATTCCAAGTTACTAAGCTGTTGTATAATTTCCTCCTTTGAAGATGTTTCCAATAAATTCCACAGTACTTCTGATGACCGAAATAAAAGCTGTCCTGACGGGTCGGGGTCATTGAGGTGAGCACAGACTCTGCTGGCTGCTTGGGCTTTCACCATTAAAGTGCAATTAACTCCTGAAAATTAAATGTAACAAACTATTTATACTGCATAGTCTGTTAGAGCAAACTGTCAGACAATGAAATGTTTAAACTCACTAATACTATACACACCAGAAGTAGAGAGGTGTTGCAGAACTTTAAGAACCCAGAGTTTCTCAACAAGTTGATTCTCAAGCAGGAGCGCTGACTGTACCATTGCTTTGGCCAATCCTCCGACCTCTACCATTTTAATCTTGTATGATGAGCTGACTTGCTGGTAGCCTAACAGCAACAGGGACAGTTATTTCACAACATGATCATTTAACAAGAGAAACAATTTCAAAATTTTTTAAAGAACATGTGACATTTGTACAGTATAGGAATGGACAACATTTTCTATCAAGGGCCAGATGGTATTTACTTAATCTTTACAGGTTATTAAGATCTGTATTTCAACTATTTAGCTCTAGATGTTGTAGCTTTGTATCATAGCAAAAAGAAAGCCATAAACAATATAAAAATAAACAGATATTGTTGTGTGCAATAAAATTTAATTTGCGGTATCCCAGTTTTGTCCTGTGGGACCCATAGATTTTGGCCTTGAAATAAATGCACAGATTTTGGAAACATATCTTTTCTTTTTTTTTTTAATTTTATTTATTTAGTTATTTAAATCACATCGTAATTTACTTTTACACAGAGTTATAAACACAAAAAGGCAGGATGTGGGGAAGGGAATGGCACCAGAGCATAGGTGTTCAGGGGAGTACAGATACCTTTCAGAACAGGGTATCAGCTGGGTGTAGGTTCAGGGGACAGGTCACTATGGCTCTGCCTATGATTCACTTGTCCTTATCTAAGTTGGTACTGTCCACCAAGGCTGCCTATTTATAAGACCTGACTACTAGATCTGGTAAATTTCCACAGAAGCTGCCTGTTTACAATAGCTTATAGCCTTCTGTTTTCAGTGTTTTTCCACAGAGACCCAAGACTTTGTGTTAGCATGTATGTATGTCAGGCCTATTGCTGACTTTAGGCCTATGGCTGATTTTAGGCCTTTAATGTATATGCAGGGCTTCTCCTGACATCTCCTCCCTTCTCTAAGTATAGAAGGGCCTTGGCGATTCTATTCTTGCGAAGGCGGGGATAGAGGCCTGAACTCCAATAATGGAAGGGGACAGAAACATATCTTAAATTCTAAAAAACAAACAAACAAAAACCAAATGAAAATGAACAATAAAAGAAACAAACAAGCAAATGCAACTATCTGTCAGTAAGTAGTAACTTTCTGTAAGGCCAAACAGCATGGTAGACAAATACTTTACATTTTCACTCTATGGGACAAAGTATTGCTTCAACTCTTTTAAGGAATAAGAATTCTATCATATCAGTAGTAAATGAGAGGGGAGAAGTAAATGATTGTGAATACAGGGGTATTTTAGGGCAGCTGAATAGTGTGATCTCACAAAAACTTCGTATTGCTGTAGGTCCTATAAGACCCTCCCACCTTTGCTGGTTGTGCAGGTGCCTGCCTAACTATGTTTAGTCACAGGGATTAATGAAACTACAGTGAAGTGAAGCTATATTTTCTCAGTGATCACACTTGTAACTCCTTGACATCTTGACCTTTGAAAACAACTAGATTCTTTAACCTTGACAGAGTTCTGAGTGGTCAGTTTGCCTTAACTTTCTGAGCTTGGTCTCTGAGCCATAGACAAGGCCCTGTCTATTCCTGGGATGGGTTATGTTGGAGTTTGTCTTATATACTCACTGTGTAAGTTATTAAAGCACAAATAGAGAAGGGCACTTGCTCTACAAGCATGAGAACTTGAATTTGAATCTTTAACACCAAGGTAAAAAACTGGGAGTAGGCTGGGCATGGTGGCACATGCCTTTCATTTCAGCAGTTAACAGGCAGAGGTAGGGAGGTCGCTGTGAGTTCTCTGCTAATCTGGTCTACACAGAAAATACCAAGAAAGTCGGGTGACATTACGCCTTAATAACAACAAAAACAGACAAATAATACTCAACTATAACAAAAATAAACAAAAAAGCATGGCATGACTATCTACCTGTCTGACCCAGGGCTTAGGAGTAGAGTGGAGCCAGTAAGACTGCTGGAGCTCACTGGTTACCAGCTAACTCTAGGTTAGGTATTAGTCTCCAAGGATTAGAAAATGACAGAGCAGAACACCCAGCATCCTCAGCTACCCATACCCAATGTGAGCACATACCACCCAACACACACACCATACATATACAGCTTATGGTGCGCACACATGGATATGCATATACATATATACAAAATTTTAAAAATACAAATAACAAAAAATTGCTTATAACTTTACAATTTAAAGATAATCTTAAGACTCAATATATTTATTGCTGATGTTTTAATACATGAACATAATTTTAATAGCACACTCTATATAGAAGTTTATACTTTACTGTAGTTCACTAACTTTTTAATTGTGTTTTCTTAGGATAAAAAATACTTTTCTAACTCATGATTCTGGTTGTGTAACTCTTTCAAATGGATGCCTCAAGTGCTTTATATGTGTTATTTTTACCAATGAGTTTCCATTTCTATAGAAAGGCACAGTAACATCCAGGCTCATGGACCTAATTCGTCTTCAGGACTACATATTTTCCCATCACTCTACTGAGGACTTTCCAGCTCTGCTCCCCAACATCCAGCCATGCCCATGACTTGGAACCAAGTGAGCCACACTTAGTAAAGGCACTGTCTAAAATTCCCAATTTTAACAGTTTGGTCATATCAAAGTCACTTACACTCACTTCCCTGTACCTCAAAACTACTCTCTCTTAACTCTGTACCTCTGTCTTCTTTTTTTATTTTAAATAAAGTTTCAAGATATTCTTAACTTTAATTCTATTTCTTTTGGTGTATGCCTGTGGTGATGTGTGTTATGACGCATGTGTGCTATGGCACGTATGTAGTGGTCAGAGGACAACCTTAGAGTTGGTTCTTTCCTGTGACTCCATGGGTCCTGTTGATTGAACTCAGGTCACCAGTCTTGGCAGTGGACACCTTTACCTACTGAGCCATCTTGCCAGTCCTGTCTTCTTTCCTTTAAAAAACATCTCTATATTGCTGAGCTGATTCTAAGCTTGTGTTCTTTATTTATTTATTTATTTTATTTTTTATCGGATATTTTATTTATTTACATTTCAGATGTCATTTCTTTTCCCCATTTCCCCTCCCTAAAACCCCCTATCCCATACCCCCATCCTCCTTTTTGCTTTTATATCATTTTAAAACTTGTGTTCTTAATTACAATTTCTCATGTATGCGTCGAGGTTTTTGCTTTTCCATTTCCCATTTTAGGAGCTTCTAGCTTGTTTGCCTACAAACTTCATTTCTATATCATAAAGCTAATAACAAAACCCAAATAACTGTCCTTTGATTTTGCTTCCAGTTAAGCTGTCCCACATCTTGTTTTCTTTATCATTTCAACTCTAAATAGGAGTTCCTATTTACGAACTGCCCATTCTTCATTCTGAAGTGACTCCTTGTGTTTTCATGCTCCTTTGATAATTCTATAAGATCACCTTCATCAACAGATCTCAGACATTAGCTACAACTTTCCAGGTATGACATTAACATGAATTTTCCACCCATCATTCCCTTGGGATGGACAGTTTTGTCATTTTAGGAGATATAGAAATGTTGTCATTTTAGGGATGATTACAAATAAGCATGGGTGTATGACAGGGAGAAAACTAAACTGGGAGGTCAGACTCAGGAATTTCTATCTTTCCTTTCCTTTTCTCTATCTTTCTTCCTCTCTTACATAAAGGGAAGGGGGTTGAGAGAAACGGGGGGATATAGAAATATAAGAAATAAGAGAAATGGGGGTGGATTTTACATTGGTAGATCTTTATGTATCAATGCAGATTTAAGGTTGTATTTTGTTATATTGTTATAGAAGTTTCTATATTGATACAGATTTAAAGCTTTCATTGGTATAAATCTTTGTATATTGATACATAATTTAAGATTAATTTTGTTACAACATGACATATGTATAGTTCAACTCTTGTATAGGTATTATGCTTATATAACTCTTTTTTGTTGTTGTTTTTGTTTTTTTTTTGAGACAGGGTTTCTCTTTGTATAGCCCTGACCATCCTGGAACTCACTCTGTAGACCAGGCTGGCCTTGAACTCAGAAATCCGCCTGTCTCTGCCTCCCAAGTGTTGGGATTAAAGGCGTGTGCCACCACCGCCCGGCTCAAAACTCATTTTAAAATACAAGGTTTAATCGCAGTCTGTTTAATGGCTGCTATTGCAAACTATTTAAAATAACTAAGTAATCCAAGTTAATAATCAGTCAAGCTCATGGTCATATTAGATACTAGTTTAGTTAATTACAATAAATTAACTTTCGAGGTGTCAGCTGTCTCTGTCATTTCTATAATTTTTGTCATTCCTGCACTTCCTACATAGTCTGGTAATTTTTACTCCTTCTCAGTTCTCAGATGTGACTGAATACTAGATATTCATAGTCTTGCTATAAGCTTAAATTGTATAGGATTAAAGATGATTTTCTAGGTCTAAGAAGATGTTTTTAGGTTAGTAATACAAGTTAGAATAGGAAATGATTTAGATACAAAACTCTGAACTCACCAAGATAGGATAGATGATAGAATACTTTATTTAAGTTGCCAAATATATAAGAACTGGATACTATAAATGTATAAATGCTTTCATAGTTGTTATAATTCAATTCAATTTATATTAGAAAGAAAAATAGCTGTTTACTGAACTAAGAAGGGGAATTATACAGAGAATATCTTGTGTATTGTATAGATGCATCACCTGTGAATAAAAAGCCTACGGCCTATGGCTTAGGCAGAAAGCAGAGGTGGAGAGAAAGAATTCTGGGAGAGAGCCAGAGGCAGAATGCTGGAAAGATGTGATGAGATGGACACATGGTAGCTGAGCACAGGTAGCCAGGCATGTGGCAGAATGTAGGCTAGAATAGATGGGATGTTTTAAGTTATATCTACTCAGAGAAGAGCCTAGCTATATGGACAAGGTATTTGTAAACATATTTTGAGTCTGAGTCTTATTTCTGGGACCATGGGGCTGGGAGGAAGAACCAGGGCCTAACTTCAACACATGTATTTGAAATTAACTATTGTGACAATCTCAATGTGTTTAATGCTAACAAACACAAGGCTTCTCTCCAGTGTGTTACTTCACACACTCGAAGGGAACATGGACACGGAGGCTTTCTCTCATTGCTTACCTGCATAATGCTTCTCTGCAGTGTAATGTCATGCATGTCTCAGAATAGAAGATAAACCACATGCTTCTCCACATTGCTTATGCTCACAGACTTTCTCTGCAGAGCAGTTTCTTTCACATATTAGAAATGAAAGGGAACAGCCAGAGCATTTACAAATACACATTACATTGCTTACATATATAGGTTTCTCCTCACTGTGTACTACCAGATATGTCTGAAAGTCTGGCGGACATATAGGCTTTCCCATTTTGCTTATCTATATATGGCTTCTCATCATGATGCATGTGCCCTTGCATGTTTTGGAAACACTGGGTATGGCAACCGTTTGTGTGTATGTGTGTGTGTGTTCTTTTTTGTGGTTTCTCTTCTCTCTTGACACTTATCTGTTCTAGTGTGAGCAGGCTGAGCTTTGGAGGGTACATTTGGAGATGAAAAGCCAATATCTACTTCTCCACAATACAAGGTTTTCATGGTTTATGCCTCGTGGAATTCTCTTGTTCAGAATAAAACCTAGAGTCCAGCTCACCATTTTTCTACACTGCTTATTGATTTGCGTCCATAATTTCCCTACCATTTGTGCTGGTAGCCAAGACTTTGTTGCCCTCCTGCCTGTGAGAGGATGTTAGCTAGATAAGCAACCTGAGTTAAGAATGTCTCACTACCCTCCTGCCTGTGATTAAATAGTAACTAGATAAGCAGCTTGAGCTAAGGAATGTTTGTGGGAGCATTGCAGTTACAGTACCAGGAAATTAGAGATGTTGGTGGGATAGCCCTGGACTCTGACCCTTAGATAACTTTCCCGCCTGCTTGTCTTTATAATAACAGCCTGAACAATAAAGTTTAAGCGCTTAATCAGACGCTTAGACTGATGGCTTCGTTTTTGTGTCTCTTGTCCCCCCCATTCTTTCGCCCCCTTCCTTAGGGTCTCGTTGACTCCCTCGAGGGCCGGGACACATTTGACCTTTTAGATTTCCCCTGAGGTTTTTGGCTTTTTTCTACAAAGTTCTGGCTTTCTCCTTTTTGACATTTTCTACGTTCCTGGTGTCCCAGGTTCACTCATGGCTGTTGTCTCCTGCAGCCTGCAGCACACCAGGTCTCAGAAGCACACGTGGAATCTCAATGAGGGCGGTGACAGACAAGGCGCTTCCTCCTTTTGAACCTTTCTAGTCTTTGGATCCCTTTTGAACCTCTCTTATTTCTTTGGATCATATTTTCCAACTCTCAGTATGAACACCTTCCATAGTGTTCTTCTTGTCCCTTGCTGTTTCCATGACTTATTTTCTGACTAATTCAACCACTGACAGGTTCAATTTTCATTTCTACTCAGTGAATTTCAAGCCTGTTTTTCTTCCCGGATGCTTTTCATGTTTGTGTCCACCCTACACTGTGTTCTCTAGTCTGTTTGTCTGAGACTTCACACTGAATATTTAATTGTAACGGCTTTGTTTCTGTTACTTGTGTTATCCAAAAAACCCAGTTTACAATGTCCTGCACATAGGCTAAAGGAAGCCTGCCCCCAGTTGGCTCTGATTGGGAAATAAAGTTGACAGCAGCCAATGACTGGGCAGAGTGAAAGAAGCAGGACTTTTAGATTTCCAGGACAACGGACAAAGAGAAGAGGAAGGAGAGATTCACCATGACAGAGATGCAGAGAGATCAGAAGTAAAAGCCCTTCAACGTATAAGAATCTGGGGCCACTTCCCCGCTTGGGTCAGGGGAACCAATGGGGTTGTGTGCTAGCCATGGGGAAGTTTAAAAGTGTCCAGCCATTGAGCTAGTGAGGTGTATTAAAAATTAAGCTGATGTACCTCTGTCTCTCTCTCGTCTTCTCTCTTCTCTCTGTGTTTCATTCAAGAGCTCTGGCAGGTGACTAGAAACCTAATAGGGAGCTCTGAGCAGATTAACTATTCTTCTACATTTCCTACATTTAATAATCCCCTTAAGTATTTCACTAGTTCAGATGTCTTCTCTTGTTCTTCTTAGTCACAAATTTTTAGACTACCATAGATTTACTTTTATCTATCTAAAATCATATAACTTTAAAATATCATTTATCTATTCTCTCTTACTATATTAATTGCAAATTATATAATCAATGAAGATAAGAAATATGTCTTAAATAATATTATATACTCTTAAGACTAATGCTTGATATAATCTACTCATAAGTATACATTAAGATTTCCTAGCTATAACATACAGAATTCTCCACAAACATAATAGAGAATGTTACCAATATTACTAATTTCACATTTATTTGGGTGGATTGATAGTGATAAAAATAATTTTATTTACAATTCTAAGTAATAGTATTGGTAACAAACTAAATATGCTATTCCTTTATTAACTGGGCCATAAATATTTACCATCAAGATAAAAATTTGATATAAACTTCCAAACTAAGAACAAGAAAACGTATACAATTTTTAGAGATAAAAGGTTAAAGCTATACAAATTTGCTCTTTTTATGTATTGAACCCATGAGGCCGTTTGTTCAAAGTTTAGTGAAATATGATATGATATTATGTTTTTGTTTCCCAAGACAAAAGTTATCATTGAAAGACCCGTGAGGAGTTTACCTGGGATGCGTCTCTTCAGTGGCTCTGCATGGTAGAAGTCGACAATACACTTACAGATCTGTATCCGTAATGCAGAGCTTGGTATTGTCATTAATTCACCTGCCAAAGGGTAAAGAAAAGGAATATAATATCACATTATAAGTTTATTTTAAAATGTAAGCATATAACACTGACATTATAATAATTAAGATCTCATCAGATATTCACATTGCATCATATAATTGCATGTGCGATCTTATGCATGCTTTGCATTACTTCATATGAGAGTATATGTGGAAAAAAGTTCTTGTTACAAGTTGTTTTTATATGAATATTTACGCAACCAAGATTTACATTAAGTTCAAGAGAGAACAGAACAAATGAGGTATATAGTGAGGTTAAGATGTAGGAAGTTGTTGCTGGCAAACAGTATACTGTTTGACAATTAATTCAAAAATAGTAAGTAGAAAGTATACTCCAAATGATAAAATATAGTAAATACACAATCCAGGAGCACAGTGACTTGCCAAATCCCAAGTGTTATCAACTTCATATAACTATGTTGCTATATTTTCAGATAATTAGCAATGAGAGGTTTGTTTATACCATTTTCACCACAAATATGTGTGATTTGCACTACAACAAATTATGTCTTCAATAGGGGAATAGAATTTTTTGGATCAATGATAGATTTATAGAACCACCATCTTACATATGTTCTATTGTTGGGTGAAATGAGGTGATACAGTGCATGACAGTGTATGTGAACATACATGCACATGTGACTACATAATACTTTGAGTCTATCATTATTATTTGGTATCTCAATCATTTCAGCCTGTCATTTCCAGAAAGAACAGAATGATACTAATGACATAGATACTGAAGCCAAGTTATCTAAGACTGAATTCTGGCTCTGCTACACACTCCCTTTGTAAACTAGTACTTTGTTTTTTCCATCCAAAAAAGAGGCATGACAGTTACTACATTTAAGAATGCTGTAAAGATTGATTTCATATGAGAAAAGGGCTGAGAATAATGTTTAGCATATTGTTAAGTGCTATGTGTGATAGTTACTGTTTGATAAAATATGGGTTAGTATTCTTTCTAACTAGACTTAGAAATTTGTGTTCCATGGTATATTCGTTCCTTAATGTTCCATATTAGCTTTGCTCTCAATTGGCTGGCAGGCTGACAGGAAGGACTCTGTGGCAGTCTTTGTCTCAAAGGCAATAATTTTATGTTCAAGTTTTCTGGGTGAGGATGAAGGACACGAGATTTCTTTTTAGCCATATCTATACTACTACTGAATTCAATTTGGCTAACTCAATAATTCAAACTAGACTGCATTCACTCATTTGAAGTTCAACAAGAATGTCTTCCAGGAGAATCTGAAGGTAATCTGCAGGACTCTGTAATGACCCATGCTGTCTGGATACCTAAAGACAACCAGAGTCAGCAGAATCAGTTTTAGGATTAAACTGATTCAGACTGGATTCTCTGAGCATAAAAGAATAAAGAATCCTTTTAAGACTGGGCTTTTGGTTGGGCCTAATGTAATGTTCACGTCCATCAGTATGGACATGTGAGAGGGAACATGGGGACAGGGGTAGAGGACAAAGCAGGCCTCCTCCTTGCTTTAGCACCATCTCCTCCAGAAAGCTGACCCTTAATAAGGTCAAGAATATCTCCTTAAACATCATGTTGGAGGCTTCATTTGGAGTTAGAATGTCAGTGTTTGAAAAATTAAAAAAAAAATAATAACAGTAACAGGGAAGAGAACAATTAAACTAGCCAAACAGGAAGTATGGGAAACTTTGTCATCTGCTTCTCCATCTTTTCAGTTCCTACAAAATAAGAAATATCTTACAGCTTCCTGATTTAGCATTTTAAAGCAGAGTACCAATTTTTTACCTTATTTATTTCCAGAACCCTTCTCCTGAGTCAGAAGTATCTACACAGCATTTAGAAGAAACTCTAATACTTACTAATACATGGCAGAACCTGGGGGTTCTTAGTAATTGCCACAAACATATTTTATTAAATACTTCATATTGTATATTTTCACTTACTTCATGTTTCCAGAAATTAAAAAAGGCACAGAGCAATATTTGCACTACATTATTAGTAAAGTAAGAAGTTAGGAGTTGCTGGGCGGTGGTGGTGCACGCCTTTAATCCCAGCACTTGGGAGGCAGAGGCAGGCGGATTTCTGAGTTCAAGGCCAGCCTGGTCTACAGAGTGAGTTCCAGGATAGCCAAGGCTATACAGAGAAACCCTGTCTTGAAAAACCAAAAAAAAAAAAAAAAAAAGTAAGTAAAGAATAATGGGACAATAGATCACGGATTATTCTAGAATGTCTGCTAGTTTTCTAGGAGGCAACATTCTAGAACAGCAGGGCCAACAGGGACACTTAAAAATAATATTACCAACAAAACCTATTTTTTTAAAATATTAGTATGTCATCTTTTAGAATGTCTTCCTATTTAACTTTTCCACTAATGACAGAGTTGAAATCTCCCATTACTTCTGAACCTACTTGGTTCTTAAGGTTTTCTTTAATTCTCTGTATTTAATCTAGTCTTTGTGACACTTCTACTGTTGGAGCTGAAATTTAGTAAATTCTGTCTGGGTAAGTATAGTTGAAGATAATGAAACCTAGACAAAAATAAATAATATTTAATGTTAAAATAAACATGCTTTTCATTCCCTTTGGGTGAGCCATTAAAATCTTCTTGTATGGGGAACAACACTTGAAAAACAACTTAAGGAAATGGTTTTTAAAGTTTACGGATCATTTATCTATTATTTCACTTTTATAAAGAAAGACATAATCTAATAACTATGAATTTAACGTAACATTTGTTTGGAAAACATATCATGTCCCAGAGGCTGATTATCAGAAAATGTTGGTTTTTTTTTTTTTTCTGTTTCACTTTCTTTTTTCTTTCTTTTTAAATTTAGTTTTATTTTTATTTTTTAATCTTTTTTTACAGTTCAGCCTTCATCCCCCTCCCCGCGTCTGCTCACCCCCAACCACTCCCCATCCCATACCTTCTCCCCCAACCCTCCTCTCCAAGAGGATATCCCCACCCCTATGCCCTGCCCTCACCCCACCAGGCCTCTCCACTCCCTGGGACCTCAAGAAATTGTTTTATGTGATCCCATTTCTTAGGAAATTATTTTTCTATTTCTAAAAAGTGAAAAAAAACCTTTATGACATTTTTTTATATTTGATTTTATTTAAAATTTGGAGCATACAGAGAACAATGCATGTGAACTCAATGGTTTCAGCAACTCAGCATAAGAGCTCAAATGTGAAAGTGCTTCTGTGCTTACTAAAAGGAGACTACAGATACTTGGAGGGAGTTGGACATGGAAGTCCATCTCCAGCTATGCAGCTATTCGAAGTTGATAGCTGCCGGGTAGGAGACTGGTTTCTCTGAGAGTGCATGCTCCAAGAATCCCATCTGTTCAAGAATATTTGACAACACAAACTGATCTTGATGGGGACAAAAGGACAGTCAAAGTTGGGTGTACATCTAAGGGCAGTTGGATGAGGAGTGAATATGACCAAAAGATGGTATATAAACTCTCAAAGAACTAAAGAAAGGCTAAGAAACACATAGCTAATTTATATATCAAGTCAAAAAATCAAAGAAGTAAAAGCCAGTCTTCCAACATAAAGAACAGGAGGGCCTTGCTGATATTATGAGACACCTCAGGAGCAAACACTTCCAGAACTATCACAGAGCACACCATGATAGTTCTTAACTAAAATAAGGGAAGAAGGACCCTTGGTCAGGGGAATCCCGTTAAGGAAACCATGAAAGCAGATCCACTCTTCCTCAGATCAGTCCTGCCGTCTTATGTCCCCTCGAAGACAGTCTTAACTTACCCAGAAGTGCAAATGAATTAGCTGTATCTTCAGTGTAAGTTATTTCATCCGATACTTTCTTTTTCAAAAATGGCAAGCTTCGGTAAGAATGAAGAACGACAGAGTAATTTTAAATGGATTCCGTGGTTGATACATCCCTTATAAAGGGGGAAAATTTTACATTCTAAAGAATAAGGGATATTCTCTCTTAGCCTATCTTATTCTTTACTGTAGAGAACCAAAAACAGTAAGAAGAAAATTGTATTTCTAATTAACCAAGCAGAGATTAAACAAAACACATTAGTAAGAGTAACGAGACAAGGATGAGCTAAGAAATCTTCCATCACTCATAATAAACTACTTACAAGTCATCTTTCTGATGGCAGTCACTGTGAATTACAGTTGTAATCAGGGTTAGGAGGACTCAGCTAAGACTGAAACATGTTTAATAGCTTTTCCTCAAGTTCACAAAGCAGAAGTTACCAAATTCAGGGTCAGTTTCTTTCCAAAGGCAGGGCCTCTTCCTTACTAATCAGATTAGCAACTATTCACAAAAGAACGGAATGCTTTTGGAAACAATAACTAATTCAACTTTAAAATATTAATTATATTAGAATTGTAATTCACAGTTACTATAACTACCATTATCTGAAAATACTTATTTATAAATCATAAAAGATCAAGCTTATGAATCCCAGGTCATAATGCTAAATTTCAAGGGACAGATAAAAATTACTTCTTATAACAAAATCTCCTGTGCTGTTTGAAGTATAACATATTTGTATATACCACTTCCAAGTCAGGTCTTTCAAAACATTTACTAAATCACTGGGAAGTGACATTGACAACAATCGTATGTGGATACAGAAACAGTGAAAGTGGGCACACTCTTTTCCTCGTGTTGAAAAGTAGTTGCAAATAGGAATTGAAAACAATCATATGTGGATACAGAATAAATAAGTTCATTTGAATTTAAAAGTATATCAAGGCAAACTACAAAGAGACAATTTTATAATTTGTGTGGGGACTCATTTCTGTCCTTTGAGAATTAATTTCAAAGCAAATAATATTATCATCTAATTGACTGATGGATAGCTAAAGATTTCAAAACTAAGACTCTAAATATCTTGCCCGTTTTTACATTTTTTTTCTACCAAAGGAGACTCCGATAGGATAAAGTATTGGGGTTGGGGGTTCAACCCAAAAATTTATGCAGGAAATAAGAATGTGCTCCTGGTATAATGGAAAAAGCAACTAGAGACTAAAACAGAATGTATTTTCAATGTTTTAATCTCCAAAATATTCTTGAAAAGACAATCAAGTGAGGATTGGGCCTAGTGAAATGCTCAATATAGGTGGAAATTTGAAATGTTAAAAAAATAATAATTTACAATGAGAGAAAGGGAAGAGCACAGCTGAAAAGATCTGTAATGTCTCACAGTGAGACGCTCTGCAGGCTGAACCAGCTATATGGAGCAGACACTGGAGAGAAGGCTGTGAGCCTTAAGAACCTGCACAGCCCCACACGCAAAAGGGCTGTTTGTAATACATACCAACACAAAAAACTTCTAGTTTGTTTGAAAGCACCAAAGCAATAATTTATTTCTTCGTATGTAAATCTCCATTGAAAAATAAGGCCAGACATAGGCATCTGGAAAATTATTTTTCTATGATATCAAAGAATTAATGTAAATGCCTACAGAATTTTTTATTTTACTGCTGCTAAATCCAAGAGTTGGAATGCATATATATATATATATATATACACACACACACACACACACACACACACACACAAACACTAATAGTGTCACTTTGCTATTTAGCATATTAAATTGATAGATAGGTTTAGAAGATGAAATTGTCCAAATGATTTCTTTCCAACTTTAAGAAGTCTTTTCTCCATTGGTGTATTGACATGAAAGTGGCTATTTAAACATATATCTAGATTAGCCACTATGTGGCAGCAAAGAAGCATTTATATGTGTGAGTATCTACATATACATTAAGTGTGTGTACATTTGATCTATATGTACATAAACACATATAACGTATACACACATATAGTTTCCAGAGTTGGTATAGAAACTACACTAGAAAGAAGCATAAGGCATAATAATTTTATAACTCTTATCTCTAATTTATATTCCCATATATACCAAATATAATTTTTCTTCCTCATTCAAAATGGCAAAATCAAATGAAACATGACATAAGAATATACTTTTCAGAGTCAAATTGTTTTAAAGAAAGAGTAAAAAGAACACCAAACTGAAACTAAATACCTTTAAGTTTATGTAAAAATTCTCTCAAATTATGACAGTTCTTTAGTTTCATTTGTTGCTTACCAATCATGTGAGCATGGCTACATGTAAGAAAGTATTTTATATATACTTACAATTTCTATAGCAATCTGTAGCATTTGAATAGTAACTGCTCAAATCCTGTCACCAACTTAAGTTTTGCTTTTTATTATTTTGATATACTATATATTCAACATCTTTGTAATACAAAATAAAGCATATAGTACAAAGTAAAATTAAAGAAAAAACAACTTACCCACACAATTTTATGATTTCAGATGCAGGTTCTACAAAACAGGGCTGCTTTTCAATTTTTTCTGCACACAGACTCAGAATTTTAAATATCTGTGCCAAATCTCTTAGAGGCTTTAATATTTTTGTTAGGAAATAAAATTATCATTAATTTATAAACACATTTCTTCTAAGAATTTATCCCAGAAAATTTACAAAATCCGATCTATCTTGTTAAGTATGGTAAGTTCTATTTTAATTAGTTTGAAGTCTAAAGAGAACAGTTTATAACTGTACTTTTAGCAACATTATATTTTCATCCATTTATTTCAACCCACAACACAAACAGATATAGCTTAAATTCTATTTTAATGTAGTACTTTATCTTTTCAGATGCATTTTCTTTTAATCAGAATTAAAATTGTTTGAGATTTTTATTTCACTTAAAGCTCACATAAAAGCAAAATGTACCTCTTCTGGAGCTTCAAGTAATAACCTATTTTATTTTGCCAGTTTAAAGAAACATGATTAATACAAAACCAAATTTCATTGATTCTGGCTAAGAGGTCATTCTGATTATACTTCAGGCTCTAGGTTGAATCCTATTGTCTCTAGCTTTGCTGCAGGAGCTTCTTAGGCAGGGAGGGGACACACTTCTGTTAACTTCAAGGTCCTCTGAATTGAAGCATCCATTCCTTATAGGAGAAGAGGCTCGTGTGACTCAGGAAGGAAACCTTACAAGTCTTGGAAAGCTGACATTTATGACTAGGGGAGCTTCCTACAACTTTCAAGGATGCAGCTTTGTGAGCGCTCATTGTCATTAATGATGGGGAGTGCTGTTCAGTGGTGCATCTTTCTCTAAGTCATCCGTGTTCCGGGAAGACATGCCAATAAAGTCAATAGTTCACTAAATTGACTTGGGTAGAACTCTTAACTTGGTTTTTCATCAGTGCCTTATCGGGGTTAAATAGGTTCTGTTCATGTCTCCCCAGGAAAAATTACATCACACACTTGGTGCCTGAACAGGGACAGACAGAGGCAAAGAAGAGTTGGGACAGAATAGTTATCTGCCCTTGCAGTGTGTGATGAGACATGTATCTATGACTCATCAGTTTGAAGGCAGTCCAGGGGCACAATCCCAATAGGGGTTCTTTTCTCCCGTGGTAAGGGGTGGTGTGCCTCCTTGCTTCAGTTGTGGCTCCATACTCTGAGATGTTGTGACAGGGCATGCAGCAAGGTTGAGATGTCTCAGAACTGAATATCTTTGGGGGAATCCCAGTTTGGCCATCTTCTTTTATGTAATATGGGGATGGGGAGTCTCTTGGTGACTGGAATTCAAAGCATGAGTATGCAGACACTCTGACAACAGTTCAAAGACTAGAGACTGTATGGTAGTCCCCCAGGAGACAGTCAGCAAGCTATGGTGACCTCTACATGTCCACTGCAATATATAATAAGATATGTAAAGAGGCAAACACGGCTGCTTCGAGGAAAGTCTTGTTTAAAGGAGAAATTACAGTGGGAGGGGACCTAAAGCTATCACCTTCCTTGTTAGCCCCTCATTTGGTGGGTAATTCCTATAGCACTCATTCTAAGCAGCTGCAAATGCCAGGATTCAACCAGGAGGTGTAAGTCATGACGAGGAGATGGAAGGGAAAGAGTATAACAGAGCTGCGCTGGAAAGCCCTTCATGGGGTCCATAAGTTGAGAACTTGGAAGAAGCCAACGGAGATGTGACAAAGCATCAGAAGTGATCCATGATGCACACCTCAGTCTGACCAGTATGATGCACACCCTCAGGTCTGACAGTAATGATGCACACCCCTCAGGTCTGACCAGTAATGATGCAACCCCAGGTCTGGGGTAATAGATAAAGGGGAAATCCATGATACAACACATTGATTTTCCTTAGGTTTAGAGAGTTGGTAGCAAGTACCTCTACTTCTGAATACCTTTTCAATAGGCTTTAGAGGCTGTAAAACTTTACAAAGTGATGGAAATATCACTTCCCAGGAAGCTGCTATGAGATTTTTCCTGGGAGATGTGCACTTTAGACAGGTCTGTTTACTTTAGATAGATCACTGCTAACAGATGACAGAAACAGTTCTACGCAGTCTAGCTTAATGAATCAGTGAGTCTGTTGTGACTACTTGCAGAATTATACATGAGCAGTTGCTTAACAGGCGTGTAGATGACTCAAAGGCAGCTGCAGCATTGAAATGTGTACTTTATCTTGAGTCATGACTCACAGACTCTGTATCCCTGGAGTTTCTTGCATAGCGTGCAGGAAGCTTTCCAGTTAGAGTTTCCTTTTCCCAGCAGTTGTGTATCTCTAATACAGTCTTGGAGAGTGAGTACATGAATCTTGTAAGCTCTGCTTTCTAAACGTTGTGAGTTTCGCTTACTTCCTGAGCCTTAGGAACCTCTGTCCTTTCTCCAGGAGAGAATACTTCAATTAGAAGGAAAGTCTATACAACACTGCACCCCTTCCTCCAGATCCCACATATCTTCTATTCTCCTCTGCATCTCCCACCTCCACCCAAGCCTTGGAAGGGGTGATATAGGTGCTTGATAGTCTCCTTCCTCTGTGGCAGAGTATTGAGCAACTACACCTGAGCAATAGTCACGTCATCTCGGAAGTTTGATGGTTTATGAGATTCAGGTACAACACCCATTGCAAAGAGGAAGTTTTCCGTCTCAATTGATTGAGGCTGACAACAGCAGCAATCTCTAGGTAGAAATGTCTAAAAGGCAATTTAACAAGAAGATTTCATCTATTCAACAGGACAGTAGTAATTACATCCCTCTGACACCTATGAACACCTTAGTCATGAGCTTTCCACTTTCCTGTCAGTTCCAGATGGGGATCCCTTCTCTGTCTGATCCTTACAAACAGGTAATAAACTTACATGGCTTGTGACACAGTGTTACCATGACCATAGGAAGGGATCTAGTGTATTTTTTAGTATTTCCAGAGGAATGAAATGAACATACCCACATATATAAAGGATACAAATCCATTCTGATAACAGTGTATCAGTTTCTTGATACAATTAAGTTGTTTTTCTTCTGAGACATCCTAAAACAAATGGTCTGTTAGTTGTTTTGTGATATTAAATTAGTTAAGATTTTTGAAATTTTATTCAGTTTATAGACACATGAAAATTACTAATTCATATATATATACATATGTATATATGTATTTTTTTTTTAAAAGCAAGCAGCCTGCATCTTCCACAGAGACCCTCCCAAATAACCAGAGCAGCTGGAAACCTGTGGAAACCAGTGGACTCAGGATCCAGCCCCTCTGCTCCAACTCCACCTCCCTTCCCTTCTCACAGGGACAGATCATCAGCATGTCTGCCCCCCTGAAGATCCCACAGTCTGAAGGCCTCCAGGAGATCTGCTACTGCCAGGGCCACAGGTCTCCCACGAGACTTACAGTAACTAGGGACACAGGAGGCCATTTTTACTATGTTAATTCTGCCAATCCATGACCATTGGAGATTCTCTCCATTTTCTGAAACCTTCTTCGATTTCTTTTTTGAGAGACTTGAAATTATTGTTGTACAGATCTTTCACTTATTTGGTTAGAGTTACCCCAAGATATTTTGTATTATTTGTGGCTATTGTGATGGGTGTTGTTTCCCTAATTTCTTTCTCAGCCTGTTTATCATTTGTATAAAGTAAGGCCACTAAAGCTCAAGTCCAAGTGGATCAAGGACCTCAACATAAAACCAGATACAGTGAATCTAATAGAAGAGAAAGTGGGAAAGAGTCTCAAACTCATTGGCACAGGGGAAATGTCCTAAACAGAACTCCAATGGCTCACACTCTAAGATCATGAATTGATAAATGGGACCTCTTGAAACTGGAAAGCTTCTGTAAGGCAAAGGGCATAGTCAATAAAACAAATCAGCAACCTACAGATCGGGGAAAAAAATCTTCACTAACCCTATATCTGATAAAGGACTAATATCCAAAATATATAAAGTACTCAAGAAGCTAACCTCCCAAAAACCAAACAACTTAATCAAAAAATTGGGTATAGACCTAACAGAGAATTCACAATAGAGAATCTCTAATGTCTGAGAAGCACTTAAAGAAATATTCAAAGTCCCTAGTCATCAGGGAAATGCAAATCATAACGACTGAAATTCCATCTTACACCAATCAGAATGGCTAAGATCAAAAACTCAGGTGACAGTAGCACATATTAGCTAGGATGTGGAGAAAGAGAAACACTCTTCCATTGTTGGTGGGATTGCAAACTGGTATAACCACTCTGGAAATCACTCTGGAGGTTCCTCAGAAAAGTGGAAATAGATCAAGCTGAAGATCCAGCTATACCACTCCTGGGGATGTATCCAATAGATGCCCCACCATACCACAGGACACATGCTCCACTAGTTTACAGTGAGTGGCCTTATCTGTGACAGCCAGAAGCTGGAAACAACTCAAATGTCCCAAAACAGCAAAGTGGATACAGAAAACATGGTTCTACACAATAGAATACTATTTAGATATTAAGTACAAGGACATCCTGGGTTTTGCAGACAAATGGATAAAACTAGAAAATATCATACTGAGTGAGGTAACTCAGACCCAAAAGGACATGCATGGTATGTACTCACTAATAAGTGGATGTTAGTCAAAAAAGTACAGAATACCCAGGAAACAATCCACAGAATTCAAGAAAGTTAGCAAGCAGAAGGGCTCGAGTGAGGATGCTTCAATCCCACTTGGGAGGGAGAAGAAAACAATCATGGGAGGCAGAGGGGGAAAGGGGACCATAATCAGGTATTGGGAGGGGGACAGGAAAGAAGTCCTAAGGGGCAGAAGAATGAATGGAAATATGCACCCTCAGAGGGTGGGAGGTGGGGGGCCCTCTAGAATGTACCAGAGACCTGGGAGGTGAGAGACTGTCAGGACTCAAAGGGAGAGACCTTGGATGAAATGCCCAACAGTGGGCAGAAGGAACTTGTAAAGTCCATCTCCAGGAGAAAGACAGGGCATCAAGTGGAGGGATGGGGCTGCCATCCCATAGTCAAAAACCCTGACCCAGAACTGTTCCTGTCTAAAAGAACAGCGGGAACAAAACTGGATTACAGACTGTGAGAAAGAAGTCCAGTGACAGACCCAATTTGGGATCCAGCTCAAGGGAGGCTCTAAGACCTGACACTATTACTGATGCTATGGTGTGCTTACAGACAGGAGCCTAGCTGGCTGCCCTCTGAGAGGCCCAAAAAGCAGCTGACTGAGACAGTTGCAGATACTTACACCAACCAATGGACTGAAGTCAGGGACTCGTGTGTTCGAATTAGGGAAAGGCTGGAAGAAGTTTAAGAGGAGGTGACCCCACAGGAAGACCAGCAGTCTCAACTAACCTGGACCCCTGAGATCTCTCAGACACTGAGCCACCAACCAGACAGCACACACACACACACACACACACACACACACACACACACCACACATGCATGCATTCTATGGCACACATAAGGACATCAGTGGGCAATATTCAGGGGTTTGTTCTCTCCCTCAACACGGGAGTTCAAGGGATTGAACTTGAATAGTAAGGCTTGGTAGCAAATGCCATTTACCACTGAGCTGTCCTGTCTGCTTCTAGCCCTTTCCAATAACCTCTTCTTGAAAAGCAACGGCATGGTTTCCATTCTGCTTTAAAACATGAACAAAAACTAATAAGAACTCCCCATAATTATGTTTTATTTTTTAATGTAGATATATGTGCAATTTAAACATTTAAAATTTACAAAAACCAGTCATCAAAAGATAAATTATTCTTGGTGGTTTTTATTTTTCTTTTCTATACAAAGACTAAAAACGTTAAAACAATAGCCAAATGTTTGTGTTTACTAATCATAGACTAGAAGTTTTATATTAGTCTTTTTCCTACCACATCTCTTCTCTAGTCCTAATTGCCAAGAATTATTAATAAGATAGATGACTCTCTAATTTTGAGGATTAACCTAGGATAGGAAGCACTAACCTTCCTCTACTCCTGAAGATCTTTGATTATAGCCAACATGGATGGGTTGGACCATCTTATGAAAACAAATTGGTTCTCATATTAAATTCTAATTCTTTGAATACAGAATATACACTGTAAGAAAAGTTTTCAACAAAGAGAAATAAACAACGAATACATCAGAGGGAATGCCTATTATTGTCCAGGGAAATATGATTTTCTAAGTGATTTGGCAAGAACGCCTCAAAGGTCACTCACCTTATCATCCTCTTCGAGGAGTTTGATGATACGATTAAGGTCCATAGGCTTGAAAATACCCTGAAAACACACGCTCTTATTATCCCACAGCATGAGAATAAAGAAATTAAGTCAAGCACACACATGACAACACCACCTTCCTCCCCCTTCCACAACCTCACACACGTGTTCTTGAAAATTTCATAGATGTACACAATGCATCTTAATCATATCTGCACCCACTCCCTCTCTCCACCTTTCATGATCTCCCCCTTTCCCCATTGTATCTTCCTTCCAGCTTTCAGTTCTTTTTTTTTTTAACATACTGAGTCAAATTAAAGCCACCCATAAGTACACAGCTATGAGGTTATCAAATCCTGCATGGGCAACCTGCCAGTGTCTACCCTCAAAGAAAAGTGACTCAGTTCCATAGCAGCCATCGATTTTTAAAAGCTCCTCAGGCATGACTGGGGCCTTGGAAACATCCTAATTGTGAAATATAATCATTAAATTGTTATTTTAACCATTAACAACTAGTTTGGTAAACAGAATTTTGCCTTTGGAGATATGGAGTTTTTTTACAGTGTCTATCAGCTGTGGTTACTTCAGCTTTCTCTTTCTCTTTCCCTGTTGTGTTTTCAGATTTTATGGATGCAGATAAAGCTACAGACAAACAGTGTAGCCCTTTGCATTATAATTTCTGAAATAACCTAACTGTCTCCAAGAGGTGGCAGTAGATGGAAACATGCAGCAACCCACAGCCAAACATAAGGCGGTGCTCGAGAAGTCCTGTGGAACAGTGGAGGATAGACTTGAGCAAGCCAGAGGGCTCCAGGACAAGATTTAGAGTCAACTCACCTGGGACCATGGGGGAATCTCAGAGACTACCAGCCAAAAAGCATGCAGGGGGAAGACCTAGGCCCCTTACATACTTATAGCAAATAGTTTGGTCTTCATGTGAGTCATCCAACTATTGGAGTCGGGGTTGTCTCTGATTCTGTTGCCTGCCAATGAATCTCCTTCCCCTACCTGGACTGCCCGGTTGGGCCTCAGTGGGAGAAAATGTGCTTAGTCCTGCTGGAACTGGACGTCCTAGGGTTGGGTGGTACCCAAGGTGGCTTCCCCTTTGAAGAGAAGGTGAAGTGGTAATGGGAGGAGGGACTTGTAAGGGTGGGACTTCGAGGGGGGCTACAGTCAGGATGTAAACTGAATATATAAATAAATGAATGAAAAAGAAAGAGACCCCCAGGCGGTTGAGTTTGCAGGATCAGTAAGTGATGGGAGGCGAGGCGGAGTGGGGAGGAAGGATGCTGTCTGCCCCGAGGATGCATGAGAGTGCGGGGAAGAGGTCTGTGCTAGGGCTGACGATGAGGCTCTTTCACAAGCTTCCAGTCATGTCATGCTGCTGACTAAGGGCCCAAAAGCTTATATTTCAGCTGCACAATGATGTCAGGATCCAGACATCTGATGAAACCTGGGCACACGCTTCTGAATCATTGGCTTAATGTAGTAACGGACAGTTTAGGGTAAATTAGACAACTAATCACAACTGCAAAGTTGACTGAACACACTGTCCGTTCTAGGTGCTATGATATGAAAATGAAAGATGCAAAATCTGCTTACATAAACAATATTCTATGGGGGACATTAAATTAGTAAGTTCTATAGTACAGAGTAAGAAGACAATGTTCTGGAGAAAATTAAATGGTTATAAAGTAGTGGCTTTTTTGAGAAGTATAATTTCACACCCAGTGAAAGGCTGAAGGGCTGACTCACAGAGAGGGTACCATTTCAGCAAAATGTTAGAGGAGGTGAGGGGATAACCTGTGAGTAAAGAAAGGATAATGTCCATGCAATAGACACAGAATGTGCAAAGGCCTGGGGCTGGAGCTCTTTGCAAACTTGAGAAGCCAGAAAGTCAGAGTGACTGGGCCTAGCTTACAAAGAGGAGCTTTATAAGCGAGGACTTAAGTTTCTACTCTGAGCCCATGGAAAGGAGCTCAGGGAAAGGCATGTAACTCTATTTCTATCCATAAGGAAGATATAATCTAATGGAGAGCATCTAAAAATGATGCAATGACTAACAAGAAATAACCTATAATTAGGTAAGAAGTGGTATGATTCAAAGCTAATACTATTCCTGCAGAGATAGATAAATAAGGATGAAAATAAACAGGAAACACATCCTGTCTGAGGAGATGCAGTCCCTGAAGATAGGCTGAGATTAGAGAAATGTATGAGAAGCAGCCATGCATTCTATGTAATATCACTTCCTATTTGTATGGTATTGTACTGAGTAGTACATTAAAAACGCTGCAGAAAAAGACTAATAAGATTCTGTCCTCACAGAGATGAAGTTAAACAGAGCATCAGATCCAGATAGAAAAATAGAACTGAGGCACCCCAGAGCCAGCAGTGAGCTTAGACAGCACCAGCTCAGAGATTCTGGTGCTTTAGTGGGACTTGAGGGGACACTGTAAGGTCTCATGTTGGTGACTATAGCAGATTAAATGTGCAGTAGGGCCCAGATATGCCCAGTGTTCCCAAATGTTTTCCCAGAAGGCTGTGATGGTCATCTAGAGGTTGGGGAACATTTACCAAATACAGGCTGCTTTATGGGATAGGGAAAAAGCTAGAAAAGTTAAGTCATTTTAAAGGCAATTCTATTAGATATGGCAACAGTATCCTGAAAGGAACCAAACATGTTCTAGGGGATAAGAAGCATAACAAAGTGTGAAATGGTGTCCAAAGACAATAGAAGAGATGTGAACCAATACATAGGCCAAAGGACTGAGAACCTGGGCTAATGGCATCTGTGGTCAGCAGAGACAAAAGGAGAGCAAGCAGGTCTTTTGAAGCCCCAGTTGGAGTCTCTTACCTTTTTTTTTTTTTCTTAAGATAACACTACCTGATTTATTTGGGGGAGGGCTGGAATTTTGTTTCCTTGCTATTGTTCTGTAATTTGAAACACAGGAAACTATTTCTGACTACCTTTCCAGGAATCAGTTATGAAACTAATTTGTTTATGCCATCCTCCTGCTATAATCCACAAAGAGTTGCTATTTCGATTGGGAAACGGGTCCCTCCACTAACAGCACCACCATTCCCTGAACACCTGTTAGGAAATGAGAACATGAAATTCCATCCCAGCTGCACTTCCGTAAGCTCCCCGTGTTCTTTGTGCACACACTGGGTTTGGGAAGCTCTGCTCTCAAGGGGTTTAGAGGTCTTTAGAATAAGGGAGGTAGTTAGAAGCAGATCTGAAACAGACCAAGAGTAACCAATTAGATGCTCATGATTTCCATTGACTCAACAAAAGCTGCATTGCTACTCATATCCGCTTTCTTAGAAACAAGGACTTCGCCTCTAGTGCCTAATTTCCCTATCTTTTTGAACAGAGCTAAGAGCCCGGGGACTATTTCTAGAAAAGCAACCTCACAGCACTACCCTGTAAACATCATCAGAGTTTCTTAAGAACAAAAAATAGAAAAACTCATGATTAGACCATCAATAATACCACATGGATCCTTATGTATGACGGGCAAGGTGCTAAATGAGTCACAAATCTTTCTTAATAATTTAGGAGAGGGTCAGTTACAAATCTCTTTCACAGGTAAAGAACACAACTTAGAAAAGGAAAGCAAATTCACCAAACAAAATAAATAAAAAATGATCATGGGCTGGACCTCTGCACATATATGTAGCAGATGTGCAGCTTGGTTTTCATGCAAGTCCTCCAACAACTTGAGGGAGGGGTGTCCCTGACTATTGCCTGACTGTCTGCAGATCCTGTTCCCCTAACTGAACTGCCTTGTCTGGCATCAGTGGGAGAGGATATGCCTAGTTCTAGTAATTTGAAGTCCCAGGGTGGGTTGATACCTGGGTGGGGGAATTAGGGAATGGGCAGGCTTTTCTTTCTCAGAGAAAAATGGGAGGAAGGAAGGGAGGAGGGGCTGTGGGGGGAACTGAGAGGGGGGCTTCCATAAAGACGTAAAGTGAATAATTAATTAATTAATTAAACAAATAAATAAATGGGAAAAAACCTAATCACTAAATTTTAGTAGGATTCTATTGTTTGGAAATCTAAGAAAAAATTATAGTTTTCTTAAAGCTTTAATAATCATTATTGTAGGCAGAATCAAAATTCTTATAAAAATAAGGTTTGAATGTTCAAGTAGAACATCTATGAAAATAACAACAAGGACACAACATAATTAACAACATTCAAAATAATCATGTTAGGGTGACTCAAATGCTTCAAATTTAGGTCTATAGTAACATAACCCTTAGAAGCATAGGTACAGACAATACATCTTTATAGAAGGAAATCTTTAGCTGCTACTTTAAATTTTCAGATACTCCATGAGTTTTAATGACAAATAAATATTGCAAGCTTTAGTTGCCTTTCTGAATAAAGAATGACAGCAAAACTAAATATCTCAGTCTATGGGGCACTATATAGTCTTTCTATGTGCATTTTAAGCTATACACAGTCTTTACAAGTGACATTTTAAAATGGTTTTTATGTTTATATTTATTTTGTATAGGGAGGTGGATGTAGAGGTGAGAGAACATACTGAGGAGTCAGTTATCTCCTTCAAACATGTGGATGGATTCTGGGGTATGGAAGTCAGGCTGTCTGGCACCCATATCCACTGAGCCATCTCCAGGCCTTCACTAAGATGACCACAGTGAATGTCAGTACTAGCACAGTCTCCGTCTCATTCTCCATTAGTATCATCACGTGTCTCTGATTTCATAGCTGCTGGGGTGGGTTTGGCTGAGTCTTGAGTACAAGCAAAAGTGGAATGCTTTGAATTGACTGGAGATATTAAGCGTCCAAAGGTCTTTCTCTGCTGACTTGAACAGAGGGCTAAAGGTTATCATCTTAAGTATTGCTTGGAACACCAGGCCCCACAGTGAGTAAAGGAACTGAGTGGCTACAGTTAATTCCTGGTGGATTTAAAGGCACTTATTTGTAAAAGCAACTGCAAACAAAACATTCAAGAGGAATGAGACATCACTGAGATTTCTCCTAATTCTGAATTAGTTTTTATTACATTTCTTTAGGAAGAAATTATCTTTTTTAATTTCTCAGTACTTTCTAGAAATGTGAATACTCATAGAAGGAGAGACAAGAACAAACATAAGACACACACAGCTATGTTAATTTCTATGTCACGGACTGTTTTTTTCTTTTGCAATGACCCATTGAACGTATTTCTTTAAACCTGTTTGTCTGTGTGATGTAATCTTTACCCAAAACTAAAATGAGAGCCAAACTCACCTACTTCTTAATATAGTGGCAATGCTTAACTTCCTTGTAGTCCAGAGAGTGGAAAGCTGTGATCGCTCACACTTCTCCGATCTGGTTCAGGAATACCTCCACAAAACTGACTAGGTAAATTCCCCTGGCATCCTCTCTTTATGTAAAAGTACTGTTGCTCTGCGGGGTGTTGCGTAAATGTGTGAGTGCCCTCAGAGAGCTCAACCCAATTCCCACAGAAGTAGTCTAGCCAACTGACTGCTCCCAAGTAACTCTCCAAGGCTCCAGGATGTGGACGCAGGAGACAGAGTTCCTGACGCAACTTGGGAGTTGTGACGCCTCATCCGGAATTCCCATAGCGGCCTCCACATCATTAGTGTGGGGCCAAGGCAGAGAGGTTCCTCAACCCAACTTTATAACTAATCTTTACATTTATAACAAAAACAAACTCGAAACCAAATATAAACACAACAACAAAAAATGTGCCCAGCTCTCCAACAGCATCTGCCCTACCAGTAAACACAAGCTTCAGTAGGGCCAATTCAGCAGGAAATAAACCCAGGGAATATCACTTTATAGATCCGTTGATCTACAGACAAAACCCCACCACAGTGATCTAGTTATCAAATCAATGCCACTTCCTTTCGTGGCCACAGTTCAAAGAGCAGTCTTTTCTCTCTTCTTGAGAACCAAGCAGCTGGAGTCCCCAGACAGATTGGTTGACGACATCCAGCCCCCCTCGCTAGCCCCAAGGCCTCCAGGGACCAGCTGGGCTACGGTTATCTCCATCCCACAGACTCCCAAGTCTCACTATGGTCCTCATTCCACCCGGTTGCCCTGGAGCCTCACGCCCTTCCCCGCTCCCGTTGCACAGCCCGGCCGTACCTGCATCGCCCCATCCGGGATCGCCACCCCAAACACCGGGATTGGGCGGGGACTGCCAGTCTTCGTCCTTCCGCTCGCTTCGGCGGCGTCGGCCGCCGCGGCGGAGGCCTCCGCGGTGGACATGGCTCGGGTGGGAGCCTGAGGTCTTAGGTGCGTCCGCAGCCACGGGACCACGAGCCCTGGCAGAAAACACGCTGTGCAATCTGAGCTAGGGAGGAGAAAGACCCAGAAAGTCCAGTCGTGACCCCCGCCACAGCAACACAGCGGACATCCAACTGCTGTTATTGCCCACAGGAGAACCAAGGCACCCAGCACGCTCCAGTTGCTAACACAAGCCCGACGGTTGCTAGGGGCGGGGCCTACGGAAGCTGGGAGAGCCAAACTTCACCAAAGGAGAGTCTGCGAGTGTGCAGCGCGGGAGACAAAGGAGAGCATTGACTGAGACCGCGGTATGCACCTAATGTTTCAGTCTTGTAGTGATGGCCCTTGCTTAATAAGTGTCTGTGTGGGGCGGAGGAGTAAGAGCTGGAGGTGGGATGCATTCAGACGGATGTGATTGGCATAATGTTGAAAGCCTAGCACTTTACCCTTTCTCCAGAGATAGGACCAGTCAATATAGCTTCAATTCCCAGGTTTTTATCTTTTTTTTGTATTTTAGTGGCCTAACTGGACAGTTAGACAAACAAAGAAGGCATCGTACATACTTTTGAATATCTTTCGAGCAGTGGAGTGGTTGGGTGTCTGGTATGGCCTGGGGTGGAAAGTTCACATTTTGCAACCAGAGAAAAACACTGAAATTCTTCACGGGATGGTTCTTCTACTTGGCAAATCAACAGCCCAGTTTTGTAATTGTTTTTCTACGATGGCATATATTTTATTCATTAGTAGGTTGATAACCAATAGGGACGGAAGTTCTCGAACACTTCATACTCAGTCACCTTGTGATCTCTGGAGAGTACAAACTGCATGCCACCATCTTCAGAAGGCTTACTCTCTATGCAAACAACCTGGCATGATCTTTCCTAGGAAATCTGTATTTCTTCTGTTGTTTTGGATGGAACGCTGTGTGGCATGCTTTTTCTTTTTTTTTCTTTTTTTTTTTTTTTTTTTGGTCTCACTGTATAGTTAGTAGTATTTATTGATGAAGCAGCCCAACCATGTTATGCTACTGAGACTAAGGCAATTAAAGAAGATTTGTACATAGCCACTAATTTGCTCACTTGCTGAGCAAGGGTGTGGCTATGTGTCCCCAACCTGTGAAATGCTGGTGTAGGCATGGTGTAAACACCTCCTCTGGCTCTGGTTTGCCTTCACAGTGAGTTCCCATGTGATGCTGATGTAGTTGCTCTGAAGGCCATATTCTTGGTCCTTCTAGTGACTATCATAGTAGGGACTCAGTAAGTGCTCATTAAAATTTCAAGATTAGATTTTGATCTAAGGTAAAATGAAATCATTTTGTAAAGTATCCAGATTAAGCATTCTAGATCCTTGCTACTCAAAGTGGTTTCCATGGACTTCCTAACTGCATAGCCATTAAAGGCTCGTCAGGAATGTAGAATTCTAGACCTCCTGGTGTAACTACTGAATCAGGATGCCCATTTTAACAAGTGTTCGTATAAAACTGAGAAGCTCATGATGTGTGTGTAGTTTTGTTATTATTGTTTTGGAACACTTTTACCAACGTTAGCCATCTCAAAAGAAAAACAAAGGAACAACTGCCTCGGGTTATTTCTATTTCCCAAATTGACTTGGTGACAATTATTTGTTTTATTGCATTTTCTCCCTAGAAAGTGCATCAGGGTTTAAGTTTGTAAGAGCTTTGACTGTTTAAATGTGTGGATTTAATTTTAATTACTATTCATTGATCCTTGTATATGAGAATGCAGGTGGACACAGATGATAAAAGGATTAATGACTACTGAGATGTTCAATTATTTCAACAAAGATCAATTGATAATAGAGAAGTGTGAGAAATAAGGTCTACCTAGAGAATAGGAATGTTTCAATGTTTCAATATATTGGCCATCCTGCAGAATGTGACATCAGAAAGATATGGATTAGTGCTTCTTAGAAGCACGTGTAGATGGAAAACAGAGTTTTCATATATCTAAATACAATTTGTACATTTGCAAGTAATGAAGTTAAACATAGACTTAAATAAACAAATTCAATATTAATGTAATTCTTCCCATTTTGTTTTGCACCCTGCCTCATTAGCATGTTAGCAAAATTGCACTTATTCATTATCACGAATTAAGAACATTTTGTAAGTATTTCAAGTTACATATGAATTTAATTCTCTCTAAACAAATGCTGCTTATCTTAAATGTTCAAACAAAGATTATTACCTGCTGAGACAAAGTAGTTTGTTTTAGGGAACTTTTATAGCATTATATTAAATATTATTAATATAGTTAGTTAGCTTTTAGGGAAATTTCCAGCAGAAGAAATACATATAATGCTGGAATTTAATTTACTCATGTGCTTTAAACAGTCTTTCATATTAACTTGGAGTTGCCTACAAACTAATCACCTCTGACAGAACCGCTCATGAAAATGTATGCATGACAAATGGAACAGAAAAGATTAGTAGAACAGCTACCCCTCCAAGTCAGTTGCTCAAAGTATATCAGCAGTAATTCAGATTCCAGGTAGCAACCAGGGAAACTGTTCATATGTAGAGGACAAATGAAGTATGCAGTCACAGAGGAAATGAATTTACAAACACCAGACAAAAAAAGCAAAACCAAAACAAACGAAAGACCTGCTTCCACCACATCAACTCTTTAGCTTTTGACACAGGAGTATCCCTATGAAGTGAAAACATTCCTGCGCATCTAGAACTATCAACTATGTACTGTGCTTACATGGTAGAGGGCAAAATGAAGGCCCCTAGATACAGGTCTTTATTGTAAAGTAGGATTCACTAGACATGCTTATTCCAATGACGTCAGTTACTCAAGCTGTAGAAATAACCTCACTTGTTTTGATCTCATAGTCCTTGCATTTGTTATTGAAGTCTGCAGTAACAAATGCCATGAATCAGGTAGCTTAAAAACAAAGATTTTCTAACAGTCCTGGAGGCAGGAAAATCAAGGCCAAGGCTTTGTGTAGAATTTTTTTTTCTTGACTTGTTATTTTCTTTCCTTTTCTTCATGTGGCTTTTTTTCTGTCCATGTTTGTTTTCTACTCAAAAGGATGTCAATCAAGTTGGATGAAGACTCACCCATTTGCTCTTACCTCAATGATCTCTTTAAAGGCCAGTCTCCAAATACAGTCATTTTCTGAGGTAGTTAGGGGTTAGGACTTCACCATACAAGTTTTGGAAGAAACAATTCAGTCCATAATAAATCTCACCATCTTTTAAGTTAAAATAAGAACCCTTATGAACAGATTGAAGAGCACACTATGTTTAGTTAAAGCCAGCTTGGTATTCTCACCTGTAGAACATGGATAATTCCCAGTGTCTGTAAACTGTGATGCTACTTTAATATCTACTTCTGTACACTTGTTCAGTATGAATCTGTCATCGAGCCTCTCAACACAATCTGGATTCTGAGCTTGCAAGGTCTTATGCCTACAACTGCAAAGATATTTTATTTCATACTTCATTTGCCAGTCAACAACTCCACTTGTGCTTGCCTGTTTCCTCGGCCCTCCATAAACACACAGCAGGCATCATTTTACTTGGGACTGTTATTCCTGAGAAGGGGAAAGAAAAAAGTAGGTGTTGCTAAACCTGGCTTTGGACAGGTATAGTTAATTCCTTGGTTTTATAGGGTATTGTCATGAAGGTCTGCCGAACTGCATTTTGGAACATTCCATCTGGAGGAAACCAATGGAGAATAGATCTACTAGAGCAATTTTATGTTGTGTCTCCTCAGTCAGGGTCTACCCTTGATTTGGCCTGCTGTATTAGGAAAATAAACAGGCCATGTAATATGTGTACCATACTTAAGATACCTACGGTAAAAGGTTACTTATTGTTTGCCTGTAACTCAGATTTCACTGAGAATCCTCTTCTGGTAATCTTGTCAGGATATACACTCAAGCATCTTCATGCAGATCCACACAGAGTCCATTTCTTGGGACTCCTCCACACGAAGCAGTGTGACAGCAGAAGTGGCAGCACCCTAGCAACTTCTCCGTAGGAGGACAGGGCAGCTCTGGACCACTGGCCAGGAGGCAAGCCAAGAAGGGGAGACAGTGATGGTGAGTGACATGAGGTCCAGGCAGGAATAAATCAGCACAGAAGAGAGAAATGGTGTAATTTTCTATAGAAATGAGTTGTGTCTCTTTAAATATCTGCTATAGAACAAACTGAATTAGACACTGGACACTTAGCAACACATAACACTATATTCCTGTCTTACAGAATAGCCTAAATATTGTAGGTATCCTCATCTAAAAATGCTCAATAAAATGAAATAATCATCATTAAACAGAATTTTCCTAAATGACCATTTCTGTGTAAACAGAGTCCCCTACCCAAGCAAAGCTATCAGTTGGATTGCTTTCTGGATGTCCTTTTAAAAAAACAAAGACCAAAATATTAGATGGAACATTCAAATTATTCAATATGATAAAAAAGCAAAATTAATAAAATGTTAAATAATACCTTTAATTGAAATTTTATAAAGCAGATCTATGAGAATGACATAAATCATGGTATTTAACAGCAACTTGTTACAGGATACAGGCCTTTAGCAAAAATGAATACAAACACAAAGAATAGAAGTTAATACAAAATAGCTAATGAAAGATGGAGACAAGTATAATTAACAACAGAATATCAATTTTAATATAATTTGTGTATGATCCTTTAAAATCTTTTAAAACTAAGGATTATTGCAGTCTAACCTATTCAGGAATGTTAAATTCATATTGTGAGAAAGAACTGGCAGGGCTAAAATTTACATTTCATCGGAACATAGAAACCTAAATTTATAATGGTTTAAACACTGGAAGAAGCACAGGCTTGTCTGTTCGCTGGTCTCTCCTCAGCCTTTTCAGCATGTTGCCCTGACCCTCTGGAGACAGCTGTTTATCTTCAGCCTCATCAGCCAGACTGAGGGCCTATAAAGAACACACACCCAGTTCCTTCGAGCAGAGAGAGAGCCAGCACTCATCCCAGGATCACCTCTCAGTGAGTCACAGAGATTAGTCACAAGGACACCTAGCTCCAAGAGTAACTGTGAATGGCTGTCTTCAGCAGCTCCAGGGTGAGGGAGGAAAAGACTGACCGTGAAGGATGAACATCTGTGATCTGTGAAAAGCCTCAGGGGGAGATCTCTGCAATCTGAAAATCGGACAAAGCACCTGCCTTTCTTTGTGTATGTCTAGTTAACAGAGAGTCGCTAAGCTACCAGGAAGATTCCTAGTCTGCCTGCATGGTAGATCAGTGCACAGTGGAAATTTAGTGACTTATGAAGTTAAAAACAATCCACCAGCTCCTAGTATAGATCTCGGGCTAAACCAGAAACCCTGTTTTATCACATGGCTAGAACCCCTGAAAAACCGAGCACTTTATAACACTCAAAAGTAGTGAAGAGCCTGTTCACTCCTGGGGTTCACAAGAACAGACAGTTTCCACTAAACTTGCTACACTTTCATTTAGAGTTAATTACCAAGACGGAATAGATGCCGGAAATGTCCTGCTGAATTCTCATCAGTGGAGGGTTGAGCACCTCATTTTCCTGACATGGCACAGAACCCTAACAATGGACTAGGTGCCTTACACTCTGTGTGGTATTGCTTTGTCGTGAATGGACAGAACAATTTCTCTTTTATTTCAGTCTGCTTGCACATTTCAAAGCAGGATTTTATAGATTTATACAGGTATATTTAGCTGCTTACACTATAGTTATGAATTACATTTATGATGCTTATATTTTAAGCGCCATGTTAAATACCTAAATTTTTAAATAAGCCTCGTTTGAGGAGGGAACATTGTGGAAAATATTACTAAACAGTGTAATGGCATACAAAATTTAAATAAGACTTTTGTTATATTACATAAGAGATAAATAGTAGCAAAGTTGAATATATTCTTTTTTCTTTTGTCTTTTCTTTTTTTTTTGTTTTGAGGCAGGGTCTCTCTCTAAATATAGCCCTGGCTATCCTGGAACTCACTATGCACATCAGGTTGAATATACTCTTGAAGTCCCTTTAAAAATAATTTTCATATGTGACTCTAAGTAGGAACATATTTCTTTCTTTTTTTTTTTTTTTTTATGAAACTTCTTTTTTTTTTTTAATTTTATTTTTTTGCTTATTCACTTTATAACCCGTCCCAGTCACCCCCTCCCACAATCCTTCCCCATCTCTTGTTTTCTGAGTACCCCCTGCCACTTTAAGTCTCTGAGAGGCTAGGTGCTTCCTCTCTCATTGAGGCCAGATGAGGCACCCAGCTAGACCATACTCCATATACAGGCTGCATGTTTTGGGATAGCCCCCACTCCAGATGTTTGAGACCTACATGAAAACCAAGCTGCACATTTACAACATATGTGCAGGGAGGCCTAGGTTCAGCCCATGGAGGTAGATCTGTGTAGACTAGGTATGCTCCACGGTTGGTGATTCAGTCTCTGAGAGCTCCAAGGGTTCAGGTTCGTTTACTCTGTTGATCTTCCTGTGCAGTTCCTATCTCCTTAGGGCCCACAATCCTTCCCCCTATTCTTCTATAAGAGTCCTCAAGCTCCATCCACTGTTTGGCTCTGGATGTCTGTATCTGTCTGAGTCAGCTGCTGGTTAGAGCCTCTCAGAGGACAGCTTGCCCCTGTCTGTTCTCAGGCTGGAGGTTTAGATCCTGGGAGCTCTGGTTGAATCTTCTGATACTCGTTCTAAAAAGGACAAAAGCACCCTCACTTTGGTCTTCCTCCTTCTTCTTGAGTTTCATGAGGTTTATGCGTTGCATCTTAGGTATTGTGTGTTTTGGGGCTAATATCCGCTTATCAGTGAGTGCATACCATGTGTGTTCTTTTGTGATTGGGTCATCTCACTCAGGATGATATTTTCTAGCTCCATCCATTTGTCTAAGAATTTCATGAGCTCATTGTTTTTAATAGCTGAGTAGTACTCCATTGTGTAAATGTACCACATTTTCTGTATCCATTCTTCTGTTGAAGGACATCTGGGTTCTTTCCAGCTTCTGGCTATTATAAATAAGGCCTCTATAAACATAGTGGAGCATATGGCCCTGTTGCATGTTGAAGTATCTTCTGGGTATATACCCAGGAGGGGTATAGCTGGGTCCTCAGGTAACACTATGTTCAATTTTCTGAGGTATCACCAGACTGCTTTCCATAGTGGTTGTACCAGCTTGCAATCCCACCAACAATGGAGGAGTGTTCCTCTTTCTCCACATCCTCGCCAACATCTGCTGTCACTTGTGTTTTGGATCTTAGCCAATCTGACTGGTGTGAGGTGGAATCTCAGTGTTGTTTTCATTTGCATTTCCCTGATGACTAGGGATGCTGAACACTTCTTTAGATGTTTCTCAATCATTCGAGTTTCCTCAGTTGAGAGTTCTTTGTTCAACTCTCTACCCCATTTTTTAATAGGGTTATTTGATGGTCTGGAATCTAGTTTCTTCAGTTCTTTGTATACCTTGGATATTAGCCCTCTATCAGATGTAAGGTTGGTGAAGATCTTTTCCCAGTCTGTTGGTTCCCGCTTTGTCCTGTTGACCGTATCCTTTGCTTTACAGAAGCTTTGCAGTTTTATGAGATCCCATTTGTCAATTCTTGATCTTAGAGCATACGCCATTGGTGTTCTGTTCAGGAACTTTTCCCCTGTGCCCATGTGTTCAAAGCTTTTCCCTATTTTCTCTTCTATTAGTTTCAGTGTAGCTGGTTTTATGTGGAGGTCCTTGATCCAGGAACATATTTCTATCATCAACTTAATAATTAATTTTGAAGGTAAAATACTTCAGTTTGAAGTTATGCTTATTTATAAGAATCAGGCAGTTTAACATGAGCTCATCAGCCACCCTCTGTAATGTACAAAATAATTAGCTCTGATAAATAATCATAATTTACTCATACTTTATAATAATGTTTTAAAATTTAAATAGAAATCTCATGTAGATTATCTGAGCTAAATTTCAGTGTATCTTCTTAAAATGGATGAATACATTTATATTTAAACGTGGTTTTAAATGTTCCTAATAAAGGAGAGAAGAAATCTGCACAAAAGCTAAGTAGTATGATACATGTTCTATAGGGGTTTTCCCTCATAGGAAAAGTTATTTGGCTGTCGTTACAGAGGACTGAGACGGTCTGTTTTCTACACTCCTATCACTTCCTCTCTCAGACCTCCCAACACAAACATTAGCAAACACATGTTCACTCCTCTTAAAGCCTCCCTATACTCCCTCCACCCCTATAAGTTTTTAATTATATTTCATTAACTGTGTGTGTGTGTGTGTGTGTGTGTGTGTGTGTGTGCGTGTTAGAGAGACACAGAGAGAGGGAGGAGAGAGACCATGAGTGTGCATGTCAGAGGACAATGAGTCTGTGCTCTGACCCCGTGTCCATCCCAGGGGTCAGACTCCTCCATCCCAGGGTGCAGGCCTTTCAGCATTTAGAATTGCAATGATCATATTACATTTATTCTAAAAACTAAAGCTATCACATTTTTGTAGCATTCCAAAAATGTGTCATTTGAAATTATATTCATAGCTTTTATATAATTTCATATTTTCAAAGGTCCCATGTATGTATACTAGCAGTATTTTTATATGAGCTACCTATCATATACATAACAATATATTTTAATCATCTAACTTTTAGAAATATTTCATTGTATTTCCACATTCAAATGCCTTAGAATGAAGTTCAAGAAGTAAGCAAGAATTAAAAACACATTGCTATTTTTCACTAATTCATGACAGTACCAGTATGTATGTATGTATGTATGTACACACACAGTGTCTTGCTGCATACTTCTGGATGGCCTGGAACTCATAATGTAGACCAGGTTAGTCTCTAACTCACAGAGAACTGCCTATATCAGCCTCCTGAGGGCTGAGACTAAAGGCATGGACCACCAAACCCAGCTTGTAGGCATTGTTAAGTCATGACTATAGTACTGAATTCCTACAAAAAATGATTATGATTAATATAATGAAGATGAGGTGATCATTGTTACAGTTGGCCAAGAAGACAACATCAAAGAATAGTGGGCGATTCCCCAGACAAACAATGCAAAGACAGGAAAACAGACACTGGGAGGAAAGGTATGTTCCACAAAAATATGAGTCCTTTTATTTCTGATGGTTGGATTCAAGTCAGTAGGTGACTTTAGAGGAGATACAATTTTAGGAAGGATACACACAATGACATCTTGTCTGGAACTCTTACTATAATAAATATGGAACAAATGGAGAAAATGTAGTATATCTTAAGGTTTGAACAAAATGCAATTTACACATGGAAGACCAACTCTGACAATTTTGTGAATTATATGTCCAGAGACACATAAATCATATAGATTTATAATTAACCACTTGTCCTAATATCCTTTGTGCTTAAAAATGGCTTCCTAATGAATGGTAGTAAAGGCAGGAAGGCTTCTCAGGAGGAGCAAAGGACATGGCCACCTTAAGGGAACATTAAAGAGTTGTAGGGTCTCAATAGTTCGTCCACAGTTAGGCCTTCTCCCTGCTCAGTCCTTTACTGCATGGGGAGGCTTTGTGCTACTATGGGTCTCCAGGCAACTATGGACTACCCACAAGCAATAATAAAATTTCGATTGAGATACTTTTAGACATCCTTTTATGCGTACGACATACTCTAAGACTGCCTATGACTATACAAGAAAGGAAGCATCTTGGCTGGCCTCGCGAATGCAGTGCATGGCGATGGGTGGGGCAAGGGTTGTGTGTACTGATGTTTATAACGCCGTGGCTCCTGACGGTGACTCCCCAGGATGACTGCTCACCCTGCCACCTCCTCACTGTGTGACCTCAGGTGAATTTAACTTTCCCATCCTTCAGTTTTCCATAGGGGAAATGAAGATAAGTATTTCATGGGGTCGTTGTAAAGATTAAAGAGGACAAGAGTTTAGAACCATGCCACACTCCCTCAGTGGATGTCGGTAAAATCCCACAAATACAGACTGATGTGTAACAATTACTTTCATTGAAATTAAAGGCAGGTCCACAATTCCTGGGGTTGGTACTGTATTTAGAGTACCAGCTTGGGAGGTCCACTGTCGCTGGATCCTTCCCCTGACTGACATAAATAGGAAAATGGAATGGCTCTGTAATGTGATAGAGACTAAAGCTCTCATGAGTTGTGCTTTAGCAGTATTAACGTTGCATCTCCAGCGCACGGTAAATACAATTTTAGGTTTGTCTTTAATTCCTTCTCACATACTCACACTGCTCTGTATAACGGATGACATTCTCCCGGTCTCATTTTTATGAAAGCGTAAGATTGCTCCTGCATACCCCCATATGCTTATGTGATGTGCCCCTCTTCAATAATATATGACTATGCATTTCTGCTCCTTAAATTGGATAATAATTAAAATCTTTAGTCTTGGGGTGGGGGGAGGCATATCCACTGAGTAATGTTAAAAGCTTCTAGTTCTGCTGTTTTGCCAAGTGTTCTAAACGTTATATCTCATCTGTATTATTAACTACAAATATTTCTGCCCAACTATGCAATACGGTTAAAAGAATAACAGTGTTACAGCTGCACAAAGGAAAATCCTCCTGGATTGTAACAACAGATGTGGACTACAAAACTGCATGTTGGAAAAACATGACATTTATAAAAAGTAACTTGAAGACAATCCGATCTCTCTCCGCTGAAATCTCACTTCAGGTTTCAGACTGCCGCCAACTGACAGTCTGTTAACAGGGACCGCGGTGAGGGTTTAAAGTAATGGCATGGATGGAAGTGTGATTGGGCGTCCATCCGCGAGCACCTCTTGTCATCACATCACTGTGACCCTCTCTGGGGACAGATGAGGAACCGCTCCTCCCATGCCTTCCTCTAGAAACTGGCTCTTTTCCCAGCCCTTTTTAATTCGTTTTAGCTTTCGGCTTATGCACGGGAGGAGTAGCATCATCTTACCCAGAATTACAATGGAGGGCAAAACGAGGGCAAGAACGAAGTTTGGCGGTGTGTAAAAGCGGTAGTACTCTTCTGCAAACGCGCGCTTCCATCCGTAGATTAACACGTGAAAGGTCGTGATGAGCAGGGCGACATAGCCAAGTGTAGACTTGAGATGGTGGAGGAAGAGAGAAGAGGTCCGTTACTCATTCATGTAACAACCTATGCAGATACCCTGTTTATGTTTCAATTTTAGGTGACTAATCTACTATCTTCTGCCTTGAGCAATTTAAGGAGGTTGCATAAATTCCATATACACTTATTTACAGTGCTGCAGTCTTGCACAAATCAGATCATATTGAATAAACTGAATAATCTCATTACTTAATTCATTATATCACAAGGTTTTTCATGCCCTATCAAAACACATCATAAATATTATGTGATGTTTTACTGAATGGATACAGTTTAATCTTCCTTTGTGTTGATCATTCTGATCTCGAATTTCTTCAACTATAAATAATACCACTGTAGCCCTCTTAAATTCTGATTTATATCCTTGGACTGGTTCTACTACTAGGACTATAGTGATCAGAACATCTAGCACTTTTCTAATGGTATAGATATGCATGGTGTCCATATGCTTTATAAAGGTTTGTATAGCTGTCACTGTGGCACACAACTATGATTCCAGGACTAGGCAGGATGAGAAAAGAGCCAAGTTCAAAGCCAGCCTGATCTACATCGCTAGTCTGAGGCCAGCCTGGGCAATATAGTGAAACTCTGTCTCAACAAACAAGCAAACTAGTTAGTGGTGGAGATTATCCAAATTGCTGTATGTTATGTATAAAACTGTAACAGTTTAAAAACAGGTATATACAGATGTGTGCATAAACATAGATACAACATTAACTACTAAAGAGCAATCACTTGAGTACACACACACACATACACATTACAAACATAGATCCTAGTTAATAAGAAAACATGATAAAACTTGAGTATTACTATGTAATAGTGGGTAACAATTCAGACATGTAGCCATTGACCATGATCAAAGAGATGACTAAAAATGCTTTAGTCGGTCACTTTATAGGTTAAACAGTTACCAGTTTTCAGTTCCCTAAATTATTATATTAAGGTTGCTTACTTTGACAACTAGTTTATATCAGTATAGTGACGTAATGTCTAAGTTCACCAGGAAAATGTCAGCTTTCTAGCAGGCAAGATGTTTGCAATTACTTGTCTAACTTTGTGATGATAGGTGTCTGTCTAGCACCATCTATCAGAAGGCCTTCATTTCCTGTCAGGCGTGATCAAAGGAAGAAAACGAATTTGGACAGGGGTTGACCTTAATTAGAATAAGATTCCTGCATGACTTTAAAGGGGTGGGTTGGAGGGAAGTGTTGGGGAGTGTAAATAATAAAGACACAGTGTATACTTATATGGCATTTTCAAATAATAAAAATATCATTTAGAATTTCCCTAAAGCAGGCAGGCATGTGGTATACACCTTTAACTCCAGCACTGGGGAGGCAGAGGCAGGAAGATCTGAGTTTCAAGTCAGCCTGGTCTACAGAGCAAATTCCAGGAAATTCTAGGACAGCCAATAATATCACATAGATAAATTGTCATACCACCTTCTCTATTCACCCCCGAAAATAACAACAACCCCCCCCAAAAAAACAAACAAAACAAAAAACAAAAAAAAAAAAATCAATAGGCAAGGGACAAAATAAAACTTAGTATAATCCCAAATGACTCTACTGTATAAATTGTATATATTGTGCTATACACCATTTGGATCAAAAAGTATAGACTGTGGCCATTTAACTAGAATCCAAATTGTATGTATGTATGTATGTATGTATGTATGCATGTGTGTAGATATATATATAATATATATATATTAAATATGTAAATGTGTTATACAGATATTAGTGGAGATGAACATTTAGCTTTTTAAAGAACTCAAGTGTTCGTTGACTTTCTTTACAGATACTTTTATGCATTAGTTTGTGATTGACATATTAAAATTAAAACACATTAACAAGATTCACAAACCCAGTTGCTTGTCACAACCAATTAGCATATTTACCTAGCATGACAGTGCTTATAACTGTGTGTGTGCATGTGTGTTCATTTGCCTATTAATAAATTGACTTTCGACACTGAATCTGACCTAAGCCCACTTCTCTCTTTATTAACATGATAGACAAGGTTATGTTATGATGTACTGGCCTTTCATTTACTAAACTGGCCTTTAGCTACATGTGTCATCTGAACTGGATGTACAATTAAGGAACTCTTCTTAGATGGCGCAGATTTAATTAACACTGAACTTAACAACGCAACTGTGCTGCCCAGTGCGGTACCAAACAAACCCCCATATACCTGAATAAAACTGAACTCCCTCCAGTTTAAAGCGTTGCTCACTGAAGGGATAGAAGTGACTGCCAGCAGGGAGAGTAAACCCAGGCTCATGATGCCAAAGGAGATGTACATTTCGATCCTCCAAACCTCTTCTTCATTCCAAGCATTTTCAATATTTGCATGAACCTAACAAGAAAACAAATACAAATTTCCTTTACTTATGAGAACTTTAGCTGACTCTACACATAGTTTACTCTTGGTCAAAGAAAAACCAGGCCATTTAAGATCATCTTTAAGATTAATAGCATTAATTCAGCCTAATGAACCACTGTGGAGAACCTGTTCTTATTATTCCAGACATAGAGAAAAGGGGAGAAAGTGTTAAATCAGAACAGGACTAAGATGCCCTCCTTTTCAAGCCTGGAAGGGGGTGTGGGGGGTGGGGCTAAGTATGACATCAGGCTCACAGTGAATCACTACTGTAGTCCAAGACAATGGGATGCCAGCTGGCTGCTTCCCACGGGACAGAAAGAAGAATCTGTAGTCAGACTCAGTTCTGAGGTGCTTTTACAGGCTGGTATACATGTGGCTGAATGTTTTGGGTACGCTTTACTAAGTTTAACTTAGAAGCCAGGCAGGGACTTCAAAGTTACCTTCTTCACCTAATGTTAATGTCTCTTTCTTACCCTTCTTTCCTGGAAACCAAAAAGTCCTCAGGATAAGACTATGGAGTTGAATTATCTGTCCACTTGAATTACCCCACTAATATACCTTCCAAACTGTGAACGGCTTCATTGATTTGCAGTATTTTTTTTTAAAGTTCTCTTATATTGCTAATACACATTAGTCAAGCATGACTTAACTGTGAGTTTATGACAATCTACATAGTGAATACTTCTAGAATTATTTATTTATCCACGAACAATATGATTGGAGCATAAATCAAGAGTTGGACTCCTTCAGCTGAAATTGTGATTTAAATATGTATCTATAAGTGGAAGAAAACACATTCTTAATACCATCTTAACTTTGTCCAGTTTTAGTTAACAAAACATTCTTAAAAAAAAAAAACAAACAAACAAAAAAAAGACACCCCTACCAGCATCCTGAAAGAGCCTTTTGGCCTTCTATGCTGAAAAATCTCTAACCAAATTCCTGTCTACTAGGTGTAGCGGCTCAAGCCTTCAATCCCAGCACTCATGAGGCAGAGGCAGAGGCAGGCCGGTCTTTGTGAGTTTGAGGCAAGACTGATTTATATAGAAAGATCTAGGCCAGTGAGGGCTACATAGTAAGACCTTGTCTCAAACCAAACCAAACCAAACACCCTCCTAAATATATTCCTCTCCAGTATCTACACAGCTATACAGAAGAGCAACATCCACTGATAGAGACCCTGTTTCAAAAAAAAAACAGAAACACTTTCCCACCCCAAATATACCAAAGGGAAAATGCCATTTAAAAGCACATATAAATTTACACTACTTTAACTCAGATTTTACAGTTCCTATGAAGGTATCACGCTAGAACCAGATAAACCACAAGCATGGTCAGTACCTGCTGATAAGCCATGTTGAGAAACAGGTATCTTTCTGACCTCCTCATTGGTAAGCAGAGGCTGTAGGCAACATGAACAACCGCAAAGAAAAAGCTCAGCAATCCCAGCTGTTTCCTGCACTGTAACCAGGTATCCAACCACGGCGGAAATCTACGGTACTTAGTGCCGTAATAGAGCTGATAGGCGGCTGCCAGGAGGCCCGCCAGGTACACCAGGGACAGCAGGGTAATGGCGACGATAGGCAAGGTTTTGTTCACAATCTCAATAGGAATCTTATAAAAGTCACTCTGCTGGTTTCTGGCATACGGATGTATCACATCTCTGACAAAGGAATAAAGAAAGAAAAATGTGGCCAAACTTATGGCTACTACTACTGGCCCCCTCCAGAGGGTGAATAGTCGCAGGGGTAAGTTTTCAATCTCCTTGGCTGATGATAAAGATCCCAAGTCAACAGGAATAAAATTCAACTGACGGGCGAGCTCAATAACCTGTTGTCGAGCTTGGATATTGTTGCTGCATATATAAACCTGTAAGAAAAGCCAAAAAGGATGATTATCACTGCTGTTCATTAAAGTCCTATCCTCAACCACAAAGTCGACTGAATCTGCGGGCATTGTTTATTGACTTTGTGTGACGTGAGTGAATAGAGAAAAAAATGATTATTAACTGTAAATTATTAAACAGACTTAAAGTAAATACTACCATAGGTGTATCAGTTTTAAAACAGTATCTTACCAGTAGATTAATCAAAAGTGTCACATTATGGTTAAATTTATTAGTATCTTAAAAGATTTAAAATACTGCAATTAAAAATTTAGAAAGTCTTTACCACCTATGATGAAAATAAAGTTCAGAGAATCTAGCTGTAATCTGGAAGGCTCCAAGAGGTCCTCGTGACAGGGAAGCTGCTGCAAGAGGGGCATGCTCGCTGTTCTAGGACACCAGGGTCAGCAGCAGCTGCAAGGGAAGGCACATCCCTCCCCGGAGGTCTACCTGGCCATATCCTCCCAATCCAGCTTTTTTCTTTTCTCTGTCTCTCTGTCTCTTTGTCTCTCTGTCTCTGTCTCTCTGTCTCTCTTTAAATTATTTGCATTCCATATGTTGCCCCTTCTGGTCCCCCCTCCCAGATTTCTTCACCCCATCCCCCACTCCTTTGCCTCTGAGAGGGTACTCTCCTACACCATCACCATCCCTCCTCCCCCAGCATCCCCTTTCCTGGGACATCAAGTCTCTACAAGATTAGGCACATCCTCTCCCACTGACGCCAGACAAGGCAGTCCTCTGCTGCATATGTGCTGGGGGGGGAGCGGGGGGGAGCATGGACCAGCCTGTGTATGCTCTTTGGTTGGGAGCTCCCAGGGGTCCTGGTTAGTTGATACTGTTGTTCTTCCTATGGGGTTGCCATCCCCCCAACCCAGCTTTCTAAGAGCAAGGCTGGATCCCCTTGCTTCCTCCCCTGGACAACTTTCAATTCTAGGAATATAGAGATTCTGCCTAGCAGAGTGGTGGAAAAAACCCTTTGCTCCTTATCCAGCAAGTGTGCACATTGAGCAGCCTCTAGGCAGTAGTCTTTGCAAGTAAAATATGCAAACTGTGTCACGATGCCACGCTCCCTGTAAAACTTAGGGTCAGAGGCCAAGTCATTAAGTGTCTGGAAAACACTTGAACAATTCCAGGTAGGCTATTTTATTAGTGAGCATAGAACATTTCTTCATTATTTTAGATAATTATATTTCTCACAAGTAAAACAATGATTCTGTAAGGCTTAATTTAAACACAATGAGAACTGCCATTTTCTAAGATTAAACATACCATCTCTACAGGAACTCTAATGATGCAATAGGTAAGGCAAGAAAGCTCAAAACCTCACCGATTATATAATATAGTTGAAAATTCAACAAGTATCTGTTGAGCCCCAAGTTCACTGCTGGTATGAGCTACTGCTATAGACAGGTAGACCATCTCACTCAGGCACAGAAAATATCAGTAGAAAGTCTCTAGCACTGTTTGGGAAAAACAAATTTCCAAATATATCCCTGAAGACATATATACCCAGACTCTGAAAGAAGTCACCCTGAAGTGTTTGCATGTGATACTTAGTCACACAAGGGTGACAATACAGAGTTCAGCTTTCGTGTTTTGAGTTTCAGTGGATGGTAGCCAGATGAATGATCAACTCTGTGATGAATTTCTAAAATGGGAATTCTTTTATAGCAAAGAAATAAGGAAAGCATTCACCTTGATTTATTGCAGGTGTGAGATGGTGGAGCAAACCCTGTTTTCTTATTTGGAGAAAAGTCTGTAAATGAGGACCCATTTTAATAATCTAGATCTACAAGTGAGACATGCAAAACTAACAGCACAGGCATTATGAAGTACCAATTATATGGCTCTTGTCATGATGGAGCTTGTAGCTCATTCTGAATTTTAATTTAATCACTGTTCCACAAGGGTATTTTTTACATTCTGTTAAAAATTAAAATGATCATGAATATGAGCAAATGATTAGTTAACGTTGTCTGATAGGCCCTTGTTTGAATTTGTCAAACATTACAGGATATATTTTTAAAAAAAAATAAGAAAGCTGGGCAGTGTTGGTGCACACCTTTAATCCCAGCACTTGGGAGGCAGAGGCAGGTGGATTTCTGAGTTCGAGGCCAGCCTGGTCTACAGAGTGAGTTCCAGGACAGCCAGGGCTACACAGAGAAACCCTGTCTTGAAAAACCAAAAATAAATAAATAAATAAATAAATAAATAAATAAATAAGAAAGGACAGTCTCTAGAAGCTAGAGTCTGGTTTGTGTTCAAGCACGTGCTTAGTCTAGCTTGCCATGTCTGATCAGTAGCCCAGAGCAGTGGGCAAAACCTTGGAGGAATCACGTACTGTCTTGAGCAAGGGATGGTAGCTTATGCCTATAATCCCAGTATTTCAGAGGCTGAGAGATGAGGCTGAAACAGTTTAAGGCCAGTGTGGACTAAAGTGTGTACTCTCAAAACACTGGAAGCAAGAAGGAGGCAAAGAGAGAGAAACAGGAGACTAGAAAGTGGTCACTGTGATGGCTCATCTTGTCAATGTGACTGAACTTGAAATCACCAAAGGGAAGATGAGGCACACTGCTGTGTGTGTGTCTGAGAGGCATTCCAGCAAAGATTAAACGGGGAAGAAAGACTCCCGTTCAGGCAGGCATACCATCCTGTGGCCTGGGGAACTATCCCATGGGCTGGGGTCCTGGACTGAATAAATGAAGAGAAAGGAGAAAGGCAGCCGAACTGTGGCTTTGCCCTTTCTGTTTTCTTCCCTCTATGATGTAAACAGCACTACTACATCATTCTTCCACACCATGACGGACTGAAGCCTCTGAAACCGTGCACATAGTATATCCATCTCTCTTGAGGCATTTGAGTCATGGTGATAGAAAGTACTCAATATAGACTTCACGACCACAATGCATAGCATAAAATGGTAATGCATTTACTATATAATGAATGCAATTAACCGTCTTTTTTACAAGTTTATTGTATGTGGTTAAGGCACATGTGTGCAGGTGCCCTTGGAGGCCTGGAGTTGGAGTTACAGGTGGTTGTGAGCTACCCAGGGTGGGTGCTGAGAACCAAACTCCTGTCCTCTGCCAGAACAGTAATGTACTCTTAAGTGCTGAGCCATTTCTTCAGCCCCACAATTAACCATCTTTATAAACAAAAATGAGAAGGTCCTTTTACTACAACCCTGAGATTTAATACCTAAGCACACCTCCGGAGGATTCTTAAAGTGCCTTACTTATGCGTTTTCTTATAGATGCTCTATTCCAGAAGCATTCATGGAACCTGCCGTCTGTGTCATTCACAAACTGAACTAAGACTTGTATGCTGAGAGTAAAGCTGAGAAATCTACTCTACCACTGCCCGCCTGCCCCAAACCTTAAAGTCTGTGTTTGAAACAGACTTTACACTCAATCTGCTATAAAAGCTTAAACCATGAAAAGTACAAAGGCTGTTCTCAAGGGTTCCTAAGGGTTGTATGAAGTCCTTTCTCCTTCAGAGATGGGATGCTGTTACCAAGTATCTACAAAAAGGCAGGAAGGGAGAGGAGGAAAGGAAGGGCAGAAGAAGGGAAAATAAAAACACTTGCTATATTCTTTTAAAATTCTGGAGGATTAATGTAATGCATTGGAGGACACATCAGCTAAATACCCTTTCTTTAATTAACTGGTTATTACAGAAAAAATCCACATCATCTTATCAAATCCTTGCATCATTTTTGTGAAGAGAAGTACACGTTTACAAGGTTGGAATGTGGTCTTCACGGGATCTCTCATAGTTTTCAAACCATCACTAAAATAAATGCCTTAGAACTCGGTTTACTTGACGACAGAATAACAAAGAATAAAATGCAAGGCTGCATACCTGGCGGCTGGCATCCTTGGGACCTAATTGAAGTGCCCAAGCTGAGATCACATTAAATCCTTTGACAATCAAGGAATCCGGGAATAATGAAGCCAGGTACTCTGCATTGGATTCTGGGTACTGGTTTACTCTCATGTTGTTACTCACATCAATGAGGATTTTGCCCACAAGCAGATGTCTCAAATCCCACAGGGAGGTGTAATGTTCTCTATGGATAGCCACAAATATTATATTTGTTTTTGTTAAAGCATCTTCATGGTGGGTGACATCTACCACGTGAGGAAAAAATTCAGATGCAAACTTAGGATTTCTGCTTCCTATGACCACGTGATAGCCACACCTTATAAGCGAATGGTCAGAGATTTGGCAAAATCCCCACTTCCTATCACACCTACAGTAACCTTCCTTGTGTCTTTGATACCATTTATGCCATTAGGCAAAAAAGTCTCCAGACTCTTAGGGCTTCCCATCATGGAGATGGATTCCATGGCAGAGACTCTTCTAAGATCACCAGGAGTGTCCTAGAAGAGAGAAAAGGAAATGTTCACCAACTAAACCTATTAACAAACATTTAAAAAAAAAAAGAAAACCTCTTAGACACTGTAAATATGTCCTACATCTCTAAGGACAAAATATTTTGACATGTTATATATAACCCAGAACACAGCAAACACAATCTGTAAGTTAGAGAAGATCTCAGAAATAGAAAAATTAACAGCTAACTGGGGGCTCTGCAAGCACACACAAATACCTGGGGATCTTAAGATGTGGCTTCTCACTCAGCGGGTCTGGAGGGAGGCTCCGGAGGCTGCATTTCTAAAAGAGTGCAGCAGATGCTGCTGGACAGTGGAATTGCCTCTATGCAGCGAGGAAGGCCTAGGGCAAAGAAGGAATTTCACTCAGAATGTTTGTCAAAATCAGCTCCAGCAAGCATGTGATCAACATGTCATGCGGCAAATCAGAAATGACAGCAGTAGCAGAGGAAAGGACCTTGAGCCCAAGAAATAGCTAAGGAAGGAAGGAAGGAAGAAAGAAAGGGAGGGAGGGAAGGAGGAAGGAAGGAAGGAAAGAAGGAAAGAAGGAAGGAAGGAAGGAAAAGAAGGAGGGAAAAGAAAACTCAAAAACCAATTTCCTTGCAATACACTCCAAACTAGACAGTCATATTTGGGGGTAGAGTCTATGAGCTATCCTATATATACCTGATTAACTACAGATTTGAAAGGAGGCTAAGATAAAACAGGCAACATAAAATTAATGCCATTATTTAAACAATATTAAAGTAAAGCAGGCATCAAAATCTAGTAAGAGCCAGGCATGGTGGCACAAAATTTTAATCCCAGTACTCAGGAGGCAGAGGCAGGTGGATCTAAATGAGTATTAGGCCAGTCAGGTATAGTGAGTTCCAGTGCCATTCAGGGCTATATAGTGAGACCCTGTGTCATAAAATAAAATGAAATAAAATGAGAAAAATAACCTCCTACTAAAGAATCAGCTAAACACCATAGATATCATTCTCCCATATCCCATACCATAGCTCCCTATTTAAAATGGTTTAGTTGTGTTTATGTGGGCTTTCTTTTTGTCCAGTTTATGGTTTTGTTTGTTTGTTCTTTTGTTGTTTTTGTTGTTTTCTCAGAGACGTTGGTTGTTGCTGTTGCTGCTGCTGCTGCTGTTGGCAGGGACGTGGCTATGAGGACAGGATGGAGAAGTCATGTTCATATTGGTGATATTCTTTGGCTGTTTTATTTTTTTCAGCGTTACTTAGTGATCTTAATGTCTAATTTAGATTCCCTGAAGGGAGAAAATGCACTACCTTTACACCTATTACATGTCTCCTTCACGCCTTTCAAGTCAGAAAGTGTAATTATCTGCTCTCCCTCAAGGCGCAGTCCCTAGCTCTCAGAGAGTCCTTGGCAACCTGCTCCTACAAAGCCATCCTCACATTCCTGGAATAGTGCTGACTACCCTGGGAATCTGCAGTTAAAGGCACCAACACCCTTTTCATCTCCAAATGAAGGGTGACCAACTTACCTTCCCCTTCTCCTAGGCTCATGACCTAAGGATGAAAAGTGCTACTAGACTCATTCAGAAAAGCCAGAGAGCCCCCAGTCCTGAGAGAGCCTCCCAGTCCTGAGAGAGCCCCCAGTCCTGAGAGAGCCCCCAGTCCTGAGCTTTTCAGTATGCACTACAGCATCGCTCATGGAAGAACTGCAAAACTGTTCAATCTAATCATGACAATAAGGCCTTTTCCAACTGAAAACATAAAAAGTTAATCACTTATCTGCCTTTAAAAAAAAAATAGAACAAGTTCAGACCTCTCTAAATCAGAGTGTGAAGAAGCACATAAATACCTTAGAACTGAAAAATGTCACCACTCAGTAAGCCACAACTTTTATATCTATTACTGGGCAGCACTTGTATAAGCATGCTTGGACCTTAATCACACAGTGTTCCTAACAGCAAGTTCTAACTGGACCGTAACAGTGTGGTGTGGCTAGGAACAAAAATTAGCCTAATATATGAGACTCTTTCATTGTGCTATGTGTGTGTGTGTGTGTGTGTGTGTGTGTGTGTGTGTGTTTTGAGACAGACAGACAGACAGACAGACAGCCACAGAGCTGCACACTCAGAGAGGGATTTTAATTTTATTACGTACTGTGTGTGTTGGTACAGCCGCATCTCTGTGGTGATCAGGGACGACTTTGTGGAGATAGTACTTTTCTCTTTATACTGTTTACTCAGGGGATCAAACACAGGTCACTAGAGTTACAGAGCAAGCAGTTACTCAATACACGGCTTGCCAGCCCAAGAGATCTTTCATGGATCTAAGATATGAAACATTTATTGTTGAAACCACACACCATACTTTTGCATGTAATTTCATGGCCATAGAGTATTTTTATGCACAGTATTATTTTAAATCCTCAGGTGGATGGAGAATATATATTATCCCTCCTCTGAGACTCTGTAGCCACCATGAAGGCATATTTTGCTTTTAGAGAGAAGAGAAAGGGCCAAAGAGTGTGTTCATATCTCACTGGGCTCAGCCATATTCAGACCCAAGAGCAGCCCATCTCCCACAGTGGATAATATCTGATGCTGAGATGCTATCAACTCCATTCATCATTTGTTTATCCTGTACTCTGGGTCCTTTCCTTCCTGTCTTACAAGTGGATACATGGGTTATTGATGACATCTTCACACTTATTCTGTTAGGACAAAAAAGACACTATAAACTTTACAAGATTTACACATTTCAGTTGACAAGGGGATGATGCAGTTATAATCTCAAGGTAGATCTGCCCTGCGGAGGCCCATTGTGAGTATATCCGGGGCCTGTATGCTCTGTACACAGAGATAAAAAGCAGGGGACTGCACCGTGCTTACGTAAACACGAGAAAATCAGTCTCATTAGAGAGTGACCTGATGTACTTATAATAAAAAAAACTAAATTGTATAGTTAAATCATACCTTAGAAAGCCAGGAGAGAACACTGCATGGTGCTTGTTCCCGTACTTCAAGACAGTCTCTGTCTTGTCTCTCTGTCTCTGTCTATCTCTGTGTATATGTTTGTGTGTGCACGTACACTCTCTCCTCTCTCTCTCTCTCTCTCTCTCTCTCTCTCCCTCCCTCCTCCTCCTCCCCCCCCTCTCTCTGTGTCTGTCTGTCTGTCTCTCTTTCTGCCGCTTCCCTCTCTCTCTGTGCATGTTTCTGTGTTTCTATATGTTTTTCAGTTTTTTAAAAGTTTTATTTATTTTATGTATATGGGTGTTTTGTTTGCATGTATGTCTATACACCAGAAGGCATTGGGTCCCATGGGACTAGAGATATAGCTGGTTGTGAGCCACGATGTGTGTGTTGGAATTGAACCCAGGACCTATGGAACAGTCAGTGTTCTTAACGCCTGAGCCATCTCTGCAGGCTGTATGTCATATGTGTAAAAGATAATACATTTGTATTTACAAACTACTCCCTAATTCATGTGTGGAATCTGCATCATTTTGTGATAATGTGCCATAAGTGCAATCTAGCTTAAAACTAGGAATATGAATGCATATGGCTTTCCATGGCCTCAGGAAACCTGCTAACTCCTGAATACCAACTAAAAATAAACGGAGAAAGCAAGGCGTTTTCCACATAGTTATTCCTCTTCAGGAATTGTCCTTTATACTTAGAATGTCTCATTCCTACTTTTATACATCCAATGTCCTTTGTTCAGGAAAGGGTAGTGATAACAGTTGTCTGTGTTGGCAAGCTTAAGTAGCCCTTGTCTCATTTGATTGGTTTGTAAAACTGCCAAGCTTGAGGGCTATAATTTCCATAGCCAGTAGGAGGCTCCAAGTAGAAGAGCCCCAGTAGCTGTTAGTAGAACAGGCCTTTCGCCTAAGACCCCAGTCAGCCACCCCCAGCCCAGCTCCCCCCCCCACCCCCCCCACCCCCCCCACACACACACACACAAACACACAGTTATCTGCTTAGTCATACTCCAAAGCCAGGGGGCACATTCCAGAAATGGAATGTCAAATATCCTAACCTCTCAAACTAGAGGATGACTTTAAACACTACAACTTTTGGCTTGTGCTAAGACAGTTCCTAAATCCTCTGGACATTTAAATAAACAAGTAAAACCCAACTGCTCATGTAGGGCAAGAACAGGTTTCTAAGGGTATCCATGTTTCTGTTTTGTTTAAAGAGTTTGAACACTTTCAAACCCTTCAGAAAACCCCAAAACGCAGTTTGGAGTTACTCCGGGACTGTTTGAGATTTCCAATGTGTTTCTTAGGTTCAATATGTATTCAATAACTAAGTGTTATGTAGATGTGAGCTCCCTACATTCCTTGATACTGAGTCACTAAAACAGCATTTTATGTTCATTGTGTTGCAATTACTAGTGCAGAAGTTGGGCACAGATGCATGCAACAGTAATCCCAGGCAGGTGGAATCAGGAAGATCAAGTGCCAGGTATGGAGGAAAACACTCAGCCCCAGAATGGGGCGGGAGAAACAGGCTCATCTCTGTGAATTCAAGGCTGGCCTGGGCTCTATGAGACCCTGTTCAAACGGGGTGTTGGGGAAATGGTTGTGTTATTTTTAGAAACATTTTCAACCAGAAAGATGTATATAAATGTTATATATTATATTATGGTTCAATCTAATAATTTGTCAGTTAAAACACTTTTCTCAAAGATTTCAGATAATAATTTCAGATGTGTGCATATGTGTGAGCATCTGTGGGTAGGTGTGCAGGCATGTATGTGCCTGTGCATGTGGAGGTTAGAGGTCAACACTGAGTGTCTATCTCAATCAGTTTCCACTTCATTTTTTGAGGTAGGGTCTCCCAGTCCCCCCCCCACCTCATCCCATGTGGTACTGGGATTATAGGCTCTCTACAAGGGTGTGGACAAAAGTCGTCAAAGCACTTTACCACCTAAGTCATACCCTCAGTCCTTAGATCCTTTTCAATAAGGCAATAGTGTTTCCTGAACTAAGAACCTCATGTATTCTCGGTGGGTGATATCAGTTTAGGCATTGGTCCAACCTCAGAGACCCTACATGGACTCATAAATCCCCATTACTATCGTACCAAGCATTCAACCAGAAGCAGACTCTCCAATGCCACAAAACAAGCACTGACTTCCTGGTTATCCAGTCAATGAAATTATGAATGCAAAACATACAAGAACTTGACTGAGGTGCGATTTACACAAGGAATTTCTCCATTTTAAATATACAAATGAATAGCTTTCTGTAAATGTGCCACATGGTGGCGTCCATTTTTATCAAAGCTAATGTCACTCAATGTAAGAAAACTGTCTAGTTGCAAACTCTCCCTTTTTAAAAAGGTCCTGCATCCCTCAGTGTTTGAAAAAGCCAGATTTCTTTCTGTGTGTCTGTCTGAGCTTGTTTGCACAATAGAGATGGGGGGGTGTGTGAGGAAGGTCCCCACTGGTGAGCAGAACCTGCCTCAGAACTGCCTCAGGGTGGCCATCTTCAACTGTAGCTCCATCGAATGACCTAGAGAGATTTAAAAGTCATGATCCCTGGTCACCTGTCTCTCCATCCTGATGTTTATTTAATCTGCCGAGCGGTCGGTGTGGGCATCAAAAATGTTACAGGAGATCATGAGGTGTGAAGACTAGGTAGACAAGTTCAAAAACCCCCTCTAAAAGGTCAGAATTCAATTTAATATTTATTTTTGCTGCTCCTCTAGAGACTGCAGATTTAGCTGATTCTTATTTATGTCTGTTTTCACATCGTTCTTCCCCAGCAGTGAGAAGTAAGCACCCAGAGGACAACAGTTCCCTTAATAAGGGAAGGTGACGCATATGCCTGTAGTCCATTCCCCTCCCCGACACTGAAGCAGTATCAGAAAGCCCACTTACTGATTTGCAACATCCTCCCTTCAGTTTTCTGGGAAGAGCGATGCCATTCCTTAAAATGTGTCATCACACCACACAGGACACTGAGTTCCTGTTTCATAACACTCAAAATTCTAAGTGTTCTGAGGATATTAACCCTTTACTCTCCCAGGAGGGGGTGCTGTTTTTTCCTCAGTTCTGCTAGCTCCAGAACTCCCTTGCCTGAGCAAACCTATCTGTTAAGTGGAGAGCTGGGTAAACTTTAATGCAAATGTGGGCATCAGGGCTGGGATTCTCCTGAATCTGGAGATCTGGGGTGACTCTGACTTCTGTCTTAGTGCCATGCTCCAGGTGATGGTCGCAGGGCCACTTTAGCTAAAACATTTTTGATGTTCTGTAAGTTTTTATTTAATGTTACTTGAAGGTAATATAGATTAAGTAATTGATAAATTCATTCCATTTATAACGAGATTTATTTATTTTGTTGTTTGTTTGTTTTGTGCTGCTGAGGTAATTGGACTGGTATAAGTGCCTGAAACCATCTTGATTGTCAGCCTGCCTCTACTTGATTCCTCTGATCTTCTCCAAATGCTAACATTATCTTCTTTTGAAGTCTGGAAGCAATATAAGATGCTACATTATCACCTCAGATTTAACAGCGAGTACAGGAGTTCCCGTTAAAAGTATATTTTAAGTAGCACACCGGCTCCTTGAGATTCGAGGTCCCTCTGGGTATTTAACTTGACCTATGCAGTTAATATTTGAAGGAGTATTAACACTCGAAGACAGTGCAAGTACAGTACGCTGCACAGCCCTTGCGTTAGTTTGAATAAAAACCTCCAAAGGCTCAAATAGATGTGGCCTTGTTGAGGAAGTGTGTCACTAGGGATGGGCTTTGAGGTTTCAAAAGCCCATGCCAGGCTTTGTCTCTCTGTGCCTAAAGATCAGGATGTAGGACTCTCAGCTCCGTCTCCAGCACCATAACTGCCTGTGTGCCACCATGCTTCCTGCCATAATAAGGGACAAAGCTCTGAAACTGTAAGCAAGGCCCAATTAAATGCAGTTTTTTTAAAAGAGTTGCTTTGGTCATGATGTCTCTTCCCAGCAATAGAACAGTGACTAAGAGAGCCCCTAAGATTTTTTTTTTTTTTTTTCAGTTTAGGATTCCTTGACATTCCTCTAGCAGAATAGTAGCAGTTATGCTAAATTGATTTTGGAAAAAAAAAAAAAAAAAAAAAAACAGAGCCTAATTTATATTGCATGGAAATATCTAGGACATTAGTTGTTGGATGACCGCGATTCAGAAAATAGCTCTTCTCAGAGATTCTCGTGACTTGAACAATCTGATGATTGCTATCAAGAAAATCAAAACAACTCCAGGGCCATGAGGTAGGTTACGATATTCTTCACAAGCTCATATCCGAACCTCCTTAACTTACCCTGAAACTCTAACAGCCTCTCCCTCTCTGCTCTCTCCTGACTTCTAGATTATCCCTGTTCACGGGAGATGTTGTTTTCTGTAGCCCAGCAGCTGTCAACCATCCAAGACTTCACCATTGCAGGAGAGAAACCTTTTTTTTTTTTTTTTGAGCCAGGGTTTCCCTGTGTAGCCTTGACTGTCCTAGAACTTGCTCTGTAGACCAGGGTAGCCTCAAACTCAAGAGATCTGCCGCCTCCGCCTCCGCCTCCGCCTCCGCCTCCGCCTCCGCCTCCGCCTCCCCGCCTCCGCCTCCGCCTCCGCCTCCGCCTCCGCCTCTCAAGTGCTGAGATTAAAGGTACCACCTCTCCTGCTAGAGCTAAACATCTTACCCTCAGAGTCTATTGTTTTCATGACTTGTTCATCAAAAGCAACGAATCTCTGCCTCCCCCTGTCATTCACTTTCTGGACACAATCCAGTACCTTCCTAATAACCTCAGCTTAAATCTTCACAGTGATATGTCTAGAAGGCAAAACAACTTTTGTCTATGGACCTCCCATTCCATTCCTGGCTTCTCTTTAAACCCTATATACATTGAGAGTTTTCCCTTGAAAAGATCCTCCATTCTTGCTTGCCACCACATACACTTAGTAAATCTCTGGAAGAACCCAGCTACCCATTTTCTCTGTATCTTAACTAGTTAGAATGCTAAGGAAAAAAACCAAACAACCATGTTTACTAATCTCATACATTCATGAAGGCTACCTTCACCCATCAAAAGCCAGGCTTCACACTCTCCCCTGGAGACCATCCCTTTTGACTCCTAAGAGTATATAGTTATAGCCTTTCTCATGACATCTCAAACTTAACAGGTTCAAAACTCAACTCTATCTGCGATCTACCAGCTTCACCGTTTCCTACCAGATGCTCAAGCGAGATGTGGGGGTGGGGTGGGGGGAGGGATGGTCAATCTCTATGCTTTGTTTTCCTTCACCCAGAAACTCCTGTTCTTTAAAAATATTTCTTGGTCTCATAGTGTAGCTCTGGCTGGTCTAGAACTTGCTATGTAGACCAGGCTGGCCTTGCCTCATAGAGATCTGCCTGCCTCTACTGAGATCAAAGGTGGGTACCACCAAGCCCAGCCGCTTTAAAATATCTCTCTTATGCTTTCTCCAATGACACCAGCATGCCCAACTAGCCCAGGTGCTTTTATCGTTCTTAATACAAACTTTCACCCGCCCCACCCCCACCCAAACTGTGAGGTGAGGTCCCCTGTGCTGCTGAGGCTTGTCTTAAACTCCTGGACTCAAATGCTCCTCCTGCCTCAGGACCTGATACCTGAAAGACATTATCATCATGCCTGGCTTGCCAACATCTTATAAATGGTCAGCCTATCTTCACCTTTTACACAACGCTCTGTACCTAAGAGCTATGGTCATCTTAAAACACAAATAGCACAAAACGTTTGTCTTCCTTAAAAGCTATTGGCTCCTTCTCATACCTGACTGTGACCCTAAAGGCCCCAAATATGACAGCCTCTCCAGCCTCATCCTGATGGCCGGTATTTCCTACTGCCCAGCCCCAGAATCCTTTTCAAAAATCGGAAAAAGACAGATCTCTTTTCCATCCCGGGAACTCTGTCTCCTATAGGTGTGATTCATTCCAGCCCACCAACTGCAGCTTCTTTCAGCCTCTGTTAAGTTCCTGGGGAGTTGTTTTAAAGAATTGCTTATTTACTTTTTGGCTGTTTACTTACACTCCTCAACACACACACACACACACACACACAACACACACACACACTCCTATCCACTCTGCCTGGCACATACCAACTAAGTATGCAATAAATGTTCTTTGTCACTAAATGTATTTTTATAAACGCCAAGGTCAAAGAAAATGTAATGAGTCTCTAGCCCAGATCTGTCTTTCTGATGGTTAAGATCTGTGGGCCCAAAAGGTCCCAAAGGATTGAGTGGTGTGTCAATGTCTTGGTTACCTCAGAGTCATGGTTAGAGGCTGAGCAGACAGTAACTGCACCTCCTGATATTCTGCCTGCATCTTTCCTCATAGGCCCCGCCTTTGGAGCTTTTGTTGCATCTTTATCCTTCTCATTTTTCTATATCGTTTGTAATCATTTTAAAATTCTGCCTTCGTCCATGCTCTGTTCCAGTGTTAAAATACAATTATGCTCATTCAGTAGAAGTACATTTTCCATGGTACCAGTACAATGAAAGTGATTTAGATGAAGCTTTTCACTTCCATCTTTCACAATTAGCTAACTTATCACTGTTGATACTGCCCCCTACCCACCTCCACCTCCCACACCCCACCCCGACGAGCTGAGAGGCAGAAACTGCAGCGGATGCCACCATCTCACAAGCATCTCCAGGCAGCCTGATTGCTGCATCAATGCTGCTACATACTAAGGATTTTGTATTTTGCTTCTCCAAATAGGTTATCTTGAGGTGCAGAAAAAAAGTACAGTGTCAAAGAAAGGAAACAGACCAACTAAATAAAATAGTAATAAAAAGCTATGAAAAGGGTGTGTGTGGGGGGGGGGTGGAATGGGGAGAAGGTTGCAAGCCGTGGGTGGTTAACTGGGACTTTAGGTAATCAAGTCCGGGGCTTAAGTGGGGGTTGGAGTCTGAATTTTATTTCGCCTACAGTGATGGGCATCATTAAACATGGGCCAGAATAAGTTTTTCTACCTAAAAACAAAAACAACAAACAAACAATCTGCCTGAAGAGTAAACACTGACACCAATCCTGCTCCACAGGATAGTGATGATAATAATGGAAATCTCCCCACCACAGGGGGGGATAAATCTCTTTATCTCCCTACGTTATTTTCAGAACAAGATTTTTAGGGCATCATTTTCAACAAGTTTCAGCTGAGGCTGAACACGGGACGCAGAGGTAATTAAGGACACTGAAAGAACAGACCAATTACTTCTAACGCAAAATGGCCTGAGCACACCAGGATTACATGACCGGGTTTATAAGCAAAGCCACTGCAGACATTATTTACCTGTTTGCCAAGCAGCGCTGTATGACAGTGAAAAGTGCCGCATCAATCCAAAGTGGCTGGCAAAAGTAACCTACGGGTCCTTTCCCTTTCGGGCACGTCCTACCTGGGACAAGGTCTCTCCTGGCCTCCTTTCTGCTGGGCCCGGACCCGAGGACTTCCCGGAGCTCCGGGAGGACCGCTGGGGAGAAGGGGGCGGAATAGGTGCGACGGCCGTCCTCCCGCATCCCTCGCACTCACCACCTGGCCAGCTCCAAGCCCCCCAAATCCGGGAGGAAGGACGCGGCTCACGCACAGCACCCGCTGCTCAGCGACCCTCGATCGGCCACCCCGGCGCTCTGGCCACCCTGCTCACCTCTGATCCCTCTTCTCCGGGCCACGCTCGCAGCGCCGCGCCGTGGCTTCCCCGCGCCGAGGGCCCGCCGAGCTCCCGGGCCTACGGAGTGCTCCTCCCGCCCGCGCTCCTCCGGCCCCCTAGCCGGACCGCGCCGAGCCGCGCCGCGCCGGGGAGGTGGAGCAGGGGGAGGCGCGCGGAGGCAGGGCTGGCGGTGACGCGCAGGGGGCGCGGGTCGGGGCAGAGTGTGTCGGACTCACCCGGCCGCGGTCCCCACGTCTGCTCGCGATCTTGCGGAGACCCCCGTGGGAGCAGCCCTGCGTGGATCCTGCCCGCGTTTACACTCCACTGACTCCGAGACGCTCTCCACGCCGCCCTGGTCTTGCCTTTGATTAGTGCCCTCCTCCCTGCCCACCCCCCTTCTCCCTACTCTGTTCCACACAAACCTCGAAGAAAGTGAGCTTTTTTTCTCCCTTTGGGCTGGATCATGTCCTTGAAAGAGAATGATCAGAAATGCCCTTCCACAAACCGCATTTTAAAACTCCCTGGGACTGGAGGCCCTGGCAGCCGTGGGCTGCAGGGGTTAGTCTGTGGACTCTGACCTTCCCTGTCGCTGCTACCCCCGAGCTCTGTGCGAGCTGGAAGGTTAAGCCGAGTCAGGAGACCAGCGTGCCTGCGGAAAGCTGCCTACCTCCAGACTCTGCAGGGCCTTGGAGCATCCAGGGTTCGCTGAGCTGTGTAAGGGCACCTTGCTCTCTGTAATTTTTCCTCCTCCTTTGGATTACCAAATAGATAGGGATCCTTTACCTTTTCGGTCAAAAGTGTCAGTGGAGATCTTATTTTAAAAGTATATATGCAATTTATCGAAAATTGTCAAATGTACTCCTTCCCCCCCCCCGGACGTTAGTAAATTCTCATTTCAGCAAATTAGGTTTAAAATTATCTTTCTTGGTGGTTTATTAACCAGAGAAGTCAGAACAAAAGCAGAGAGGGTCTTGGATCGATCCTCAGGGCACTGCACTTTCCCCTTTGAAAGGCAAAGATAGGTTAACCTCTGCAAGTGCAACGTGGGAAACACTGTCTGATCCTTGTGAAAAGCATCTCTTACCCATCCCCAAAGTGTAAAGTTTAGGTATACTCCGCTGTTAGTGATGTGTCAGGGTGGAGAAGGTTTGACAACTGGTAAAATACTTTCCATTTTGGTAACTGGGAGAAAAAGCCTTAGATTTTATATCAGTGTTTATTATTTCACTTCAATTACTGTCAAATAATGAAAACAGCAGGGTATTCCTAACCCTTCTGGAGTACCAGTGGAGGAAACTGCCGCGTCCTTACATCTTGGAGAGAAGATGCAGCTTTCCTATCGCATAAACAAAAGCATTATGTAATGTCTAGCAAAGATTATCACGTTTTTTTTCTAGGTAGCACAAAACTGTAAGCCATTAGAGAAAACAGGTAAAGTGTGCATTTAAAATCTCTTTAAAAGCTGTTTAGACATGGACTCTGTTTATGTAAAAAAAAAAGAAAAAAGTAGTGTATAAAATCATTTACCTCCCAAAAGAACGAATGAGTCAACAATTTGCAGTTTCCAGAAGGAATATCTGTTTTTCATACTTGGGCTATTAAAATAACAAACATCCTCCATGAGTGGCCAAAAGTGCCCCAGAGATGGCCATCTGCGCTGCAGAGCGTGGCTCCTGGTCCGTTTTATGAACCGGTGGTCATTTTACCAGTGATTTCCAGTTACAGTTTCAAAGTATATAAAGTTGATTTCGCAAGCCTTTTTTCCAGGTCACGAAGCACTCTCTGAGAAGTGTCCTCCGTTCCCTGAAGTAATTTATTCCACTGAAGCCCAGCAATCATTCATTAAATAAATCTCTAGTAGCCTAGAGGTGTTAACATAATTTCTCCTTTGAAGTATTATACAATTGGATAACTTTGAAATGATAATGCCTAAAGGAACTTTAAGCCCCTGGAGTTCTCTGGCAACTCATCACCAAGAGCATGTATGTTGAGTTCCTGCAATGTGTCCTGGGTATCAGGCACTCTTGAACAAAGCAGGAGACAGAGTGACTACAAGTCTTCCAAAAATTTGTTGTTTGGCGGTGAAGATATTTTATTAAATAGGTGCAAATAAAATGTGCACAAGGCCTGCTACCTGTGTGCTGGGGAAAGCTTGAGAGAAACAGTAGACTTTGGGTAAATCCTGGGCAGGATCCTCAGCCTAGAGAACCGTTGTGTACATTAATGTGACAAGATTCTGGGACTCTCTACACTAAAGACACTCACTTAGCCCACTCTCAGCAAAGATGAGTTTTTGAGAGTACAGAGTTTCTGTGAACAGTGTATATAATAGAATGACATTTGCATGAAATTCTGCTTTTGTGAAATAAACAAATCAGTAAACATAAAAATCAGTAACCTACCTACTTTCTATTTTTGACAGCATAATTATATATTTCAAGATAACTGCTTGAAATAGATTTTATTTGGTGACTGCGGTGATTTGAATAAGAATGCACCCCCCCCCCCTTAGGCTCATTCATCTGAATGCTTGGTCATTAGGAAGTAGAACTACTTCCTAGGGATTAGGGGTGTGGTCTTGGAGTGGGTGTGGCCTTGTTGGAGGAAGTGTGTCACTGGGGGGTGGGCTTTGGGTTTCAGAAGCTTAAGTCATGCCCAGTGTCTCTCTCTGCTGCCCACTGATTCAGATGCAGAACTCCCAGCTCCTCCAGCTCCATGTTGGCCTGCATGACACCATTTTTCCACCATGTTCAGACTAAACCTCTAAACTGTCAGCAAGGCTCAGATACATGATTCTCTTTATAAGAGTACTATACTAAATTGGTCTCATGGGTGGTGGACTTTTCACACTCAATAAACACTATAGGACCTAAGAAAACCCTTTAAAAAATAAAACACTTATAAAGCAACTAAATGATACAAATGTGCATCTGTACAAAACATATTTCATAGTTAACATTATTTCATGAACCTCTTTCCATCAACATAATTCAGCATGCCCCCTCAAAGCCTGTCTCACAATGTAGCCTTTGCAATTCTGGATGTGCTATGTAGACCTGGCTGGATTTGAACTCTTCTAGAGTGCTAGGATCAAAGGCAAGTGCCACCACACATACAGAGAAAATTATTAATGGTTATATATTCCATAATATGATATTAGTAGTCTAACAGAAAGCCTTAAGAAAATGTAATTTCCAGCCAGACATCATGGAGGCACACGCCTTTAACCTCAGAACCTGGGAAGTAGAGGCAGGCACATCTTTGTGAGTTCAAGGCCAGCTTGGTCTACACGGAGTTTCAGGACAGCCAATGGCACATAGTGTTACACTTCTCTCAAAAAAAAAAAAAAAAAAAAAATTACACCGGGCAGTGGTGGCACACGCCTTTAATCCCAGCACTTGGGAGGCAGAGGCAGGTGATTTCTGAGTTCAAGCCAGCCTGGTCTACAGAGTGAGTTCCAGGACAGCCAGGGCTATACAGAGAAATCCTGTCTCGAAAAACAACAACAAAACCTCAACAAAAAATTCCAATTCTTTTTCTGTTATGAGTAATACTGCTTTAACAGCTTTATATAGCTCACTCTTTGAGATATTAAGTTCAAAGAATATTTCTTTAATATATATTCCAAAATGTGGATTTATTAAACATTACTTTTAGGGACTAGAGAGATGACTCAGCAGTTAAAAGCAATGGCTGCTCATCCAGAAGACACAGGTTCAACATCCCAAAACCCATGTGATACCTTACAACTGTCTGCAGCTTCAGTTCCAGGGCATTTGACATTCTCTTTTGTCCTTCTAGGCACCAGGCGTGTATGTGGTACATAGACATACATGCAAGCAAAACACCCATACATACACATAAAAATAATAAGATTCTTTAAAATTGTTTTCCTGGTAATATCTTATTTCTCTGTATGAAAATTTAAATTTTTTTATGGAAAAATATGAATGTACATTTGTCTCTCAAATTCAGCATCTCAGCAACAGATTTTATTCTTTATATTTGTTTAAGTAGATTAAGATCACACACTTTAGAATGTATGCCATTAAAATGAATGCAGGGTAAATAGCACAAATACTTGGAAGACTTTGAGAAGTTCTGTCATCGATCTACTATTACTCTCCTAATATACATCTGCCCTATGGATTCTTTTCAACTAATTTTGGGGTAATAAAAAAATTAACTATGAGCCATAGAGATGTCTATGCTGGTGAGAGCAATGGCTGCTCTTGAGAAGGACCCAGATTAGATTCCCAACATCCACAGGGGGCTCATAACTATCTGCCTAAGTATCTCCTGCTTACATGTGGACACTAAACAATGCACAGACATATATGCAGGCAAACACTTATACACAGAAAATAAATAACTTAAAGGAATTTTAATTACAATAATGCTTAGAAAAGTCAAAATATATAGATCCCAAATTTGACCTAGGCCCCATGTCATGTAAAGAAGCCAAAATCTGAGCAGAGCCCTAGTGTAGCAATCTTTGAAATGTTCCTGTAGAGGAAATCTTTCTGAATCTCAAAAGGAATAAGTCAGGTACAGAGAGGACTCTGTTTCTTCAGAGCTTTGGAGTGAGCAGAAGGCCATAGCAGCTAGCTATTGCTAAACCCACCAGTCAAGAAAAAAGACCAGTGCCACAATATTTGGAGCCAAATTTGAAGCAAGCTTTAATTAAATACTGGCCAGAATGATGAACTCTGGCCGGACTATTCTGGGCTTTCCAGAAATGGCGACAGTCACATTTTGTGGAGGCTTATAAAGACAAACCCATAATGCTATGCATTTCCCACCAGGTCCAATCAGAGAGAGTAGCTTGACCTATGGAACTGCTGTCTCAAAGAAAAGAAATTAAAATAAATCTTAAAAATTCTTTACTGGTGAATTTAATTTTGGGTTTCATGAATTACCATCTTATAACTGAGTAAAACCATGTAATTCCAGAGCACACACAAAAGAATGCATATGTATATTTAATAGTATGTTTTTATAGATAGTAATAGTTTCATTATATCTTAATGAATAATGTATTTTGACTGCATTCACCCCCTATTGTCTTCTCTGGTCCTATTCCCACTCCTGGTTATATTCTCCTCTTCCAATAGTCCCCTACTCTGTGTGTGTGTGTGTTGTGTGTGTGTGTGTGTGTGTTTGTGTGTATGTGACTCACTGAGTTTCAGTAGGGTTGCTTATAGAAACATGGGTGACAAAGCCATTTATAGGAACATAGGCACTTTACTACATGGCACTAAAGAAAATGGTTTCCCGTAACCCAGCAACCATTAACTGCCTAGAGCTTCTGGGGAGGTACGAGGCCTTAGATGCCACTCCTCCGGGCTTACAGTTAACTACCTATAAGTGCTCAGAAAGGGTTGGGTTTCTGGAGTTCTGCCCTTCTCCTGGACAGGGTGTCGAAAGGTCCAATCTTATGCAGAGGAAGCACAGCCGAGCTCACGCTTTGCATTTCATTGCTTTGGTTCAATATCACTCTGTCAACCCTTGAAGAGAATTCAGAACTAAATGACAAGAACAGCATCATTATTACAAACAGATTAACAGAAGTGTATCTCACATATACAACAAAAAATTACTTATTTTATTAGAACACACACACACACACACAAAGCACATGCACCATACAGCGCGCGCGGCACACAACACACACACACAAGGTTTTAAGTAGCAATGATATTTGGCTCTTGGGGAACTTGGCCTTGAAAACCCAATGGCCACCGAAGCAGTCTCAAGCAGTGACTTTTTGGTCCTTGTCTCCTGAACGGAAGACTAAGATTCATTCATAGCCCATAGAGGGCGAGTTTCAGGAAGAAGTTTATTATGGATTCACAGGCGGAAGCTTAAGAAGAAAACAGATAGCGTCAGGGTGTGGCTTGCACAGAACTCCTTTGTAGCATGATGACTCCCAAGAAATAAGGTGCCTTGAAGTTACTAGGCTGGGGTTTGAAGGACTATGGCAGAGACTAGGCTTAGATGTGGGGGAGGGGAGGAGATGAGCTGCTCAGCTCAGTTAGGGAAGCCATCGGTGACAGAGTCCTCTCCTCAGTTTCAGTCCAAAGTCAAGAGTAGCCCTGAGGAGAGGAACTGATTTAAGAGATAACAAAGAAAGAGCAATTAGAACTCTCTCTGACTTCCCTGCCTCACAGCAAGATCATTCTTGAACTGTTAGTTGGGGCCCCTGCCCTCCCTAATTTCTTTCTTTCTTTTTTTTTTTTTCTTTTTGGTTTTTTCGAGACAGGGTTTCTCTGTATAGTCCGGGCTGTCCTGGAACTCACTCTGTAGACCAGGCTAGCCTCGAACTCAGAAATCCGCCTGCCTCTGCCTCCCAAGTGCTGGGATTAAAGGTGTGTGTCACCACTGCCCAGCCCCTGACTGATTTCTAACCTCTGTTCTCCTCAGCAGGTGTAAGACACTGTGGTCGGAATTGTGTAATGAGACCTTTTACAGGGGTAGGAAGGCCGATCGTTGTCCACTTCTAAGCAGCTGCTCAGAGTCAGTAGCTAAGGAAATTACAGGGTAATGTTAACAAGGTCAGATACGTCATGGAAAGATTGCAACATTTCCATCAGCCATTCTTTTAAAAGAGCAAAATTAGATGCAACTATGTGGGTGAGGAAACCTTTCTTGTTACACCTGTATAAAACACAATTTCTCTGAGCTGCCCTTCATTCTCTTTTCTGGGCTGCCATGCATTATTCCGTGCTCAGCAGGGTTATTCTGTGCTCACCTGTGTCAACCTGGCCTAGGGCTGAGGAGGAGGAGGAGGAGGACTGTGCTCTGGCCCAGTATGCCCAGTTTTGCAGCTGGCTATGGCCACCTCAGGTATTACTTACTGCCTCTCCTTTGGTCACATCTGGATGCTGACACAACTTCACACTCAGCAAAAGCATGTAGTGACTGTTTTGCATGTATGAAACTCACATGCTGTTAACTCTGCAATTTGTAGAACATATAAAGTTGAGAGATACCACGGTACATGTCATAGACTATTTGAAAGCACTAAAGTAACTTTCAAACAGTTGCATACAAAATTGTCATTTGAAAGACTGCAACACAAGCTGATACTTAAAATGACTCTTGCCCTTAAGACAATTTCCTAAGCCAAAAGTCTGACATATAAACAATTTTAAATAAAACATTAAATCTCATTTTTTAGAAGTCACTTGTACAGTGTTACTAAGATCAGAACTTTAAGGAAGTTCTTTATCTTTAAGGAGGGCTTGCTGTTTCAGACACAGGACGTAGGGACTTGTTTTACGCTGGTGTCTTTATAGAAGAACATTTTAAAAATCTATAATGAATCTTATTTCCTTAGTTTGTTGTTTGTTTGTTTGTTTTTCTAAACACAGACCAAACCCTTCAAATATATTCAGAAAAGCCCAACAATGGTGGAGCCTCATGGTTCATGCCTTCAACCCCAGTCCTGTAAAGGTAGGTAGATCCCTTGTCACTTTGAGTCCAGCATGGTCTATATAGTGAGCTCCAGGACAGCCAGAGCTGTGCAGTGAGACCCTGTTCCAAACAAAACAACCCTTCTGCAGATGATATTGATTATTAATATTTAAATTTCAAACTGTCAGAGGTTGACAGGGAGTCAATTTAGGATACAAACTGCCTTATATTCCGCCATGCCCACAAGAGACAAATACTATAAAAGTGAGACAGGAGATTTTTAAAGACAAGAGATAGAAAGGAGAGGCAAGAATTCCAAGACAATTAATACTTGCTGTATAGGCTACCAACATAGAGTTAAAGAAATAAATTTTAAAAAGTAACAATGACCCAGGCATAAGAACTGAATGCATCTTGCTTCGTGTAGGGTCTCCTCCTTCTTCTTCCCCAGACAGTGTGTGAGAATTTCAAACAAGATAGTTACAGTAGAGAACTCACTCTCCTGTGCCCCGTGTGCTTAGACATTACCTTCTATAATAACATAACAGGTTTCCTCCACAGCCACCTAGTGATAAGATAATGACCTCAAACTGCACCAGAATCTCCTCTGTGACTACTGTCTTAAGACTGTTAAAACTATCTTTCTTGTTCCATTTTACTATACTGCCTAATTCTGAAATTCCTTTAGGCATTGAAGCCACAGATCCTGGTTTGACTTAAGCTGAGGTCCTAGAACTCTGGAAGGCCCTCAGGCTATCAGGATGTTAGTGGAGAGCTGTACCTCCTGAGCCTGTACGTGAAACACTGACAGAATTACATCCAATTTGTAGTTTACAAGTTATTTTAGATTTTTATAAAGACAAGATGTTTCAAAAGACTACTTTTTTCCCCTATAATAACTCTATAGGACTAAGATGTCTGAGACTCACAAAGTTGTCATTTCCAGGTACCTGCGGGCATTTCTTTTCATGGAGATTGGAGAAGAGAAGAGGAACATACATCCTTTCTGGGTCTGCCATTGCTCTCTGTTTTAAGAGGAAAACTGTTGCTGAGCCTGGTAACACCTATCTTTAACTTGGGAAGCAGAAGAGGCAGATCTCTGTGAGCTCAAAGACAGCCTGGGCTACATAGTGAGTTCTAGGAGAGCCAGGGCTACAAAGAGAGACTCTCCTTAAAAAGGAAAAAAAGAAAGAGGTGGGGGGGGGGCAGTGGGAGGGAGGAAGGGAAAAAGAGGAGGGGGAGGAAGCTGATAAATTTAACAGACAAAAATAAAGACTTCTTTTAGAAATATGCTTGCCCTATTAAAATAATAGTCTTTTATTTCTGGTGATATTGCTGAACTTGGGGGTCAAATCTGTCCTCAAAGAAGTCAAGTTCAGCTACTTGTCCAAGAGAAGTCAATGAAAACAGCCAAATTACTAGAAGCAGGTAAAGGAGATTTATTTAAAGTGGCCACAATGGGAAGAGAGACAAGGAGTGACCTCTCCCAGTCCATCCCGGCTTCCTGAAGTGAGATTAAACGTTTAAAATCAGGGCCTATGCACATCTATCTAAGCCATCCACATCAGGGTGTGGCCGGCCCACCAATGACTCAGCACGATCCAGGCTGCAGCTTCCATCTTCTTACAGTTTGACAAATTGCTAGGGCCATGTGTGACTTCTTTTCTGGGATGCACCTTCCCCCTCTGGTTAGTTCCAGCCTCTTACTTTCCCTGGCATGAAATATTTGGAAAAAGTTCCATTTCTTGGAGTCCATTGACTCAGTAGTATGATAGATTGAGAGAAACAAGTGTCTCTTTAGAATATCTTCATTTTTGCCAGGCTAGTTACACTAATAGAGATTACAACTTAGATGTACCAGGAAAACCTCTTCTATGTGGGCCAGTGAGATGGCCTCAGGGTGAAAGCGCTTGTTGACAGGCTTAATGACCTAGTTCTATTCCTGGGACCCACATGGAAGGAGAGGACCAACTTCACAGTTGTCCTTTGTTCCGAGCATATGCACATACACACCCCCAAATAAACAAAAATATGTACAATTTAAAAAAATTCTGCTAAGTGAGAAGAAGATCCCAAGGTCCAAAATTGTCATGATCCCATTTAGAAAATGCCTACAATATGCAAACCCAAAAGACAAAATACAAAAGTTGCAAATCTACTAGCTCATGGGAAGGGGCTGCACAATGGGCTTGCGGTTTCTTTCCGTGAGGAAAATGCACTTAATGGTGATAGATGCACAGCTTGGTGAATATACCATAACCCATTGATGTGTACACTTCACGTGGGTGACTTTTACAGTAAATTATTTTATAAGACAGAAATAGTCATCAAGATTGTCTTAAGAAAAGCCCAAAGCCGGCGGTGGTGGCACAGCCTTTAATCCAGCACTTGGGAGGCAGAGGCAGGCGGATTTCTGAGTTTGAGGCCAGCCTGGTCTACAGAGTGAGTTCCAGGACAGCCGGGCTACACAGAGAAACCCTGTCTCGAAAAAAACAGAAAAAAAAACATAATCTATATGATGAAGGGAACCATTCATCCCATTTTGTCTCCACTCAGAAACTAGGCCATAAGCCATCTGCTCTAGCAGCAGACCCTAAAAGTCCAGGAACAAGACAATAAAATCCTCCACCCGAAGAACAGCCTGAAGATAGCCATGTGAATGGGAGATATCTGATCTCAGAATAGGCCATCTGTTCTGGGCAGCCCATCTGGGCATCCCAGTACCCACCAATGAGGTTATAGATTACCTAACTCTAACATAGTAGCCAATCAAAAATTACTAATGTCAGGGCTTTGGGTCCCCCCCCAACACACACACATCAAATTAGAGATTACCTAAACCTTCTAGAAAGTTTCCCTCCAGTTCCCTATAAGAAGACCTTCATCCCTTTGTCTGGGGTCACCACCACATCTGTCGTCACCATTTTGATGTGGTGACCCAGCATGCTGGTTGTTTCTGCAGAATAAACACTCTTTGTTTTTGCATACTATTTGAATCTGGGGTCTTCTTTCAGCGATTCCCGAACTCTAATGATAATAAATCATAATCTAGTTAGCACTTGAGAGAAAAAACAAATCAGTTGAGATGGTGTCTTTCAATGTAGCTGTGGCTGTCCTAGAACTCACTATGTAGACCAAGGTGGCTTCGGCCTGGATCATGTTCAGTGCAAGCGCTTTAATAGCTCTATATAACCTCTGATCAGGGTGACTCTGAGACGAGGTAGGGGAAGAAGTGGAGGGAATATGATCAAAATACACTGTGTACATGCATACATTATTAAAGAATTAAGGAAAGTATTTTTAAGGTTTTACAATTACATTTATTTATTTATTTAGAATTTTTATTTATTTTGCCTGTATGGGCATTTTGCATGTATGTATGTGCATCATGTGTGTGCCTGGTACCTGAGGAAGCCAGAAGAGAGTATTGGATTCTTTGGGTTAGAGTTAGAGAAGGTTGTAAGTTGTCTTGCTAGAGCTGGGAATTGAACCCTGGTCCTCTGGAAGAAAAGGCACTGCTGCTACTCTCTGAGCTATCTCTCCAGAAGCTCTAATCATGGGGGATTTTTGCCATGTATTCATAGCAGTAAGAAAAAAAAAATTAGGCCAGCAGAGTGACCACTGTGTTTTCCCCTTTTGCTGTGTTCACACCTTGCGCAAAACTGGGAAACAGTCTTCTGGAACAAACTGGGAATTATTTTTTCCTTCATGCTGTATACCAGCCATTGTTCCACAGCTGTTACTTTTAAAGTCTAAATATAAAGAAGGAGCAGCCACAGCTAATTTCAGCTGGTTTAGTAATAATTATAGCTGGGATTCTCATAGGTAAATGAAGTTGACAGCATATTGCATTGCAAATTATTGGGGACCTACAGTAAGAGTGTCTTCAGTGACTTGCCTGAATGTTTAGCACAGCGTCGGCTGTCCTGGCCTGCAGGACATTAAACAGGGGTCCGGGGAGATCACCTGAAAGAGAGGGGTGTGTGTGTGTGTGGGTGGGGTTGTAGCAGGCAAAGACGTGAGGAATCACGACCTGTCTATAGTCTGATCAGATCGTAATCTTTACTGTTTCACACAGGGCTTATATACACACAAAAAAGGCAGGATGTGGAGAAGGGGATGACGCAGGAATGTGCGTATTCAGGGGGAGTACAGATATCTTCCAGAACAGAGTATCAGGGGGATAGAGGTTCAGGGAACAGGTCACTATGACTCTAACTATGATTCACTTGTCCTTATCTAAGTTGGTACATCCACCAAGGCTACCTATCTGCAAGGTCTTTGGCTACTCAGGCTTGGCAGCCTTCCACCAAAGCTGCTTGTTTACAATAGCTTATAGCTATCTGTCTCAGTGTTTTTCCACAGAGACCCAAGACTTGGTGCTAGCAGGCATGTATGTAGGGACTATTGCTGATTTTAGGCCTGAGTGTCATTCCAAACCACACACACACACACACACACACACACACACCAATGTCACAACATATTGTAAGAGGAACTAAAAAGACTCATTAAAGAGAAATTTTGGGGTGTGGTGACTTGACTCAGTGGTTTATAGTACTTGTTGCTCTTACAAAGGACCCAGGTTAGATTCCAGCACCACCACAGTGGTTACTCACAACCCTTTGTTGCTCCAGTTCTAAGGAATCCAGTGTGGTCTTCGGACTTCCATGGGGATCAAGCATGCATATGGTACACATATTCACATGCACATAAAACACTAACATAAAATAAAAATAATAAAAAATATTTAAAAAAATAAAATTCTGGTTAAGAGAATAGACTCTGGGCTGGATAGACTTGATGTTCAGTTGGGATAGGTCAATCACACTGCTAAGAGACCAGAGGACTGCTCAGGAAGAGGGGACCACCCATAGGAAGGCAGGTTCGCCTTAAGTATGCTTAAGAGACGGTGGAATAGCTCTTTAATGAGGTCATTTACTTTTTCTTCCCACAATTCCCTTGCCTTAGCATAGTCCCTGTAAGTAGCCACAAAGTCTGCAGAGGCTGGGAAAGGTGCAACTCCTTTTGTTTGTTTTTCTCTCTCTATCTATCTCTTCAGGATGGTGACCTTTTCTGGTATTTGGGGTTTCCTTGCCCTTTTTCTGAAGTGCCGTCCCCTCCCCCGCACCCCCCCCCCCCCCCCCGCCTGCCCCAAGTAGCTACCTGTTCACAGTGCACATCTGATTTCCATGTCAGCTTAACACAATGTCTTTTTTCCTTCTCTCTCTCCTCTTCTGGGCAGCAGTAGAAATTTACAGCTTGCCTGCCCTGGGGGGTTCTCTTTTAGATTCTAATAAAACTGTCCTTGAACTTCTGTTTGAGTACATCCTTAAATTCTTTTATTACTAAGAGCCTTAAGAGGGGACTTTTTCAAGAATCAGCTGGCAACAATAGAGGCAGTCCCATGATTTCTGGTAATAATATTTTTTTGATGTGTTGGACACATCTTGGCCATCCTTTACGTAAAATGGGAGTACTAAGGTAGTTTGTCTTTCTGTGAATTGTTCTGTCAGTGATCCATGGTCTCCTACACTAAATACAGACTGGCACCATGGGACTGAGAGCAGATGATGCTGTGTGACTTCCAAGGTCACATCACCAGAAGACTGGTAGTTTTTGCTCTAGTCTTTTGGAATGTTTCCTGAAGATGAAGAGAGTAGCACTTTAAATTTTTTACTAAGACCTCCCTACCGTGAGGAAGTTCAAACTAGCTTTATAGAGAGGTCCCTTAGAGACACATAGACACCCGATCCGTCCTAGAGGTTCTAAGGAACCAAGGGGGTTGTGAGGGGGCACGCTAAGTCTAAAAGTTACCTTGTACTTTTATACTTCAGAAGACTCTGATGACTTCAGCTCCCTGCTACTGAGTGAAGATAATAAATTCCAACTGAGACTTACCATGCTGAGGAGATTGAACTCATGAGAAAGTGAAAGAGAATATATTGTTTTAAACTGCCATTTTGGAGGGATTTAGTGACACAGTAGTGCATAACAAAATAAGGACGCACACCCCCATTTTCTGTTTTGATTAATTATATATAATATCGTCTACATCTTTCTCATACAAATGGCTTGACAGCTTATAAAATACGTGTATGAACCGATCCTCGGCAAACCATTTTCTTCCTAGCGCTGGTACTTCAAAAAGTCATAAAGGCTTCATTCATTTCATAGTTTCTTACTATTTCATCATCCTCTTGATGCTCAGGTCAAGATACCAGGTTCTGAAGATAATTAAGTTGTCCCTAAAGTTATAAATCCTGTTTGTCAGAACCAGAGAAACCAGCTTTAAGAAGCAAATCCAACTGCAGGTTCTATAAACACAATGTTTGTCCTTCGTGACTGTGAGGGATCAGAGGGGATTAATGAAGACAGAGAGATGTGAAAAGTGAAGTCTGCTTGAAGCTCTGTTTTATCAACCTTTTTTTATTTAATTAATTTATTTTTAATTAAATTTTTTCATACAATATAATTTGATCCTGTTTTTCTTCTATCCCAGATCCTTCCCACCCTCTTTATTAATTTTTAAAGTTGTGCTCATTTCTAAATTGTATTTGACCTTGCTCACTTATCTTAAAAATATAGTTAAGTAAAAATGCCAAAATTTTATGAAAGCAGAGCACTGTTTATTTCTCAAAAAAGTTACAGGAATTGATCACAATGTCTATAGTAACAAATTTCTCCATATCTAGTTTCACACAATACAAGAAAATAAAATTTATGTAGCTTTATGTGTTAAAATTTAAAAGCCACAGGATAGAGAAAAGTAAAAAGAACATTTTTCATATTTATGGTGGGGAAAAAGAATATTCAAGCTTGAACAAACAGAATCTTAAACATATATTTATAAGTTTTTATATATTTAACAGTATATAAACTGATGGGAAATGTCAGTCAGTTAAAAAAGAATGGTCCTGTCTTAACTATTCTAAATAGCTAACGAGAAGGGAAGCAGAACTGTGGTCTTTGAAACTAGGCAAAGGGGGTAATTTTTGTTGTTGTTGATTTTTGTTTTTTAATTGGATAGAGTTTCTCTAATATGTAGTCTGGCTGTCCTGGAACTCACTATGTAGACCAGGCTGGCCTTGAACTTCAAGACATCTACCTACCTCTGCTTCCTGAGTGTGGCATTAAAGGGGTGCACCACCACCCCTGGCCAAGAATAAACTTAACAAGTTTGGAAATGGGAATGGAAATGGAAAAAAAAAAAACCTATTTTATAATTGTGATAGAGATAGCAAGACAAATGCTCCTTATAGACTTTGTACATCTTTCTTCTGTCTCTGCATTTTGAGCAATCTAGAATTTCTTTCTCAACATAAACCATCAAAGGTTTTAGTATTTAAAGGACCTCTTTAAAATCTGCATCTGAGCCTGTGTTAGAAATGTCTGACATTGACTTAAAGATGCTGAGAAGGACATTTCTCTTGTTCTTATTTTTATTACCCATTAAGCAGGTTGCTAAGACTTTTTAATATTCTCTGCATGCAATGGGCCCTGATGTCTTAACACCTGGAACATGTCGCATCACCAAAGTGTATCCATTTTATGGACATCATTACTAGCCACACTTTACAGGATGTCAGTCAGGGTGGATTCATATTGTATCTTAAAATGATAAACAATTACTTTTACTTTTCATTAGTTTTCAAAGCTATTAAAGTATTCTATAACTATAATTTAAAAAAGTCTGAAAGTCTTTCAGTGTGGTGTGTGAGGGTGATCTGTATTAAAGGTGTTCCACACATTCTGCCCTCAGTTTTGAGAGGGAGTTCTTCTAAGCCTGGAGTTGCTATTGGCTGCCGTCATTGGTCTCCCAGGATCCTCTGGTCTCCTCCCCCTCCTCCCCAGTAGCATTCGACCAGGGTTACAGGCACACACCATCATGTCTGGATTTTTGTGGGTTCAGGGATCTGAATTCAGGCCTTCATACTCACACGGAAAACACTTTTCTACCGAATTATCTCCCCGGCCTAAATAACTTTGGGACTGTTTTTGAAAGCTTTAATGTAAGGGTAATATCGAAAACTAACATACTAAATATATCTGTCTGAAGAGGTAAAAAATAAACTGACCAATTTTACAATCAGCAAATAAATTGACTGTTTAGTTAGTAGCCTCCAAGTCTAAACCTACAGATATCCTGGTGACTTATCCAAATGCCGAGCAGTCTGACAGAACACAGATTTTTCCAGGAAGTCTTTTTGAACTCACTGTGAGCTAAGACAGCGGCAGTACAATCATGTTTTGGAACATCAATTAATTTAATTTAATTTAAAAAAAACTCAACAAGCTGAAAGCAGCAATAAAATATTATTGTCAAGTTTATTACTCAGAGTGCTAAATGACGTTAACGCCACAGAGTATGCTAATGCAAGTCTTCGCCTTAAACAGCTTACAGAGGAAACCATATGATCTTCTCGGTAGACGTAGAAAAGGCTGTCGGCGTGTTTCCACTTAGAAAGAAAGAGCAAGCTAAAAATAAGGGAATTGGCTTTTTTTTATTTCTTTATTGAGCTTTGTGGATTTCACATCATGCAACCCAATCCCACTCATCTCCCTGTACCTTCGAATCCATACTCCACTCTTGCAACCTTCCCCGCCAAAACAAACAAACAAACAAATGATAAAAACAAAACAAACAAAAATCTCATTGTGGAAGCTGTAGTGTGTCACAAAGTATACCCTTTGTCTACACATCTTGCAAATCTTCATTGCACTGAGTCGTTGGTCTGGTTCAAGGCCTCTGGTTCTGCTACACTGTCAATACTGGATCCCCACCCTGTGTCATGGACCCACAGCTTTGGATCTGCAGGTCGAGCTCATTGATAGGTTGAGAAAAATCTTACAGCACACTTCACATTCCTAATGTTGAAAATAAGTAAGTTCTAGGACAAGAATGTTCTTGAACACATTAATTATTAAAGATTGTGGTAATAATAAAGAAAAAGAGTTTTAAAATATAATATTGAATGAAAGGAAATAAAGTTGGTGTTATTGTTAGATGAAACGGTTTTATGAAGAAAACTCCAGGACCTGCAGGAGAGCTAGGACATGTAATAAGGAGAAATCGGTAGTGTGTCTATATAGCAGCAAAAAGCAGCTTACTAATAGGAAAGATTTATCCCAGATGCACAGGCACCTAAGAGTAAGTCTAACTAAAGCTACGTCAGCTCTATATGAAGATAGTATAAGCTGTTAGGAAACCATTAAAGGATTTGTGGGTATTGTCAACATGCAACTCTCTTCCAATCATTGTATTAGTGCAGTCCAGTTCCAACCAAAATCTTATCAGAATTTTTATATTGGGACTGTGTTAGTTAGTTCTGTAACAGGTATAGAAAATCATGGCATCAAGACTAGTCCTGATATCTCCGGGAAGAGGAACTATATTGAATGACTTGCCCTTTCAGATATCAGGGCTAATAATGCTTCTACAAGAATTGTATAGCATAAAATTAGACAGAAAAGCAACAAAATACACAACATTACAAGTGATAGATATATGTATATATATATATTATAATAATTTATATACACACACAACACACACTTGATTTATGACTGAACAGGTCTTGTATATCAGTGGGAAGAAAGAATTATGTTGATTTATGAAAAATAATTTTAAAAAACAAAATAAAATTTTATTTTAACTGTCCCAAAAATAAATACTAGGAAAATGAAGAAAAAACAGACAAATATCTTCAAAGAATAAAATATAAGAGAATGTCTGCAACTTTTAAGTAATGACAAATTTATTAATATATAGGAATATAATCTTTAAAAGGAGATAATGTATACACTTGATCTAAAGAGTAAAACTTCATAAACTAAAAATATAGAAAATAAAAATAAATTACACTGTGAAAAGTTGTTTCATATACACATAAGTATACACATATATGTGTATCTATACATAAAGACTCATGCGTAAATAAAGTGTTCTCAAAAATAAAAACCTTTACAGATTAATATACAGCAGCAGCAGTACAAATGAAAGCAGGGAGAGCACTTGCCCATGCTCTTCAGACTCCCAGCTCCATCCCTGGCCTATGCCTCAGAACTTAGCTACACTCTTGAGATTTATTGATGAACTTCAAAGAGATTTATTTCTGCATATTGTCATCTATCAAGAGCTACTTATAAATTACATTTGTGAAATTTAAGTAATATTTCAATTAAAACAATGATAGATCAATTATATCCTAACATATCTGTCGTAATTTTATGAAAATCACTATTTTTCATAATGAAGAGAGAGGAGTGACTTTTTTTTTTTTATTTTGTAAGCTTGCTCTCTGTTCCTCCTTCCTTCCCTCCCTCCCTCCCTGCTTCCCTCCCTCCCTTCCTCCCTTCCTCTGAAACATGACCTCACTAGGTGACTCAAGCTGGCCCATTACAGTAGTTCTTGCTTCCAGCAGTGTTTTGGTTTTGTTATCTGTGTCTTGTTAGGATGGCCTCACTCACTACGTATGGCTGTTAGGATGAATCCAAACAGAGGATGATCTTTAATTTCTGACGAAATTAAATTAAATTCCTGCCTCCATTTCCTGTGTGAGGAGATTACAGACATGCAAGGCTATCTCCAGTTTATGGTTCCTGTGGAGCTGGGGATGGAGCTCAAGGCTTACTGCATGCCAGGCAAGCACCAAACTAACCAAGCCACTGCCTCAGACATCCATCCAAATATTTCAGTTTGACTCTCTCTCATCCAACTTCGAGAAATCTTGCTTTTCTTGTTTGGACTTGGCTCACATGGATTGCTGACTGTAGAGCATCTTCCGAGGCTTAACGGTCCACACTGCTCATTATTTTGCAGGCATCTTGAACTTGGTCTTTTTGCTAGAAGGTGCTTTGACTCAAAAACCAGCTTTCCTCTTCCTCGTAAGAGTGATGTCATTCTAACTGAAGTCATAGTAAAAGCATTAAATAGAAACATCCAGGCTTGTCTTTTCTATCCCAGTGCTTCTTCAATGGATCACAGTTTCAGAACGTACTGATTTTTAAAACTCTTGCAACTTTTCATGTGCCATTTTGCTATTTGCTATTTTTTTTCATGTTCGTCCTAATTTTAAAACAATACTAAACAATGGTTAAAAAAAAATCAAAAGCCACATTGTAATACAGAACTTTTCTAACCTAATTATGATGGTCACCATTTATAATTTTATTTAGAATAATTATGAAATCATTTAGATAATTAAAAATTTCCCTTTTAAGCCTGAAGGTTGTTTTATTAAAGTTATTCTTGATAATAATCTTCTCAAGGCCTTATGCAGATTAAGTGCTATGAATCTTTGTGTTCTCATCCTGACGCAGGGTAATTAGGGCTGTTAATTACTTCATTATAATTATAATAATTTTTAATGCAAGAAGATGTTTGCTTCTATACTTGAGACTGCTTTAACCAGTGAATGCAAGGTTTTCATATTTTTGTCTCTATTTTCATGTCGGCTTTAACTTTTTATTGCTGTTAACATACCATTATCTAGGACAAATTCTTCGATGTGCTATACTGAAAAGACTAGCTAAACATCTATCCTTGGTCAAAGTATCTGTAGAATGGGTTCTGAGTGAAGTCCTTACTCAAAGCACTTGGGTCTCAGTGCAAACTTTTTGATGTTCCTGTCATGTCGTAAAGCTTTAAAACTTTTAATTATATTTAAGCAAACACTGGGTCCTGTATGGTTAGGAAGGAAAGCTTGCTGTGAGAAAGTACCCAAAATGATGTCAGCTTACCTTAGTATTGCTCTCTGATTCAGTCACCACAAGGTTTACATTCTCTGCCCTATTGCAATTTTGGCTTTGAGTTTTATTAAATCCTTTCTAGATTATGTGTAATATCTGTTGGAAAGGCTTGTTTACGAAGCACAGTTGTCATCTTATCTTTCCCCATGTGATGGCTTTTTCTTTAGTCATCTGTGAGGCTGCTGCCAGAGGTTCTAACATCAGGTGGGATATTCTGTTCTTTCAAGATTGAGCTCTGGACATCTTCCTGTGAATGTTCAATAGTGTAACTGCACAGAGTTTGGGAACATATGAGTATTGAAAACACTTTCTTCAGAAATGTTACTGAAGCCGTAGGAGTGACTGTGTAGATGCCAGGAAATCAGAAAGGGACTGTGAAAGGGAAAAAAGAAGCTTTAATGGAAATGGTTAGGGAAGGCTATAGGCCACTCGTGATATAAAAGTGAAAGGAGGAATGGGGGTGGGCAAGAAGTATTTAAATATTTAAATGAAAAAGGTAGGCAGGGAGGTGGAGGGGAGGGGAAGCCACAGCCAGAGTAACAAAATTCAGTATATATGAGATGATGTAAGGAAGTCTGTGACTTTGCATATTCAAAAAAGTGAAAGAAAGAGAGAAAAAATAAGATGAGGAGGAAAGAAAGGAGGGAAGGAAGAAAGAAAATTGGTTTCCTATATGACCAAGGTGTGGCTCAATGGTAGTGTGTTTGCTTAGCATATGAAAAACTCTTGAATCAATCCCCAGCAGTGGAAAAATAAAAGTTAAAAACGTTCCTGAAGAGCTGTATCATTGGATTCAAGTCATCATACGGATAATATAGGGAGAGTGAGTTACCAGGATTCATGGAGCAGGATCGGATTACCAGGAACATAAGAGTGGATTCCCTCCTGCCGCAAACAAACTGCATTCGTGTGGATATTTTTTTTCATTCAACTTAATTGGCTATTCCAAAGAATTTTTTTTTTTCCTATTCTTGACGATTGGAGCCCTTAAGATGCACGATGGAACTGTGTTTTGTATTTTTTGGTAAAAAAGGGAAAGCGAGGACCTAGAGATTACGCTGGAGCAGTCTCTTGGAAGGATTCAGCACGAGTAGATGGTAAACATTTAAAGGGGAAAAGGGGGGTTTGTTTAAAATAGTACGTCAGTAAGTCACTTCTAAATTTAAAAATTGGAGTTGAAGAATAAGTAGGTTTCCAATTGGTTATTGCTGATTTTCTTTGAAAAATAAACATTCAAAAACAAAGTTCCTGAAGGTTGTGGGCTCTGCTGTGTGTTTGTTCCCATTGGCCACAGTCCCTGTGGTGACTAGGGTCAAGAGACCTTGAACTCTTGACACAACCATTTCTTCTCTTTCTTTGTCTTCAAAGCAAAGGCCTATCAGACAAAAGCCATCTTCAACTGTCTATCTCTTTTTCTGTGGACTTATTGTTAATGGTTTAATTATTTGATAATAAAGGACTACTTGAAAACTTAGAAATGCCCATTGTCTGTATCACAAAATAAAGAAAATTAAAACCTTGTTCTATTGAATTTCCTAATTTTCTCATCATGGCCCTATTGAAACTCTCCTTTGCATCTGGTTGTCCAAGAATGTGTCCTTGTTGATTCCATCTCTGGTAGGACTCTGTATGAAGTGGCCCACTGTTAATTTAATTATACACTGACAAAGTCACCTTCTCATTGAACCCTATCATGGATTTTCTTAGCTCACGCTAGACTCCATGTTCTCTAATTGCTCCCAGCATCCTTACCATTCACTTAGATTGTGCATACTATTTTGTGTCCCCCCGACCCGATGAGAGTGATCCCTGGATAATTTGTGTATCCATTATACTTGGCACAATGTTTATGTACAGAATTCAAGTACTGTCATAGTGGGCTGTTGGTAAGGAAGTGGTGGATGGGTTAATTAAGAGTACTTGTCCTTACTCTACGTGCTACTCTTTCGTCATGACAGTCAGTGTGAATTTCCTTTTGGCAAGGCCCTTATAGCCAGACTACTATGAGTACAACATCTCTACCAGGAAAGCAAAAGAGAGACTGGAAGCCAAAACTCAAGGAATTCTGGCCAAAGACATAAACAGCCAAATTCACACAGAAGTGAATTCCTAGAAGCAATTTGCATTGATTGTGTTTCGGTCCAACTAGGCATCGATGAACGGATGAGGTAAGATTGTCACTATAGACTGTCAGCTTAAAATACAAGTGTGTAAGTGTTGGCTAAACTCACCTGGATTATTGTTTCAGCTGTAGTTCTTTTGGAAAACCATAATTCATTTTCTATAATATTTTATAGAATGCTTATATTGATTTAGTATCAGAAAATATTTCTAATTACTGAACATTTCTTCTGGTAGGATTTTGGCTGAAGCTACTGTGTTGAAGGAATTTTTAAAAATATAAATGTCATAGTACAGTGATTAAAGTAAGAAGTCTATAAAGACAGTTTTTTTTTAAAGATTTATTTATTTTATGTACATGAATACACTGTAGCTGGTCTTCAGACACACCAGCAGAGGGCATCAGATCTCATTATAGATGGTTATGAGCCACCATGTAGTTGCTGGGAATTGAATTCAGGACTTCTGGAAGAGCAGTCAGTGCTCTTAACCACTGGGCCATCTCTCTAGCCCCTCGAAACAGCTTTTTAAAAAATGGCCAGAAATCCTGGCCTAAGTAGGGCTAAGGTTATTTGCCCCTATAGTTGTCTATCAGTGCATCATCAAAAAAACACTAACTGCATCCTAAGCAGTCAGAAGATGAAAATAAATATAGCCCCTAACATTGTAAGAAGTTTGCAAAATTAGCTTAGGCTAGACAAAATCCCAGCATGAAGATGGCAAGGGTGAGCATGAAATTCTTCCACTCTTGGTGCTTTGGCATTTCATAGTGGTTGGAACAGTTAGTTCTCTTTAGTGGTGTGACCTCTGGCAGGAAATCCATATGGCAGGGCAGGTCCCAGTCCCATGAGTAGGTGGACAACACAACCTAGATTTTATAGGCTTAAAAAAAGAGAGAAAAATCAAAGTTGCGTGAATAAGGGCCTAAGGGCAAAGAGGGATCTAGGAGGAGCTGTGGAAAAAGGAGAATATGAACAGAATACACTGTATAAGATCCCAGTGGATTAATACAAATATTATTTAAAAATGAAGTTTGCAGTTATAGGTGGAAAATATGAGTTACTCATACAAATATTAATTAATGATAGAATAAAATAGTATGTCATTATTTGTCAATGAATGATGCAAAAAAATATTGCTATGAGAATAGGAAAGCGTTCCTTTTGGTCAGGATGACTGCTGGATGTCTAAGGAGTAAGCGCTGGGTTATAATTGAAGAATAGATGGGTTATGGGTAAGGGAAAGAGAGAAAAGATTTTCCTGCTGGAAACAAGAATCTTAATTTGAATATGGCTATGGAATCAAAGCCATTTTTTTGGCAAAACATTGGCAAATTATTATCTTTTTAGGGAGGTGAAAAATGATAGATTAAATTAGAACAGGAATTTGGGTTCAGTCTGTGGAAGAGTGTAAATACCAGGTTTACAGCTAAGGAATTACCTCATGGTGATGATCCAACATGGAAGATTTGGGTACGAACAAAAGGATTGGTCCAAGTTGAGTTTTTGGAAACCTTGTCAGATATGCACTACTTAGAAAGGAAGATCATCACACAGGGTGATTAAAAGATGTCTTTTTTTTTTTTTTTTTTTTTTTTTTTGGTTTCTCGAGACAGGGTTTCTCTGTGTAGTCCTGGCTGTCCTGGAACTCACTCTGTAGACCAGGCTGGCCTCGAACTCAGAAATCCACCTGCCTCTGCCTCCCCAAGTGCTGGGATTAAAGGTGTGCGCCACCACCGCCCAGCTCAAAAGATGTCTACTGAGAAAAATACTGTCTTCCTTAGGAATGCTAACCTTACCAGTGGCCATCTTCCTGTAACATTATTTGGTACCCAGCCTCCCACATGGTCTCCCCCCACCCCATGTTCTCTTTTGATAGTCATGCTTTTGTATACACTTCTTTATTCTGTACTAGTGCTGGTTGGTGGGATGCATGAGTGGAGTGTATAGCAGGAATGATGGTATGCTATAAAACTGGTAGGCAGGGAAAGACTGGCAGATTCCAAAAGAGAATCAGCAACACGTGATCACTGGTTAGTTTTAGGTGTAGGAGAACACGAAGACTTTAGCTTGCCACACCAATTACACACATAATAGATGTAACCATGCCTGGGAGGAAGTTGTTCATGCTGTCATTGTGAGAAATGGTTAAGTGAGATACACAATACAGGTTTACATTGAGACTTGAAAAAGCAACATTAGAAATAATTAGGAATAGTGAGTTACATTTAATTTCCTTGATGTTGGAAACTCAGATAGTTTTGTAGCATCAAAGGCATAATAAGCTGCAAAAGACTTGATTATTCAATCTCAACTCTAGGCTTAGATTTTTAACAACATTCTTTAAAAGGGTTCTCAAATGCTTCGACTCCCCTGCTAGCCAATCATCCAAAGGTAGGGGAGAAAAGATGGTAAATAGCACAAGGGATGTAGATCTGCTTAAAAGTAGTTCTTTGGTGGTGACTCCAATCTCTGTTTGGGACACCAGCAGTTCAGTTCACTAGTGTCAGGATACCAACAGTCCAGTTTAAATCAGTATGCATTGAATCAGCATGATCCAGCAGAAACCACCAGGCCTAGGGAGAGACCAGGACCAGCCATATGCCAGGAGTTCTCTGCCATACCTCTCTCAACCAAGTGGAGATTAACAAAGCCTCGAGACCAATGAACAGCTGCACAGCCAGTTATGCAAACGCCCTGTCGATTGAGTCCTATTTATACTCTCTCCAAACATCACATGTTCTCTTAAGCAAAATATCACGTGAATCTGCCTCAGCAAAACATCACGTGAGTCAGTATCACATGACACAACCAGAAATTTGCACTTCACTCAGCTAGTTAATATACAAAGATACACACACACACACACACACACACACACACACACACACACACCAGAGGAATCAGGGTGGGGATGCTCAAAGTAATGGAGGCAGTGGCCCAAAGTCTGCTAGTGTAAGCATGTTGATGTATTCCTCTCTGTTTTTCGCTTGCTGTTTAGATGGATTCTAATCTCTGTTTGCGCAGTCCCAGCTTCCCTGGAAATAAGGTCAGGGGATTTGTGGTCATTTCATCTCTCATCCTTGCAAATTACTTCAGATCCGTGCTCAAATGATTCTAGGCTATGTGATGCTGGCTGACTCACAAACAGACATTTCTTCAGTAAACCGACAAATCCACAGGCAAATGCTTTAAGCCCCGAAAAACATCTCTCCTTACATTACTCAATATATTTGAATTCTCCTTATTTTTCTTTTTAATCATCATTTATTCCTTGTGTATAAAAAAACAATATTAAGTAGATTAGCAACAACAAAAGCCTTCATTTTATTTAATACAATAGTGAAGCATAACACAGTTTTACTTGGAGAAAACAGAAAATGTAACAACAGACCAAGTAATAAGCAATTGCATGGATGCCTTTTAGCTCATAAACTTAAATACTAATTCTTAATATTTTTGCATCTTGTTTCAATAAACATAAGTAATAAATTACTTTTAATATCATTATCCAAGTCATGCTTTTTGATGTTTTTATTAAAGTTTCATTAAAATTCAGTGCGTGTGTAAAAGGGGTTTGTGGGCTGGAACAATGTAATATCCTTCTCTCTGAAGTGTCTTATTCATATGAGGCCAAATCTTGATATTCAATAGGGTTTTGCAACACAGCAAACACGGAAGTGGGACAAAGCAAAGAAAATCCTTCCACCAGATCCACGTCTCTTCTCAGCTTCCCCCACACTCTTACCATCTTGGATTCACTTTGTACGTTTTCTCTTCAAACCTGGAAAAATCTCTTTGGGTTGCTGTATTTGCTAGTTGCCTGCCTTAGATACCTGCCCTTGTTTTCCTTTGTATATAGTTAACCTTTTCATGAAAGCAGAGACTTCTCCAAAAACATTTGTTTTGGCAATGGTGAAAAAAAATCTCGAGAAAACATTGGCCGTTTCAGTGATTTTCTGGAACCACACTGTGGAGATTCCCCATTACTTGAAAAAAATATTTAAAATAAAATTTTTTTTTCCTGCCACCTAGAAATGTCAAAAAGAGCAAGTTGGTATAATAACCAAGCATACGTTGTTTGATAAAACTCAGGGAATTCCTGCTTGGCCATTTTTTTAGCTACACTACACCTAGCTGGAGGGGTGGGGTGGCTGTTGGGCTTATTAGTTCTGTCTGCATGAGTAAATGCTAGCCAACAGTGTCAGGAGGCAACAGGCTTCAATAAGATGCTCACTTCTGTTGGGGACCCTGGACCACCATCCTAGCTTATAAAAATTGTAAACTGCTTTTATGAGGAACTGCCTCCTCTGGGAAAAAACCTGACCTTTGACTAAAGAAGATTCCTTGCTCTGTCAAGAGATAAGCCCAGGGAGCTACCCATTGTTCCAAGAGAACCTCAGAGAGTCTCCTGCAGTTAATCAGTAGCAGGTTAGAAAGATAGGCTCCCTCAGATCTCACGTCTCAGTAAACTTAAAGAAGTAACTTTAAGTAATTAACTCAGTAAACTTAAAGTCTGGCATTTCCTGGGAGCTGGAGTGATGGCTCAGCTATTAACAACATGAACTGCTCTTCCAGAAGACCTTCGTCCCCCCTTCCCCCTTCCCCAAGTCTATATATTGAAAATCGCCCTTGCATTAAAGGAGACCTTGACAAAATTCCTGCAGGGTCTGCATTTTCTCTCTCGGCCCATGTTTCCTTTCAGGTGACAGTCCACTCTGACAACCCACGAATAACTGGACCCGCAGGTCGGGTCACACTTCCCCACTGTTCCTCCCTCTGGCCTCTCTCTTGTTGAAGATTCTTTTAAAGATACTGGAGAGGATATTCTCTTTCAGGTTAAAGGGAAATGGCAAAGTGGGAGGCAAAATGCAGCAGTAATCTGGATTTTCTTGAAGACAATGCATATTTGTCTTTTATTCTTTTATTCCACCAGAAGGGAGAAATAGATCTCACTGTAACAGAAGAGATTAAGTGACGCCTTTGGTTAAGTGTACTTCTTTTGCCATGTTAAGGAGAAGATTCCCAAACACTCCTTTGTGCAAGCTTGCTTTGTTTGTATAATTATTTGTTTTGCTTCTCCTAGTGCTTTATTTTTTCTTTGGTATGACTTGACTTGTTCAATAAGAGTATAACTTAATAAAGAAATTCCAGTTTTCGTGTTACAAGTCTGGTTGCCCTACTTTAAAATTATATGTTGACTTATGAGAATCACATATTTGGTTGCCACAGTGTTGAGAGGGTTGTTTGGGCAGAGACAGTTGTTTGAGAATAGAGGCTTGCTGGATTTCTTCTAGCTTACATTTTCATTGTAAAGAGCTGTTAGGCCATTGTTACCCCACTAGAGATGCACAAATACCAAATGTCATGAAAACCTGAAGTCATTTCATCTTGTATATTAGTCTTATTTTCTGAAAAGGACAAGTAAGACTGATTTTGTCATAACTGTTATGAGAAAGGAAGTGTGGTTACTGTCTCATCTAACAATCAGCTATGGAAAGTCAAAGATACTTGATTTGTGTTATATATGTGAAGGCAATGCGTTGATTCTTTAGACTATGTAATGCAGATTTAGAAAACCCTCCTATGTGAAAAATATAGGTATTAACAGGATAGTTTTTCACTGAACATCAGTTTTTCAAAACATCGAATACATTCCAGATTTATTTATCCATATATTAAACTACAAAATTTACCAAGTAAAAATGGTACTCTTAGCTTGAAAGTGTGTCTCTCTATTGGACCAGACCATGCATTTTTAGTAATTATTCAAGGGTTGCTTTTGAAGAGAAACTATTGCCAGACTTGTTGCTTAGATTTTATCCCAAAGCCTGAGGTTCTAAAAATGGGAATGGTGCTCAAGGTGGGTCAGGAAGTGTGGGTGATGACTAAAAGATGCCAGACCATCAGACCTCCCTTTCTGTGCCACTAGAAGGAAGAGGGTTGCCTCGCAGTGCTCATTAGCAGTTATTGAACAACGCCTGGGCATGGGTTTTCACATGGCACCTCCCCAGCCCTGTACACACCCAATCCCTTTGGTGACCTGAAGCAGTCTTGGATTTTACTGCCCGTGACCTGTGAGACCATAAAGCCAGGATTAAGGGCTTCTGCAGAAGGTGAAGCAATTGTCCTGTTTTGAGTCTTTGGGGTCATTTCCCACCTTTCTAGGGGCAGAGATGCCCATCCTTCTACAGTGCCACAAAGGCAAGTCTGTAGAAAGAGCTCTCCACATGACATCAATGCTGGCTACAGAGTCAGGAGCCCTGGATTCGTCTCCAACAATGTGTGTTTATGACTCCGGGAAAGTCTCCTCTTCTTGGTCAGTGTCGTCTATAAAACGAGCCTATATGAGAACTTAATAAACAAAGTGATGCTGTGTGGAGTTTACAGAAATTACATTGGACCATAGATGCATCGGTGTTAGAATGCCATCTTAACTCCGCTTATGAGACATGGATGCCAGACAGGTTTCAATAGTTGGATGATGATGCTTTGGCGTCAGTCCATTTATAGCTGGGGCCAGGAATATAATTACTTTATTCCTTTCAAACATGAAGGTTTATGAGGAAAGTGAGAACTTTGTATCCTTAGCCCAGTGTTAATGTCATCCCTTCTAGCGATTCTCTCTACCACTTACCTTGCTTTGGCAAACACATTTTTAGTAACTTACATTGCCATTTACTTTCTGTCCTCAGAGACTTGGAGTATGCCTCCCCACTCCACCTCCCATCCAATCAGACTGACCCATCTGTGTCTTCTCAATGATGAAGGGTTTTGAGATTTTTCTTTTTATCTTTGGTCCCTGAACTTTTTTTTTTCATTTTTTATTGGTTATTTTATTTACTCACATTTCAAATGTTATCCCCCTTCCCAGTTTCCCCTCCACAAGTTCCCATATCCCCTCCCTCCTCCCTTGCCTCTATGAGGGTGCTCCCCCACCCTCCCTGCCCTGGTATTCCCCTACATTGGGTCATCGAGCCTCCACAAAGGACCAAGGGGCTCCCCTCCCAGTGATGCCTGATAAGGCCATCCTCTGCTACATATCCAGCTGGAGCCATGGGTCCCTCCATGTGTACTCTTTAGTTGGTGGTTTAGTCCTTGGGAGCTCTGGGGGCTGGGGGGGGCGGTTCTGGTTGGTTGATATTGTTTTTTCCTATGAGGTTGCAATCCCCTTAGGCTCCTACAATCCTTGCCCTAACTCCTCCACTGGGGACCCCATGCTCAGTCCAATATTTGGCTGCATACATCCGCATCTGTATTGGTCAGGATCTGACAGAGCCTCTCAGGGGACAGCCATACCAGGCTTCTGTCAGTAAGCACTTCTTGGCATTATCAATAGTGTCTGGGTTTGGTGTCAGCATATGAGAAAACTGCAGTTGAGTCCTTAAGATCCATAAGTTTATCAAGAGCTGTGTGTACCCTAGAATTAAGTACATTTGTTAATATTTAACGTTTTTCTCCTCTGTGAATGAATCTTTGGTGTAAATAGCCAATTATAATACCCTAATTCATAGCAAATTGGCCATATGGCTCTTGTTTCATTAATTTCTTTTTAGAATATTCATGTCTAATTTGTATTCTAAACACCGCTTCTATTTAAGATGTTTTTTATGTGTTACGTATATGTGCTATTGTTTTAAAAGTTTTTATTTATTTATTTATTTATTTATTTATTTATTTATTTATTTATGTGTGCCTCTGTGTGTCTGCCACATGCATGCACACATATGGGCAGCTGTGGAGGCTAGAAGACAGTAGTAGATTCCCTGGAGCTAGAGTTACAGGTGGACGTGAGCCTCCTGAGGAGGTGCTGGACATGAAACTGAGGTCTTCTGGAAGAAGAGCAAGGGTTCTTAATCTTTGAGTTATCTCTCTAGCACTAAAAGTAATTATAGTTATTTACTTACTTGAGGCAGTCAGAGGACAACTTACAAGAATTGAATCTCTCCTACCTTGTGGGTCCCAGGGATTGAACTCCAGTCTTCAGGCTTAGAAGCAAATGCCTTACCCACTGAGCCATCTTGCTGGCACGTAAATGTGTATATACTCGTATATGCCAAATGATCTTTCACTTTAAACATTAGACAAATAAAATAGTATTGTTACTTAGCATCTACATGGCAAATAAAAAAATACTTGCCAATAATTTTTTTGATTCTGAAAGATTCCGATAATTCAAAATAAGATTTGAGTCAACACAGTTATTTTTTAAATCCCTCCAAATAAATGTTTTGCTTAATATTTTATTCTGTGGTCTCATTGGTCTGCTGTAATTTTTTACTCATTCTGTTGTTTGAATCAGATTATCCTGACTGATACTATTAAATTTCTGAGTCTTTAGTAATGATGTGTTCTGTCATTGACTAGATTCTATTTCTTTGGTCAACTGAAAATTCACACTCACTTGTCTGTTAATTATTTCCTTTTCCCTTTCCCATGGAACTGGCATTTATTTGAGTTTTATAAAGAAAAATGGAGGCAGCTTCCTTTTAATAGCTGAAATGGTCTAGGGTTTTTTTTTTATTATTTTTTATTTTTTTAGCAACAACAACAATGTTGCATTTCCATTTTATAATTAAGAACTTTTAAAAATATTCTTATTGGTTATTTTATTTATTTACATTTCAAATATTGTCCCCCTTCCCAGTTTCCCCTCAGCAAAGCCCCTATCCCATCTTGCCTCCGGACTGCTTCTATGAGGGTACTCCCCCAACCACTCACTCACACCCACCTCACTGCCTTAGCATTCCCCATTGTTAGGGCATCGAGCTTCCACAGGACCAAGGATCTCCACTTCCATTGTGTGGGAAAAACTGGGGGGCCGCAATAGCAGGCCCCAGGCCCATGAGGCAGCGGCCCGGGACCTGCGAGGTGGAGGCTGCCTGGAGGCCTCCAGGCAGCCTGTCTCACATACCGGAAAAAGGTCCCAGGTTCCAGTGGCTGGAGGCTTCAATGACACGAGGAATCCTTGGTTCCAAAAGGCTTTATTGTCATGGTGGATGGTAAATGGATCTGGATGTACCCCCCCCAAACTCAGGGCAGACCTGGGTTAAGTAGGGAGGGAGAAAGGGGGAGGTTCTGGGAAGGAATGCTTAACGGGCTCCACCCTCTGACCTTCATTAGTATGTAAATCTCTAGGGCTTGAGGCCTGTAGTCACACCCTCTACCTGTGCACTTTGGGAGGGGCTGTAATGGTCTATGTGACTGAACAATGTAGGTTCTTGGAGACTGGACTGCTTTTCAGGACCCTGAGTTCTGGGGGTGTGGCCGAACTCCTGCCCTTTCTCCCTTGAAGTCTCGGGGTTCTAGGCCCATGCCCAGCCAAGAACCAGGATACCCTTATGCAGTCCCACACCATTGATGCCAGATAAGGCCATTGTCTGCTACATATGCAGCTGGAGCCATGGGTCCTTCCATGTGTACTCTGTGGTTTATGGTTTAGTCCTTGGGAGATTTCAGGTGTGTGGGGGGTCTGGTAGTTGATATTGTTGTGTTTCCATGGGGTTGCAAACCCCTTTAGCTCCTTCAGTCTTCCCCTTAACTCCTCCATTGGGGTTCTCTGGCTCAGTCTGGTACTTGACTTCAAGCATCCACATCTGTATTGGTCAGGCTCTGGCAGAGCCTCTCAGGGGACAGCCATACCAGGCTCCTGACAACTAGCACTTCTTGGCATCAGCAATAGTGTCTGGGTTCGGTGTCTGCAGATGGGATAGATCTCTAGGTGGGGCGATCTCTGGATGGCCTTTCCCTCAGTCTCTACTCTTTGTCCCCGCATTTCTTTTAGACAGGAGTGATTCTGAATTAATATTTTTGAGGTGGGTGGGTGGCAACATCCTTCAACTGGGAGTCATGTCTAACCTCTGGATATGGTCTCTACAGGTTCTCTCCCCTTTGTTGGGTATTTCAGCTAATGTCATTCCCATTGGGTCTCTTGCTTTCCTGGCATCTGGGACTTTCTAGTGGCTACCCCTAGTTCCCCATCCTCAACTGCTACACACCTCCATTCAATTCCCTAACCCTCTGTATTTCTCCCTCCCCCCTGTCTCCTCCAACACCTGAACCTGCCTTTCTTTTTCCCTCCCCCTCTTTTCATCCTCCCAGGTCCCTCCCTCCCTCTACCTCCCATGATTATTTTGTTCCCCCTTCTAAGTGGGACAGAAGCATACACACTTTGGTCTTCCTTCTTCTTGAGCTTCATATGGTCTGTTAGTTGTATCTTGGATATTCTGAAATTTTTTGCTAATATCCACTTATTAGTGAGTACATACTATGTGTGTTCTTTTGTGTCTGGGTTACATCACTCAGGATGATATTTTCTAGTTCCATCTATTTGCCTGTGAGCTTCATTGTTTTTAATAGCTGAGTAGCACCCCATTGTGTAAAAGTAGCACATTTTCTGACCCATTCCTCTTTGTTTCCAGCTTCTGACTATTATAAATAAGGCTGCTATGAACATAGTGGAGCATGTGTTCTTGTTATATGCTGGAGCATCTTTTGGGTATATACCAGGAGTGGTATAGCTGGGTTCTCAGGTAGTATTATTCTCCTTTAAAATAAAGCTGATGCATATTACAGATACCACAGCTGGCGGCTACATGAGTGTCCTTTATATGAACCTGCTCTCAGCTCACCCAACGTCATATGTGGGCAGCACTAATCTAGGCTGTGATGATAGGAGTCTTTGCTTTTGTTTTCCTAGTGCTATGAACTGAACACAGGTCCTCCAGCACACTAGATGGACTTTCTTGTATAAGTATTTAAATGACCTGTTTTTAAATTTATTCTCAATAACTCCATATTTCTGTCTTCTAATTGAGAGGGGACACAAGAGAAGGTGGGGGAAAGTTAACCAATGAGTTCTAAGCTGGAGTTAGAAGCAAGAAGTTCCGTGAGGTACTGCAGAGTAGGGTAACTAGATGGCAGCTATGTGTGGTGTATCTCACAAAACTAGAAGAGATAATGCAAATGAATAGGTAAACTTAATCTGATTATTATACAATATATATGTGTGTGTATACTCGTGCCACATGATGCCTGGTTAATATTTGCAGTTTTGTATTCTACCTATCAATTAAAATAAATTTAATTTGGAGGCTAGGAAAAACCTCAATCAATAAAATTTTTACTACACAGTATGAGGTCCTGAGTCCAGTTCTCAGCACACACAGAAAGCTGGGTCCTGTAGTGTGTGCCTATGACTTTAACATTAGGGAAGTAGAAATATGTAGATCCATGGAGCTCTCTGGCCAGTCACCTTAGCCGCTTGTTACATTCCAGAATCAGTGAGAGATCTTTCCAAAACAAAACAAAACAAAACAAAACAAAACAAAACGAAACAAAAACAACTCCAAAACAACCAAGACAAATGGCTTCTGAGGAATAACATCCAAAGTTGACCACTGGTCTCTACATACACTTGCCCACATGTGCAGACATACCTGAACACAAATGTACCCATACCCACACAGGAACATTGATACCTATACTCATACAAAATAAATAAATCCATTCTGAAAAAGAGGAAAAAGGTGTGTGCAATCATTGTTTTTCAACTAATGAAGTTAATGAAGTCATATTAACATCTTCCACAAACAACTGCAGCATATTCCAAAACCCCATAAAATCTAAATGAGCAATGGAACACTCCAAAGAGTTTCTTCACACAGTTCTCGGAAGTGACAACATTTCTGGTCCATGAGGAAGTTGAGCATTGTCAATGATGATTTGGATTTTTTTTTTTTTCCTACAACAGGTCCTAACCACTTCCTTCATTATTTTTGTGGAGTTTGGCCTCTGGTACTGCCAGGAAACAACCATGGTTACCCAACCCTTGTTCTGTACAGGGCCAGATAGTAAATATTATAAGCTTGTGGACTTGTAACACTGTGTTTGAACAGCAACTATATAATTTGCCTTTATAGAGTAGACCAGTTATAAATCAAAGATAATAACAAATGGAAAGTGGCTGGCTTCCAACAGTTTTCACTTAGAGACACAAGCAGTGGGTCAGGTGTGGTCTATTTCAGAGACCAGCAGTTCTCAAAATTATACATCAGAATCTGTGAAAGGACTTGAGAGACATAGTTTGCTTTCTCCCCCTTCAGTTTTCCAACCAGTAGGTCTGGGATGATGGTGCATTAACTTTTCCTGGGAAGATTCAGAGGAACATCTTCCAGGTAGGCACCATCAACATACCAAAGTACAGTCAATGAAACGAATAGTTCTCACCTGAACAGAACAAAAGATGTAGTTGATTCTGGAGTCGAAGATGATTATTCATGGCCCAGGAAGCATATATTTAGGTTTTCCTAAAGGCCACATTCCAACAAGGAAGCAAATTCCTGAAGGTTTTTTTTTTTTTTTTTTTTAATATATAGAAACAGACTAAAGAAGGCCATAAAAGAAGACACTTTTCAAATCCACCAGTTGAACCATCAGATAGGTAGGTGATAGCAAAGTCAGGCAAAGAAACCACTACGGCAGGCCTCAGATGTTATCTGATGACAGCATTAGATTTGGGTTGGTAGAAAGCAAATGGTGTGCTGAAGTGAAACATTCCAAAGAGTTTCACCTGATAGTCGTAAGGATGGGCAGAGAAGACCTAAGGGGGCCAAAGATAGCCCAAGACAAGTTATCATTAGGTATTCAAGGAGATCCTCCTTAGAGCCATCCTTGGGATCCTGAAATGAGATTGAACTTTGAATATAGGGCATAGATGTGTGCATTTCAGTATTCTAGAAGAAGGTGTGTTTCTACCCACGCATTAGTAGGGTTCCAGTCTCATCCTGCGAGGCTGTTAGAACTGTGGAACATCTCTTTCCTGGGAGACAAGTTCCCCTCTGTCCAGTGCCTTTTTTTTTTTTCTCTCCTAGCATGAGATTCCTGGGAAAATTCCCACATCTGTGTGGTCTGTTGTTTCAACAATCTGATAGTCAGATTGAGAGACATAAATGACAAATGTCTCTTTAGAATATCTTTCTTTCTGCTAGGCCAGTTCCAGTATTATGTAATGGGATTTACATCTGTGAAGAATAGCTTTAGTTGCTGGGTGGAAAATATTCTGTGAGAGTAGGTAAAGGTCACCAGAAGTGGAGAGGGTAAGAATTGATAGGTCAGATGTAGTTCAGTGGTTTTCACCAAGATGACTTTTGTGATGAGACTTGGAGAGGTCACTGTAAGTGTAAGACATGCCAACATAAAGGCAAGTGATGTAAGAGAGCTAATTACCTGATAATTGAGGCGTAGGTTGGAAGCAGATTTATTTTGATGGTCTAGACGATAGAATTTGCTGACAAACTGCTTCAGGGTATGATATAAAGAACAATTTGTTAAAGCGCCTGTCTCCAGCAACTAACTGAAAAGGGGAAGGAAATGAAGTTTTGCCTTTAGCTTTTTAGAATTGAACTGTTTTTTTTTTTTTTTTTTCAGATACTTAAGACATGTCAAGAAGGCAGAACTAGGAGATAGATCCGACGTAAAGGTGCTAGTCATGGAAGACTGCTGACGTGACTCATTCAGGTCGTCTGATCTGTACATGTGCACTGTGATATGACGACCCAACTCCCTTCCCCGAGTAAATACATAGTAAATGGAGAGAGAGAGGGAGGGAGGGAGAGAGACAGAGACAGAGACAGAGACAGAGAGAATGTAATAATAGTCTCCCTGTAATAGGAACTTAGGTGAGGGGCTGGGAACACTAATTTGAAATCATTAGCATGGTTTTCATGTTCTATATTTGTGTTATTTGGACCTAAAATTACCTATGTAATCTTTGCGGGCAAAAGTAGATATGAGGAAGATGTTGAGGGGTTGATCTTGCTAACATGGAGCTGATGGGTTCTGGGTTCAGTGAAGGAATTATTCTTCTGCCCTGTGCATGCTTTATGCTCCTGAAAGGTCATATTAATTATGATTTTGTTTGTCATTGGTATTTGGTTTTCTAGGTAGTTGGGAAAAGACGACAGATGGAAGCTTGGAGACACACAAGAACAGTCAGATGGATCAATGTGTATCAATCTAGTCAAGTTGCTGTTCTGTAGTTTGAGTGTAGCCTAGGTAATGGATTTAATCTTCCCTGGATTCCTGGAGAAGTAAGATTAACCAGGACATGGATTTTGTTCATCAAATCACACTTCCCAGACCAAAGGCAACCTCCCATGATGCGTCTCCTGTCACATGTTCTGGTGGACAGGTGGTGAGTGGTTAGCTGCTGTTTTTTTCGGAAAGCTCTACTCAGCAAACTGCTTAGGATGAGAAGTACTCAGCGCCTTTGGTTCTCAGCTACTCCTCTCATTGCTGTATTTGGAGGGAACATGGAACCGGAATTGTCACAGAGGCCTCAGAACAGGCATGAAAGACTTTTAAAAAAGGCAGAGCCCCTAGTTGTGAATGCCCAATACAACTTGCACTTTTCCTAACGCTGGTCTTTTGTTATGGATTTGTTTTAAAAAGTTCTTTATATTAAACAAGTGCAAACAAACTTATCTCTCAAGCTCTTAGGGTTTAGTTGTACTAATATTTATCTTTGGTAGTAGGATTTCAATTTACAAAATGAAGGTGTGCCAGAAAACATTCTCAGGTCCCAGTGCTTCATACACCAGTGATGCTGGCATCAACTCCTCCTCCGACCACTACCCATTTAACTGTCTGGTTCTCTGACTCTCAGAAGGTCTGGCAAAGTGCAGAAGGGAAGACCAGCTTCATGGAAACTCTTGGACTAACATGTCCTTCACATTTCAAGTCTGATGCCCTCTTTTTCCCTGTCTTCTTTCCAGTGCTAGACAGAAATGCACACTATTTGCTGAGGGGAGCCTAGTTTCACTAGAAGTCATGTCTCTAGGCAAGGTTCTTTTCCACTTCAGTGATGTTATAGCTCCAGGAAGGGAGCTTGTTCTTGGCTGGCTTCCAATGGGCAGCCCTGAACTATTCTGGTAATTGTCATTAGCCACAAAGAACAAGATCCCCTGAGCATTGGGAGTAGAAGACTTTACCTTTCAGTCATGTGGAATGGTTACAAGTCAGTGATTTCCTCAAGCTCGGGATTGTTTTCAAGAAGTCAATAGATTCAAGAGAAACTATTGGCTTTGAAGGGCCTCTCACAAATATCCTCAAAGCTGGCATCAAGAAGAGAGCCTCTCCACCATACCACAAGGACACGTGATTCACTATGTTTATAGCAGCCTTATTTGTAATAGCCAGAACTAAAAGCAAGCTAGATGTCCATCAACTGAAGAATGGTTTCAGAAAATGTAGTTCATTTACACAACAGAATACTATTCAGCTATTATAAACTAGGACATCATGAGTTTTGCAGGCAAATGATGGAACTAGAAGATATCATACTGAGTGAGGTAACTGAGACCCAAAAGAATATGCATGGTATGTATTCACTGATACATGGATATCAGCCAAAAAGTACAGAATACCCATGATACACCCCACAGGCCATAAGAAGTTAAACAAGAAGGAAGGCCCAAGTGAGGATGCTTCTATCCATCTTAGAAGGGGGAACAAAATAATCATGGGAGGCAGAGGGAGGGAGTGACTTAGGTGGGGGAGGGGAAGGGGAAGGGAAAAGGAGGGCAGGATGAGGTTTGGAGGGAGACAAGAGAGAAGCCCAGAGGGTCAGGAGAATAGATGGAATTATGATGCTGCTGAGGCTGGGGTCCAGGAGAACTTCTAGAAAGTTCCATAGACCTGAGATGTGAGAGGCTCCCAGGACCCAGTGGGGATAACATTAGCCAAAATACCCAATAGTGGGGAGATGGAACCTGAAGAGACCACCTCCAATAGGTAGATAGGGCCCCCAGTGGAGGGATGGGGTCACCAACCTACCTTTAAAACTTTTGACCCAGAATTGTTCCTGTCTAAAAGAAATACAGGGACAAAAATGGAGCAAAGATTGAAGGAAAGGCCATCCAGGGACTGGCCCAACTTGGGCTTTATCCCATGTGTAGGCATCAAACCTTGACACTATTACTAATTCTATGTTTTGCTTGCAGACAGGAACCTAGCATGGCTGTCCTCTGAGAGGCTCTGCTAGCAGCTGACTGAGACAGATGCAGATACTTACATCCACCATTGGACTGAGGTTGGGGACCTCTATGGAAGAGTTAAGGAGAGTATTGAAGGAGTTGAAGGGGATGACAACGCCATAGGAAGATCAACAGTATCAACTAACCTGCACCCCTGAGAGCTCCCAGAGTCTGAGCCACTAAGCAAAGAACATACGCAGGCTGGTCTGTGGTCCCTGGCACATGTGTAGCAGAGGACCACATTGTCTGACCTCAGTGGAAGAGGATGTGCCTAATCCTGTAGAGACTTGACGCTCCAGAGAAAGGGGAGAGGGATAGGGTGAAGAACTCTGGGAGGGGGTAGTGGGAGGGGGCAACATTTGGAATGTCAATAAAATAATTAATTAAAAAAAATCTCAGGTTACAAAACAATAAACAAACAAACAAAAACAAAACAAAAAGAAGAAAACCTCTAACTGAATACAACATCTAATTTTCTAATTTACTGGAAAATTTGTAACACCTTTTCTTTGAAGACAGGTTTTCAAATGAAATGGAGCTTTTACAATTTCTTTGGAAGAAAATTTGAAGAGTTATCGACACTACTGGAAGTTAGAGGAGTTGAGGGTGTGGCTCATTTGTAAAGCTCATGCCCAGCAAACTTGAAGGCCAGGGTTAGAGTCCCAGCACAGATTAAACTGGGTATGGCAACATAGGGTGCAATCACAGTACAACCACAGAGTCAGGAGGAGCAGAAGTTTAAGGGTATGGAGACAGTGGCCAGCCTGATCTGTAAGACTGTAAAACAAAAGCCATAAGGGAACTAGTCTGCCTCTCCCTTTTATCCTCTCCTGGAAACCATACAGAAAATATGATTGTAACTACACGGTACCTGGGTACCTGGAGTGGAACCTGGCCTGACCAGTTCACCACAACTGTTCCACTTTTCCATCCAGTGAAGTCTTATTAGATCCAAGGCAAACATCAATGGTGACCCAGACTTGGGGATCCCTCCAGTTACAGAGGAGCTGCCTTTCTTCCTTCTCTTAAGGTCCCTGTAATTAGAGCTATTTCAAAGACAACATCTATGAGTCATGAATCTCTTATTTGAGTTTCCAAGACAAGAACCCAAGGGGGGGAAAAAGAATCCCATATCCACTGCCTTAGGGTGGCTTTGGTGGCCACAGCCCTACAAGCTAAACTCACCAACCGCCACCTAAAATGATGAGTCCTCCTCTCTCAAGTTTCTTCTTGCCTTGTGTGGTTATAGCAATGGGAAAAGGAACCATGGTTCCTGGTGTCACCTGTAGTTTCCAGATCTTTCTATCATGCAATTCCAATGGTGTTAAGCCCCTACTTGCAGATTTTCAGTGGTTTCTCTGAAGGACAAAGTTCAGACAGGAGCAGCATGTCATAAAATGACCCTGATAACTCATGTGTTTTCCTCTGTGTCTACAATGTTATTTCTTCAGATACATAGTTCAAGGAGGCCTGAAGTAGACTTTCCAGTCTATCACACCTCACCTGGCCCTCCTGTTCTGCCTGAGGTCCTCCCTATTATATGTCAGTAGTTCCTCTTTTCTGAATCAACTTCACATCGTGCTGTCTTTGCCTTTCTAAATAGTCATTCCTTCCTTAGTGACAACAGAATCCAGGGATCTACTAAAACTGAGACTGTGTAAGAAGTAGGTCTTTTTTACTTGTACATCATTTACTGCCCTTGGCTTGCTGTATGCAAAGTGTTATGTGAATGATGATTGAGGAAAAGCAAACTCAAGATCAAAGCATAGTATCTTCTATTGTTGGAAAACAATTCTATGTGTTATGTGTGTGAGTATGCACAAGTGTGCATGCCAAATGTGTATGTGTGCCCATATTTACATCTCCTTGATGAATCTGGTTATAATTCTAGGTACCTCAGTTCCCTTTCCTCCTGTGATGAATCACTGCCCAAGGTCATAACTGTCTGTGCTGCTTTAGCACTTATACTTGCAAACATGGCTATGTATTTTGGAACTCAAGGTTATGGAATTTAGATTTCTATGTAGGAGGTTCCTTACTCAGTGTTGGTCACAGAAGAAAAATAACCATTGCAAAAGAAAAAATATTAATCAATTCAACAGTTTAGTAGTGCTTTTTTTTCTAATTTTCACCATCAGCAAAACTCTGTTGTCTTTAATTCTAATAAAGGGTATAAAAGCCACAGCTGGTGATGTTTTCTAGGATGTCACAGAGCTGACCATTTTGCTCTCAGGAACTCACACCTGGAGGGCTTTCACCAAAGAATGAAAGTAAGTTCACCTGGCCTGGCCACAACTCACATAGAAATGATAGGATCTACTTTTCTCCTGGATGGTGGAGCTTTGCTTGGCTTGGATGTATATGTGATATCACTCCTTTGTTCTATTTCTGGAGATACACCACTGTGTTTATAAGACAAGCAGAATAAAGTCATTTAGCAATAATCATTATGTACCTCATAAATATATACAATATACATAGTAATAAAATGTAAAATATGATAATGAATGGAATTATTATGCTAAATGCCCCGTTGGACCATTTACACGTCATTTACACATACTGAATTATCTTCTGCATTCCATAAATATGTAATCATTAAAATTTTAACTGCTTGGCAGTTAAAACACTTGCTCTTGTAGAAGATTTGGGTTTGGTTCTGAACATCCACACTGTGGATTATCTCTTAATTCCAGTTCTAGGGAATCCAACTTATTCTTCTGGCATCTGAGGGCACCAGGTATGTACATAGTACCCATACATACGTACATACATACATACAAACACTCAAGCACACAACAAAGCACATCTGAAAACAGATGTTAAAGGCTGGTATTCTGAGGGGTCTCTAAATTTCTAATGCTGTGTTTCCTGATAAATCTGATCATTTAGTTTTGTTTAGCCTTTCCACACAGAGAGAATATGCTAAAGACTGGTTCTAAGCTTTTTTAAAATCAAATCTGTCAGAAAGCATCCAAATTTCAAATGCATCATATTCATACACAGATCCATTAAGATTCTGCAGTCTCGGGCCCATGACAGTAATTTGGCTCAACAGGGAAGGGTGCTTGCTGCTAAGTCTGACAACATGGGTTCGATCCCTGGGCCTCACATGTGTTAGAAGACAACTGACTCCCACAGTTTGTCTTGCTGACATCCACATGCATGTTGTCACGTGTGTGGGTTTACACATATATGTACCAAATAAATAAATAGTGGTGAAACAAATACATAGTTGTAATACAAACTAAAAAAAAATGATCCCCAAGTATTCATTTTATTAACAAACACAAGTTTGAAATGTTTATGATAAGACATCAATATCAAGCAAACGTGCAAACAGTAGTTCTACAGCCTGGAGGCCATCTCAGTCCTGTTAATCTTGCTGACATCTTCCCAACCACATCTAATCTTCAGTATCTTCTTCCTCAGGCAGGGCAGGCACAGTACGATTTTACACATCAGGACCACAGTTGGAAGGAGAACAGCTATCATAAAAGTCGGAGGCATGTACCATACAAACTGACTGATATCTACCCATTTATTCCAGGCAAAAACCAAAGCATGTATTGTGCCCAGAAGAAGAGAGACCATTCCTAGTTTGCTCTGCAAAAGAAAACAACATGACCCTAAGTAAGGGGTGATTCAATAACAGTCAATTCTACCCTACCCCACTGAGGTTGTTCTGTTGCTTGGCGATCCTTTCATTTATCTATAGTTATTTTCATGTAACATGTTGTTTGACAATGTCCATTCAGACCTTGTTATTCCTTTGTGTGTTTTCCTCACCACACCACCTTTGGGCAATTGTTCTTGTTTCTAAGCTAAGTGGAAAAGTCAAGTGGTCATCAGCCCCATCGGAGCTTTCTCTACCATCCTGTTGAAGACACCATCTTTCATAAGACATTTTTATTTTATTGGCAGTGATGGGGATCAAAACCTCGGCCTTGTGCATGCTAGCTATGCAGTCTACCATTGATCAACATTCCCGGCCTCATTACATTATTGCATTATGATATTCTGTCTTACTGATTTTATTTTAACTTTGCTATCAAGCAACGTCTAAAATAGTCACTGTCTTATTGCAGGGTCCTTGCAAAAGCAACACAATGATTTGAACAGGTTTGGTGTTGAATGAATATTGCTGGATTCACTAAAGAATACTGTAAAAAATATCAATCTTAACTGATGTTAATTCTAATTTTGTAAATGAATATGAAAATAGATTATATATATGTACACACACACACACACACACATAGAGATAGACAGATAGATAGATAGATAGTTTCCAATAATCATTTTTTAAAAATTTCAAGCATAAGCATAAAATTTTTAGTAAGGGAGATGAAAGAAGCTGGTATGAATTTTTCCCTTCACACAGAATAGTCTTTTTGTAAGTCTTCCTAAATCTATCACTTTCTTTATTAATTCTAGAATCTTGCCTGATGGAAAAAAACCCCAGACATACAAAATCACTGATCCACCAAAATAAGAGCAGGTCTATTGATATCACAATTGTAAGTTTTAGGGGATACTAGGAAAAGTAGTAAAGAAAATCATGAGGCCAGTAAAAATATTTGTTTAGTGATGTCAGGAAGTGGTACATATCTACACTCCTGTGTCTGGGTGCTGACAGAGACAACTGGTAGGTATGTCTACGAGTACTTTAAAACACATTCTAGAAAATGACTGGGCATGCATCTGTTGAGTAGAGGGTTGAGGCCTTTTCGCATATGTCAAGGAATGGTATAGCTGAGACAAATCCTAGATTTATTTTCAGCTTTTTGAGAATCCTCCATGCTGATATCCAAAGCGGCAGTACCAGTTTGTAATCCCACCAACGGAGAATGGGGGTTTCCCTTTTCTTGTATCTGAGCCAGGGTCCTCCCTGTGTAGTCCCCACTGGCCTGGAACTTACTATGTAGATTAAGCTGGCCTTGAACTCACAGAGAGCTATGTTTTGAAAAAAATCATATATTCAGGTACAATGTGAAAACACTGGGAATCATTTCAGTGTCTGAACAAAGTAAATCTAAATGAAGAACAATTTCAATTTGAAACATTTTGACATTAGACAGAGAGCGTGGCTCAGACAGCTGTTCTCTAGCATGACTTTAAGGCACTCTGACAAGATTCTTCTAGATGACTTCAGACTTGGAGTCACTTTGTTGGAAATGGTCGTTAGCCTGACAAAATAAATATAACTCAATTATTCAGCTGTGTTCTTACGCCTCAACTATATAGCCAAGTTTATATTTTTCGGTTATGAATTGTGGGGGTAAAAAACTGTTACCAAGTCTCACCTCTGGATCAAGTGTCTAGAAATGCTCTTGATTGTTTGAAGATTAATTTCTTAAATGGGTATTATGCACTTACAGTCATGTGCTGCACATAACAGCAGGGTAGACTTGTCGGAGCCCAACAGAAAAGCAATGTGAACGAGAATTATAAGAGGGAGAGAGGACTCCAATGGCTACCGGCTGAACACACAAAAAAAGTCTAAGGCAACTGAACTAAACGGGACTTCTCAGCCTCCTCAGAATACTCAGCTGTCTCTCAGAGATACCTATGGACACATGGAAGAGACAGCAGAGGAATGCCTCTCTGTGTGGAAATCTCCAAACCTACCCACCCATAAAAGTTCAGAGTATGAATCTAAAATGTTCTGGCAGATACTTATGACTGAATTAAGTTGGGCTCCTTGACTGTTGTTATGCGGGCCCCTTCGGGTGCACTGTTCTTTTTAAATATGTGCTTCTACCTAGAAAATATGTATTTGTGACAGGATTCTGAATCCCCGAGATACTTTGAAACTGCAAGTGATTAATGTAATTTAAACATAATTTAGAAATATTATCTTTAAAAATTAGATAGCAGAGGCAGGTGTGGTGGCTCATGTCTGTAATTGCAGTACTTGGGAGGCTGACATAGAAGGAAGACTGCCTTATATACCAGACTCGCCTGGGCTACATAATAAATCCAGGCTAGCTTGATGTAGGAGCTAAGGTGGGAGGAGTTAGGAGAGGAAGAGGGAAGAGGAAGAGCGAAAGAGAGCAGAGATGTAGGAGCCATGGAGAGTCATGCAGGTATGGAGAGCAGTCACAGGTAACAACTTTTATTTAGAATAGCTAATTGGGAAACAACTCTCTTTGTATGGGCATATTGTAATTGAGCATTTCCAAATATATAAGCCTTTGGATAATCTAAGCATTAGAGTCTCATTTGTATGGAGCCCGCGTGGTTGGCAGGATGGTCTGGGCAATGCCCAGCCTTGTGGAGAGAGCGTGGAAGATTGGCAGAGCCATCTCCCACACTGACGTCTCCTGGGTGGAAGGGCTGGTGTTTCTGGTGGGGCCATTTCTAGCTGTGGCGTGCACGTGGCCTCTGGCCATGGAACATGACTGCTGAACTAGGCAGAGCCGCCACAACTTTAGATAGTCGGCTTGGCCAGTGGCTGTTTTTAAATAATTACCTCAACAGCTTGAGGCAGACTGTGAGACTCTGTCAAAAAAATATTAGGTATCAAAATACCTTTAATTAATATAAATTTGAATTTTATAGAAATATTAATTTTTTTTCTAGAGAATACAAAACTGTGTAACTTCAAAGGCACGAGTACAATCAAGAGACAGGTAAAATAATGCTTGATTTGTGTGTGGAGGAACTAGTAAACCAATGATATTCCTAAATATATTTATAGTTATTGATGGCAGCAGCAAATTGTCTGCAAAGTTTTAAAGGTGGGAAACATTTTTGTTTTAATAATGTCTTTTATCTATGTCTACAAAAATGTGTTCCATAATTTATAAAAGCAATGGAAAAATTGTAAGAAAACTCATTATTGAATGGGACAGTATGAGATTTTCCCTACTGGACAACAGTATTTCAATGGGATAAATCAATATATTTAATATTATAGGCAGACTAGGATTATTTCTATACATGACTTACCTGAATATAGTGAAATTCTCTCCAGGTTAAAGAGTCGCTCACAGATGGAATAGATGTCACAGCCAAGAGAGCCAAGATGGCCAGTCCCACAATCCCCAGGGACACATAAATCTCCATTCTCCAGACATCATGCTCAATCCAGGCATCCTCTTTGTTTTGTTGAACCTAAGAAAAGGAGGAATCCATACCGCACTTATTAATATGTGCACTTCCCTGATGCCTTACTCAGACAGAAACGTAAAAAGCATGGGAACTCTGGTGTTGGGAGCCGACTCCTAGCAGAAAGCGGCTATCATCGTTGCAGCCATCTCAGGCCATATACCCTGACAAGAGACTTGTTTTCAACAGCCTACAACAGCTGAGTACACTCTGATAAACATCTTGGTTTTCTCACATATCTTGTTTTGTTGTTTAGTGCCCCCAGCTGCAAAGTGCACATGGTAAAGTGTCGTCAGCTGCATTCCCCCGCTTGTGCTTATATATACCCATGATTTCCTCTCAATAAAAGGGACTTGAACAGACTCTCTGTCTTGTCTCCATTTTTCACATCTCTTGCCTTCCATCCCCCCACTCTCTCTCTTGCTAGATCCTGACCCACAGACCGGAGCAGCAGCTCAGGCTGGGACACTCTGGTAAATAAGGAGAGGATTGAATCAATCGGTCTTCACAAAGACTGAACTATGACCCCGTCTATGCAAAAACACTTCTTTATGCTAGAGGTATTGTCTATTTTCAGTTTAAGAACATTCTTCAATACAAGATGACAGGTGCTCATAAAATTACCAAAACGACTATTAAAAATGCAGGATAATTTCTCAGAGCATCAATATTGCTATTACTACAAGAAGAAAGGATTAATTTGTTAGGTAATTTAGACGTTTTAGTTGGTTATTCTCGTGGCGTCACCTTCCTACCTGTTTGTAAGCCCAGTTGAGCAGCTTGTATCTGTAGGATCGCCTCATTGGGTACGAGAGACTATAAATAGCGTGTAGCACGGCAAAAAAGAAGCTGAGGAGCCCAAACTGTTTCCTTGCCAGCATCCATCTATCTAGCCAGGTTGGGAACTTCTTGTACTTGGTTCCGTTGCGGAGTTGCACAACTGCCGCTATCTCTCCTGGCAAATAAACCAGTGCCAAGAGGGTAATGGAGACCATTGGCAAGACTTTGTTAATGACCAGGATTGGAATTTTATAAAGATACTGCTCACGAGAAGTTACCAATGGGTAAATGATTTCCCTCAGAATCGTGTACAGGAAAGTCAGAGATGATACGATGGCAGCAACCTTAACTGGCAAGCGCCAGTTTGGAAAGAATTCCTGCGTGTGCTGAAGCTCGGAGGGACAGTCAAACGCATCGATGTGGACCGTGTGCTGCAAATGAGAGAGCACCGGTCTTTGCAGCATGCTGGTCTCTCCCGAGTCCTTAGTCTACGAAAGAAAGGAAGGGAACATCTTAACACTGGACAAAGCAATGGGATTTCTTTTACTCTAATAACTCGCTGCTTCAACACTGTGCTTCTTGGTGAACAGAGCGTCTACTCGTTTGGTTATACCAGGCAGCGAAAGACAGTATAGTCTATGTAAGACTGATCAAGAATGCACCCTGATACACTGGTGTTCTCCACTTGCCTATTAATTTCCTTCTTTGTGTTTGAGATAGTGTCTCTTATAGCCCAAGCCGGCTTTCAACTCTATTCTCCAGCTTCTGGGCAAGTGCTGGCATTACCAGCATATGCTACCAAACTGGGTTACATTTCTCTTTAAAATAAAAGAGATAGATGCCGACACACCAAGGTTTACACAGCCCTGTCTCTTTTGAAGACTTGAATAATGGGAATAATATTTCTGTTTGTTTGTTCTATGTTTTTGGAGACAGATTTTTTCAGTGTAGCCTTGGGTACCCTGGAACTCAATCTGTAGACTAGGTTGGGCTTGAACTCATAGAGATCTACCTGTGTCTGCCTCTCAAGTGCTTGAATTAAAGGTGTGTACCACCATCCAGGGGAATACTGTTAACAAGCCAAAATAAAAAAAAAAAAGGTTTTTTTTAAAAAGAGTCCGGTATTTTTTGGCAAAACCAGCAAATATGCATATCATAATAGGTGTTCTGTAATCTTTCTATTGGTTCCTGGGCAATTATGCATAGAAGTAGCAGTTAATTTATTAACTAAAATGCAAAGGATTTGGAATAATAGACAATCCTAGTAGAGAAAAATATGAATTCCATTATGTGGTTGTGGTTTTAATGATAATGGCAGGAATAACAGGGTGATTTCAATTTTATATTTCTAAAACAGATGAATTAATGATCAGAAAGTTTAGAAAAAGATATTTAACTAACTAATGAACTCCTGCAGACACAATCTGTTTCCAAACATGTTAATGCTTCTCTGTCCACCATGTTTTGTCTTAGTCAGCAATTTAAAAGAATAATTAGTTGTTTCCACAGGTGATAGATAAGCATAAGTAAAAATTTCAAAGACTCAAATGAAGATCACAGAGTGTTTCCTATCCTGTTCTTTTCTGAACCACTTGCTTATTTAAGTCTTCCTTCTCATAGCTCCAAGTGTGCTGGAGGAGAAGCTTCCACTGTTGTCTGATGTTCGGGCTCTCCTCCTCATTGCACACAGAACTAATCCCCACAGTACTCCACAGTCGCCAGTGTCTAAGGATGACCTCTCTTGCCACCTGACACAAATCATTCTTCTATCAAATGTCTTTCTAATCACGCCACCCAGGAAGGAAATGGCTCTGTAATTCCCGAATGTTAGCACAGCCTAAGTGAACCAGAGAGAACAGTTTTGTAGCTAAATGTTATGATACAGCAAGTAAGAGAGCTAAATTGCAAAATGAAAATAATTTTGTTTTATGGGGTATATGCTTGTGACTTTTAGAATTGCATTTTATTTTTTTTTTATTTATTATTTTTTTTTTTAAATTTTATTTATGTATATGAGTACACTATTGCTCTCTTCAGACACACCAGAAGAGGGCATCAGATTCCATTACAGATGGTTGTGAGCCACCATGTGGTTGCTGGGAATTGAACTCAGGACTTCTGGAAGAGCAACCAGTGCTCTTAACCACTGAGCCATCTCTCCAGCCCTAGAATTGCATTTTAAATATATTAAAAAGGTAAGTGTTTGGCACCAAAAATTCCTGCCACTTTTTAAATGAGGTAGCAAGAAACATTGCAATTGACCAAAAGTGAGATAACTGATTCTTTGCACAAAGATACTTTATTTGGTTTAAGCAGTGAGTCACCTTTTACTTGGGGGACTCTCTAGTAATCTACCACAGTGCCTATAAAAATGCTTACAAAACTACTATTAAACAGATCATCATGACTTTTGCTTCTAAACTTAGAAGCACAGGTGTTCCAAAGGATGCAAATGCTCTAGAGATGGCCTGGTCCAGTTCATTCACAGAAATGCAAGACTCAGGGTTTTCAGGGATCCATGGAGGTTATATAGCTGATCCTGAGAATTGGTCAAGTCACCTCAATTGTACCATACAGCTTCAGCTACAGGCATCCAAGCACAGATCAGCAGAGTAGAATGGAGTGCCCTTCCCAACACTAGGAGATTCAAAATACACTTGAATTATATAGATTTTAATTACTAGCTATTATAAGCATTATTTTACGAGTAACTGTCATCTTCCAGGTTCCCCTGAGGCTTCATCTTCCAAAGTTCTTCTGGGTTTCTAATATCTTTACTGGTCTCCATGAATGCTATAGTCTGGCTTCAGCCACCTAAACAAGAAAAATAAAATCTGTTAGATTTATGATACTATTGTTTTGTTGTTGGTATGTTTTTCAGACAGGGCTTCTCTATGTATCCCTGGCTGTCCTGGACCTTGACGTGTAGACCAGGATGGCTTCAAACTCAGAGATCTGCCTGTCTCTCTCTGTAGAGTTCTGGGATTAAAGGTGTGCACCACCATTGTCCAGCTACAATACTTGTGTTTGATGGAACATTATAAAGTATTTATTCACTTGAGAACTAGAGCAGAAAAACACAAATAAGATTCAAATAGTGAAGAAACTACACATTTAGATAGCCTTCAAAAAGTTCACCATTGTTAATTATTTGTTCAATGAATGACCTATTATCAATATAAAACATAAAGGATTATCTGTTCCTCTTTTCCTCAGGAAGATTTTACTCCAGGTTCTCAGTTAGACAAAACCCTGGTTCCCTTAAAGTAAATGGAATTAGGAATGCATTTTTCAGTTTTGTGTAATGGTGCTATCATCAAGCCTGGAGGTAGCTGATAAAGAACTTCAGGAAGATAATGGTTCCTAGGCTTCCAGGGTTAATGATGGAATAAGAAACAAAAATTAATTGATTTGTATGTTGAATCGTTCCTGAAGTTAGCAAAGAGAAGAGATACAATTATGAAGGTGAATCCCAATAGCTGCTTCAAGGGCCAAAAGGCTGCATTGCCAGGTTATTCTTTGGACAAGCCCACTTTCTCAGTCAATCCTGTGGAGAGGAGCTTTTTTTTTTTTTTTTTTTTTTTTTTTTTTTTTTTGAGACAGGGTTTCTCTGTATAGCCCTGGCTGTCCTGGAACTCACTCTGTAGACCAGACTGGCCTCGAACTCAGAAATCCACCTACCTCTGCCTCCCAAGTGCTGGGATTAATGGTGTGCGCCACCACCGCCCAGCCGAGGAGCTTGTTAAAAATGTCCCCAAACAAAGAAAATTATTCTTTAAGAGCTTCATGGAGCCCGATCCAGCTTTGGCTTTGCATATCTTATGCATGACAGAGAGGATGTCAGAGTCTCCATCATTTTTAATGAGCTCTAAGTCACTTCTAAAAGGTTATACCTCCAATCTGTACCCTGTCCAATGAAAGAAAAACAAGTAAAATGCACAACAGTTAGGTTGCTGGAAAATATTCCAAATACTTTGGGATTCTGGACCACCTGCGATGCCTTATTAAGTGGAAAATTATTTTCAGGAGTAGATTATAATACTTAGAATATTTCCAAGTTTTAAAGGTCAGCCTTTCCCTAACAGCAGTATTATGTTTTTCTTACTAAAGTGCTCTGGGAATTCCAGAGTTACCTGTCTTGGAACATTCAGGAGGAGACTATGGATTGAGCATCCCTCATGTGAAAACTCACAGTGTTGAAATGCTCCAAAGTGCAAAACTGGGGTCTCTTCATGGAAACCCAAGTGGACCTACAAGAAGGTTTGCATGGAAATTTCAGGCATAGTAAATGTATTCTAATTATGCATTTCTTTTTTTTTTTTTTTGGTTTTTTTTTTTTTTTTTTGAGACAGGGTTTCTCTGTGTAGCCCGGGCTGTCCTGGAACTCACTCTGTAGACCAGGCTGGCCTCGAACTCAGAAATCCACCTGCCTCTGCCTCCCAAGTGCTGGGATTAAAGGCGTGCGCCACCACCGCCGGGCATGCATTTCTATAGTAGGGTCTCAGTATATGGTCCTTGCTGACTTGGAACTTGCTATGTATAACAGAACTCAAACTCAGATATTCACTTGTCTCTGCCTCCCGAGTGCTGGGATTAAAACCCTGCACCACCACATCTGACAATAAGTCGTTATATTTATATTAAATCATCTTCAGCATATGTATATGAACCATAAACTAAGCCTGAATGAGCTTCCTGTTTAAACTTTTATCTGCAAGATATATTATTGTGCTTATATAAATTATTATATTTTAATGTTACATATGTGTATTGTAAAAAGCCCTACCACACAAAATATTTTTGGTTCTAAGTGTTGTTTTGGAATGTGGGATATACAAAGCTGTTTTGATTGGCCCATGTAACAGCCATCCTCTGGTTATACAAACAGACAGATGACACAGGCTTGGCCATCCAGAGGTAATTCCTGTGCTCACACTGAGTTGCTTAGGGATGGCAGCCAAATCTAGCTGGCAAGTTACAGTCCTCTTCTGATATCATCTCCAGTGGAAGAGAGTGAAGAGATACCATGAACAAGTTAGCTAAGTTAGGATGCCACTCAGTGTAAGTCAGAAGATGTCTTCACATGAACACAAGAAAGCAAACACAGAAATGCCAAACAAGAAATAGAGGACAGTGACAAATCCTGCTGGCAATAGTTTAAGCACCGGACACCAGGTCACTTCTCACTCAGTGACATAGTAAATTCCTTCCTCTTAAGTATTTATTTGTCTGATTGTTTGTTTGAGTTTGAGTTGTGTGTTGACCATTGCCATTTGAAAGAATTCTGGGTAAAATTTATACCATTCAACAAGTTCTTAGAAGACAGATTACTACATAGACATTAAAGAGCAAAAAGAGTACAAGCGATCAAGCCAGTCTGTGAGGGGCTTACAGTCTGTCTTCAAGATACTTTATTCCATGCCATTTGCTGACTTTAACCAATATTATAAAGTGAGTCGGTTGGTATGAGGTACCTAGGAATAGAGTAGTATGCATTGTAATAAAGTATAAGGAACAGTTTATTCTAAGTTTAGAGTGTATTTAAAGTCTGGTGGTTCAAGCGGGAAGACACCAATGCATAAATCTATTGCTGTTCACTGTTAATTCATTAACCACACTGAACAATGATGGGAGACACAGCAAATACAAAGTCAAATGGTATGTCTGTTCTTAAAAACCTTTTGGTTCAGGCCAGGCAAACAATCCAGCAAGAACTGTGTGGTAATGCCATGAATCTTAAAGGATGACACTGTGTAGACAGATAGTGACCTGCATTGAGTTGTTGGTGTTTGCTGACAGACAGCCACTGCATAGAGATTCTGGGTGGAAGGCCAGAGTGGCCCAGAAGAGATGCCCAGCCATTTGTCTGCATGGTACCACGCTGAGGGGCATCACTAAGGAAAAAACCCATGTCAGTAAGGGCGATTGTTGACTGTGTGCCCCAAACCGAGAAAACAAAGTACTAGTTAAGTAAAACATGCCCTCTTCCACCAGACATTAGCTAAACTATAATTGAACTTCTACAGGAGAGAAGGTTTCATCAGGCTGCACAGCAAACCCAGCAGGAAACAGCATAGTGCAGAGATGTCAAGAACTCCAGGATTTGAATCAACACTCACCAGCATTCTTCCTTGTTAAACAGTGATTTCTGTTTTGCTGGATTAGGATGGCTGGCTTGCTGTTCCTACTAAATATTGACACAGCCCAACAGACTCATGTTTATGGTCAGAAGTTTAGAATCCAAGAAACCCAATGACTGGAATACATTGTGGTTTCAGGGCATGTCCCATGAGTCTTTCAAATGTACTTTTGCTTTGCCACAGTTAATTATTGGAAGAGGGAAAGGTGTTCTACACAGTGTTGTTTCTTAAAGCATTATTTCCCCAAGTGCTTAACATTAATATGAAATACATTCCCTTGATTTAATATCGAGATGTGGACGCATCCCCCACCCCAATGGAACAGCATAACCAATGTGAAGTGGACTTAAATTCCAGGACTACAATACCTGTTAGTTGGTTTCACCAGAGTGCCTTATTTAAAATCTTTGACTACTTTGGAGAAAACTGGAATCCTACCAGATCCCGAAAGAGTAGGACCGGTGTTCCAAGTACTTAAAATGAAAAAAAATTCCACTAACGAAGAAACCAGCCCAAGAAACAGCACGAAGAGGTACCAGTCACTCATTCAGGGAGGCAAACTTGTGGAAACTGCCAAGTTGGCAAACTTAGCGGCAGAACCCAATCTGACTGCAAAACTGACCAGCACCCTGAGCTCTAGTGCCAGGACCAGGAGACCAGCTCCCCGCGGGGCTCGCCGAGAACAGGGAGGGGCTGAAGGGGCGCTCAGAGCTGGGCTGCCCGGTGCACCACCGCCCACTCGCCCACTCCTGAGACCCGCCTCACCCCTCCTCGGCCAGCAGCAGATTCCCAAGGCCTGCGGAGGCGGGGAGCTAGTGGCCTGAGAACGAGACCCGGGACTCACCCCCTTCTCCGTGGGATCCGATGGCGAGGCGATCGCTGCTCGGACTCCCAGTCCCACGCGGAGCCTGATTCTCGCTGCAGAGCACCGCCCTCTCGGCAGACCCCGCCCCTCGGCCGCCGCGAGCTCAGCGCCCCCTGCGGGCGAAACGTTTGCTGCTCACACCCAGGGTCGCTGCGGCGGCGGTGGGTGTGGCGTCGCCAGTGGTGATCATTGTCAAAGCCAGGGGACCAGGAATTACATGGAGGGCTCACTGGAAACCAACTGACTCCTGGAACCTGTTCCATTCCGCCGCAATCAGGTCTGGAAGAAATCTGCAGTTGTGCATTTCATCGGTTGCCGGGTGATACTGTACTGATCCTAGATCACACTTGGAGACCAACTGCTCTGTAGCTAATATGTCCTCTGTGGTGTAGTGCTCTTCCAACACAGCAGTTTCCCATGAACTAGGTGTTAGCACAGTCAAAGAATGAATCTGAGTTTGTGAGTGACTTTTACACCAGATTTACTCTTTCCCACCTCACCTTCCAATCTCATCTATTAACTACAGCTTCCCGGAGCAGTCAAACATTACGAGCCAATAATAATTAATAATAATAATAATAATAATAATGTTGCAGTCAATACCTGGAAAACTCAGAAACAGTGTCAGTGGAGAATCTACTCCTCTGAAATGGAGGCTGACTCAGGAATTACTGACTGAGATCTCAATAACAGCATCTCAGGAATTTCATGCACAGCATTCCCAGACTAGTCTGTGTAGGAAATGTAAAGACAAATAAACTCCCTTTAACATTTTCCATGATTATCCTCCTCCCCCCCAGGGCGGCAAACACTGAGTAGTTACTTTTTTTAATTATTTCATTTCGTTTCATTTTATATTTTTTGAGACAGGGTCTCATCATGAGCTTTAACTGACTTGGAACTGGCTATTTATTTATTTACTTACTTACTTACTTATTCTAGGTATTTGAATGAATATTATGATACAAACGTGGAGGTGAGATGACGACTAGGTGTGGGGTTCACAAGAAGCAGGGATCGAGAGGAATGCAAAATAAACCAGTAGCTCCGACTCTAGGGACCCTTCCACAGAGTTCTGCAGATTCAACTCAGAATCCAGACACTGTAACTCACAAGGTGGAGCTGGGTCTCTACCCTAAGTATTGTTTTTAATGTGACCCTGGTTCACAAACTTCTACTCTTTCTGACATCAGCCTGCTTCTGCCTCCTGAGTGCTGGGATTAAAGGGATTTTCTGCACTCCACTGTTCTGCATCTTTTAATGCTTCTTATATAATTTTTGGATTCAATGACTTCCATCAGATAGTGTATAAGGCCTTTGAAGATTAAGTTACCCTGGGCTGCCACCTTGCGGTAAAATAGACTCTTGCAGCTTTCATTTCTAAGAAATTAGAAAATCATTAAAACAAGGGTTAGAGAAACTTCTAGTTACTGGGCTAAGGCTCACAACCACAGGGAAAAGAGTTCAGGTCCCAGCACCCAGCTTGTCCTTCAGTTTCCCCTTTGCTGGCCAGAATCTTCATAATGAAGTTGATACACCAGAAGGTTAAATAAATTAGGTCCCACAAATAAGTCTGTACACCCAAACTGCACTCAAATACTTTTATCACATTTGTTTATTGATTGTAGGTATGTGGATGAATGTTACTGTACACACGAGGAGGTCAGATGATAACTCCGTGTGTCGGTCACAAGAAGCAAGGGTTGAGAGGATCTCAAAATAAAACTGTAGCTCCGACTCCAGAGACTTGTCTCCTCTCACCACAGAGTTCTGCAGATTCAATTTAGACTCCAGAAACTGTAACTTCCAAGGTGGTAGGAAACATCTGCAATTCACCCTCTGAGCTGGGTCTCCAACCCGAGTATTGTTTTTAAGGTGGTTCTAGGTCAAGGGCTTCCCAACTTGATGAATCCATGTGCCTTTGAAGGATAATTTCTGGAGCCCCATAGAATGTCGGACTGCCATGTTAGAAGTGAATGGAGTAATGTGGTATGAAAGAAAAAGTAGAGAAGACACTACTGAGACTGATGATGATGGGAGGGCCCAGATAAAGAGAGGCTGAATGTGATAGGCACATTTTGTATCATGTGCTGAATATCATATGGAGCCCACTGAGTTATACATTACTGTGACTAAAGAATTAAAATTAAAAATAGCTAAGTAGGGTACTGCTTAGCTCAACACAGGTCTCCTGACCCTCACACAATCTGATTTTGTTTTTACACAGAGAAGTAGTTAAATGCTTTGCTGTAATTGAAAAACCAAACCTTCTGTATAAACACCTCACTTCCTCCCCATTTCCTCCCTTCTTTCATCTCTCCTCCTCCTTCTTTCCCCCTTTTCCTTTCTTTCTGTTCTTCTTTCTGGAGATTTGAGCCCAACACATCATGCTGTACCAGTGATCCAGAACAGGCAGGCACTAAGGAGTCTGATCGGAATCTGCTTTCTCTCATTGCTGATGGTGTCATGGCAATAGTCATGTTTGGCCTTCATTCTACTTTGGGTAGCATCTGTTCATTTCCATGCATTTCTGCTTGCTCAGGGCCTTCACATTCCTAAGAGAGGATCTCTTACACACAACCACATAGACCTGTTCTCAGCAGCTTTTCTGAGTTCTCCTAGCACCTCAGCTTCCCATTTCATGTTTCATTTTTAAATACAAAAATACCTACGTGCTAATAGTGCATATTTTTAGGAGGTTGGTCTGGTGCAGCTCAGATGCTAAGTTCTGTGCCCCAAGACCTCGTTGCTCCAAGATGAGGGGATCCTCCTATATACCAGCCTTTGTTGTGTAAACCTTTCTCCCCAATTTAAAACTATTGGTTAAATAAAACTGGCAATAGCCAATTACTAGGGGAATAGAGGGAGGTGGAGTTTGAGTTATCGGGCTGTTGGAGGGGGGGTCAGTGGTTGGGACCACAAGGAGAAGAGAGGAGAGAGAGGAAGAGAGAGATATAAAGATAGAGATAGAGAGAAAAAAGGCAGAGGAAGAAGAGGAGGAGAAGGAAGATGAGGAAGAGGAGGAGGAGAAAGAGGACAAAGAGTGAGAGGAGGAGGAGAAGGAGGAAGAGGAAGAGTAGGAGGAGGAAGAGGAGGAACAAGAGGAAGAAGAAGAATAGGAGGACAAGAAGGAAGAGGAATAGTAGGAGGAGACAAATAGAACCGGAGGTCTCCCTTAGTCCTGATGGACCAGCAGCAGATGCTGGACTCAGATGCCTCTCCAGGATGCCAGACTGCTGGTGCATCAATAAACCCAGAAAATTTCCAACAACAAGTATTTGGGAAATACAGTGGGGTAGTAGCCAGATCTTGGAGTCAGTATTTATCATTTGAATACATAGCAGTAGCAGATCAACCCCCTATATATAGTCCTTCAGTCTATTAATAAGTACTTACTAAGAACATTGTATTACAAGAAAACCCACTGAATCAACTAATGTGGGCTCATAGAAGCTCACAGAGACTGAACTGACACCCAGGGAGCCCACATGGATCTGACCTAGGCAATTCTGCATATGTTATGGTTGTGTGTAGTTTGGTCTTATTGTGGTACTCTTAAGAGCGGGAGAGGGGGATGTCTCTCTTTCTTTTGCCTCCTTTTAGGACCCTTTCCCTCCTACTGGGTTGTGTAGTTCCAGCCTTGATATGAGGGAAGGTGCCTGGTCTTGGAGCAACTTGATATGCAATGTTTGGTTGGTATCCCTGAGAGGCTTGCCTTTTTCTGAAGGGAAATGAAGGAGGAGTATCGACTACACAGTCCCTTCTTAAAAATTACTCTTGTTATACACACTAGAAAAGATATTTAAATGTAGCCTGATAAGTCCATTTATTGTTGGCTATTTAATGATGTTCTGTTATTCTATTAGAGATGGCTACTGGGTATTAGATAACCAGTAAGAGGTCTCCTCCTGGGGAAGACTAATTCTACCTCTCTCAGCTGCTGTTAATTGCCTACAGCTCTTTATTTGGAGCTGGAGCCATGTGAGACTACTCCATCCATGTTGGCATGTCAACAGATATTGTCATTGTTCAGGTCTTATTTCAGCAGCCATATTGTTGAGATTTCATGGATGAGGCTTCCCTGTGATATCCAGAAGACATTTTTGTCTTTACAGCTTGCATTTCACCATATGGTAGTGTGAAAACTACTCAGAGTGGAGGCTCTTGGGTCAGAACTTGCTTGAATTCTTCAAGTCTTATGTTAAAATCTGTAGTATCTTCAGCAATAGGGACTTAACTTCAGATCCTGGGAGGCAACCAAAGACAACATCTGCTATTCAAGCTGTGACTACCTACCCATAGTTTCCTGATCAGCCTACTACTGATCATAATCAGTGGATCTTGAGATGGGAAACAAGGTGGATGCCAAGAGCAAAAGAGACCACAGGCTGCAGTGAGAGTGTTAAAAGAGACTCTAGGGAGGCAGCTTCAGTGAGACAGCTCATTTAAGGGGAGACCAAAGGCTATTTAAACCTTTGGAGGGTGGGTAAAGCTGTCTGGTTGAGTGTATATCATTGGCTGGGGCCAGTGTGCTGAAGATGCCTCATTAGCATTAGGAGGAATTCCAGGTCCTGCTGGACATGATCTCATAAGGTAAAAGGCAGTTTACCCTGGCTATTTAGCTATATGACCTCCTATGTTGGGCAAAGATGGGGACATGGGTCTACATGCACTGGGACAATTAGGCATGGGGGGAGCGATCCTATTCCTGCTAATCTGAGGATTAGATTTCCAGGGTTTGTGCATGCCTCAACCAACTCTTGCTCCAGGCCTCCTTCCCTCAGCTCTACAGATCCCTGGCCCCACAAACATTAATAGTCTGTAATGCTTTTAGAGACTCTTGGAATCACCTGACCCACACATCTCAAGGAGGTTTCCCATGCCCTGTGTTGGGAATTTTTTTTTTTTTTTTTTTGTATTTATCCTAAAACTGGGCCTAGCATGGGTGTTTGAAACCTCAAAGTCCATCTTCTAGAAGGCCACACCTCCTAATCCTTTTCAAATAGTGCCACTCTCCAGTGACTAATCATTTGAGCATATGAGCATATGGGGGCCATTCTTATTCAAACCACCATACATTCTACTACTAAACAAGGCTGCAGTTTTAGGAGATTGAGGCTTCAATTCAGGAATCAAGCAAATCAACCTATGAGAGGCCCATGGTGTTTTGTAAGGCTGCTTAAGGTTTGATCTTGGGATGAAGAGGAAGAGGAAATATTTGGTTTATCTGGGAAGGATAGACCTGGTTTGTAGTGTGGGGAATAATATTATTGCCTAAGGGGGTGGAGTTCTTTTTCCTTGAGGCAACATCTAAATAATAATATTAAAAAAAACCTGCCTCGAGAAAGCTTGTATTCTTCAAAACTGTTAAAAGTAATTCACTGTGTTCTTCATATCCTGTATCAAATGTCAGCATAGTACACAGGTTTTATAACTAATGAGATGATAATTTAGCTGTTTAGTGAGTTAATAAAAGAAGTTACAAATGCTAAGGTAAGAAGAAATACAATATTGATCATCAGCCATAAGGTTGGCCCATATGTGTATCTTCATTAAAAGTTGTCATTTCATTGCAAATATGTATTGGGATCATTTTTGTGGTGTTGTGATGGGTACCCTTGGTTGTAAACCACAGGATCTCCAGGCTCTGAGAGAACTTTTCCAGGAAAGGAGCAGCTGAGGTTGGCCCAGTGGAAGCTCCATGGTCAAAGATTCAGAAGAGCTAGGGTGCTGAGGTAAGAATGAGTGGATGGGTGAGGCAGCACCAAAAGAGAGGCAGAGGGAGGTGGAGGGAAAGTGTGTTATGGAGGAGAAACTGGGAAAGGGGGATAACATTTGAACTGCAAATAAATGAAAGAAACAAGGGAAAAAAAAAGAACAAAAGAACATCAGACAAATCAGAAATGTAGGCAACCCTGGAGATGGACAACCTACCAAAGAGATCAGGAGCTAAAGATGCAAGCATCACCAACAGAGTATAAGAGATAGAAAAGAGAATCTCAGGCATAGGAGATACCATAGATGATATTGACAAGTCTGACAAAGATACAGAGTGTAAAAACCCTGTACCCCAAAACATCCAGCAAATTCAGGACACGATGAAAAGAACAAAAACAATAGAATAATAGAAATAGAAGAGGGTGAAGAATACTAATTGAATGTCAAAAAACCATATTCAACAAAATCATAGACTTATGAGCTTCTGCTCAAAGACCATGCTTGTGCTGTGCAAGGCTTTACCCCACCTTTCTTCACTGATGTCCTTGCTTGTTTCCTTTCATCTTGAATGTCTCTCTTACTGTGTTCCTATCTTGAGTCTGTTAGTACACTGCTGCCTCAACTACCTCCCTTTTCTTTCCTACCCTTTCTAGCTTACTAGAAGACCATGGTGACTACTCCCTCTGCCCTTTCCACAGTTCTTCCTCAGTGCACAGCATCAGTCGACTTTCCATCAAGGTAAGGGAAGAGAAGATGGAGAAACAAGATTTGTCTCCATTTCCTCTTCTCTTTAACAAAAGTCTGTCCTGTGATTAACCACAGCTCTGAGTCATGCTTTCATTTCCCTATATGTTTCTAGATACATACAAACCAACAATCAGTCATTGGCCCTATCTCTAAATGATGCAGAGGGATTTGCATCAGTATTCTGAACATAAACCCACATTTCAAACGGCTTTCAAAGCAGTATAATGGGGCTGATAGAACGTTCAAACTTGGAGTAAAATTAAAATAACTTCCTTGCTGCCTGCTTTCTGTTTTCTTGCACTTTGATTACAGATATTTGTCTTCCAAGTACAATGTCTTTGCAGGACTCTAAGTAACCATGTTAAAATTATGGGTTTTAACATAACACTGAATGTAACACAGTGTTCTTTTACTATTGTTCTCTCATATATTATTATATCCTGACAACAGTTGTCCCTCCTTCCTCTCCTCCCAGTCCCTCTCCTTATCTCTGCCCCCACCCCATCTACTCCTCCTTCATTTCCCTTCAGAAAAAGGCAAGAATCTCAGGGTTATCGAACAAACATAGCACTGGAAATTTTCTGAGTTACTGATCCTCCAGCAGTCTGGAATCCTGGAGAGGCATCTCACTCCAGCACCTGCTGCTGGTTCATCAGCAATAATGGAGACCTCCTGTTCTATTTGTCTCCTCTTCCTCCTATTCCTCATCTTCCTTCTCCTCCTCTTCTTTCTCTGCCATTTCTCTCTACATGTCTCTATCTTTATATCTCTATATTACTCTCTTTCCTCTCTTCTCCTTGTTGTCCCTACCTGTGACCCATCTCCACAGTCCAGTAACTCAAACTCCACCTCCCTCTATTCCCCCCAGTAACTGGATGTCACCAGTTTTATTTAACTAATAATTTTAAAAGTGGGGAGCAAGGTTCACACAAAAAAAAGGCTGGTATATATGAGGATCCTCTCATCTTGGAGCAACGAGGTCTTGGGGCACAGAATTTAGATTTTGAGCTGCATCTGACCAACACCCTAAAATATGCATTATTGGCACTTAAGTATTTTTGTCTTTAAAAATAAAACATGAAATGGGAAGCTGAGGTGCTAGGACAACTCAGAAAAGCTGCTGAGAAGAGGTCTGTGTGGTTGTGTGTAAGAGATCCTCACTTAGGAATGTGAAGGCCCTGAGCAAGCAGAAATGCATGGAAATGAACAGATGCTACCCAAAGTAGAATGAAGGCCAAACATGACTATTGCCATGACACCATCAGCAATGAGAGAAAGCAGATTCCGATCAGACTCCTTAGCGCCTGCCTGTTCTGGATCACTGGTACAGCATGATGTGTTGGGCTCAAATCTCCAGAAAGAAGAACAGAAAGAAAGGAAAAGGGGGAAAGAAGGAAGGGGAGAGATGAAAGAAAGGAGAAAATGGGGAGGAAGTGAGGTGTTTATACAGAAGTTTGGTTTTTCAATTACAGCAAAGCATTTAACTACTTCTCTGTGTAAAAACAAAATCAGATTGTGTGAGGGTCAGGAGACCTGTGTTGGAGCTAAGCAGTACCCTACTTAGCTATTTTTAATTTTAATTCTTTTAGTCACAGTAATGTATAACTCAGTGGGCTCCATATGATATTCAGCACATGATACACAATGTCCCTATCACATTCAGCCTCTCATTATCTGGTCTCTCCCCTCATCATCAGTCTCAGTAGTGTCTTCTCTACTTTTACTTTCATACCACATTACTCCATTCACTTCTAAAATGGCAGTCCGACATTCTATGGGGCTCCAGAAATTATCCTTCAAAGGCACATGGATTCATCAAGTAGGGAAGCCCTTGACCTAGAACCACCTTAAAAACCATACTTGGGTTGGAGACCCAGCTCAGAGGGTGAATTGCAGATGTTTCCTACCACCTTGGGAGTTACAGTTTCTGGAATCTGAGTTGAATCCGAAGAACTCTGTGGTGAGAGGAGAGAAGTCTCTGGAGTCGGAGCTACAGGTTTATTTTGGGATCCTCTCAACCCTTGCTTCTTGTGACTGACACAGGGAGTTATCATCTGACCTCCTCGTGTGAACATTAATATTCATCCATATACTTACAATCAATTAATAAATGTGATAAAAGTATTTGAGTGTAGTTTGGGTGTACAGACTTATTTGTAGGACATAATTTATTTAACCTTCTGGTGTATCAATTTATTATGAAGATTCCGGCCAACAAAGGGGAAACTGAAGGACAAACTGGGTGCTGGGACCTGGACCACTTTTCTTGTGATTGTGAGCTTTAGCTCACTAACTAGAAGTTTCTCTAACCCTACTTTTAATGATTTCTTTCTTTCTTTTTTTTTTTTTTTTTTTACAGACTAAGTACTTCTTATTTATATGTCTAGAGAGAGAGATAGAGAGAGAGAGGAGAGAGAGAGGACAGAGAGAGTGTGTGTGTATGTTTGAACAATTAATGAAACATAGAAACCATGCATTTGAAGGAGAAAGCAGACAGACATATGGGAGGATTTTCAACAGTGCTTAGAACAGTGAGTGCAACCTGTGCACAGTGACTCCATTGTGGGTGGAATAACCCTTTCACAAGGGTTAACGAAGGCCATCAGAAAAACATAGATATTTACAGTACAACTCATAACAGTAGCAAAATTACACTTAGGAAGTAGCAATTAAGATAATTTTATGTTGAGTGTCTCCCTAGCATGGGGAACTGGATTAAAGGTTCTCAGCATTAGAAATGTGGAGGACCATTGGCTTAGAGCAAGAAAAGGAAACAAGAAAATGATGTATTATACTCCAATCTCAGAAATAAAAGAAAGAATTTAAATGGTATTCAAAGACAACTTAAAGAGTTCCAGTGCTGGAGTATCATCAGTATACTATACAGGCAAATCATAGTATGAAATTTTGTTTATTTGAGAAGGAAAGATCTTCCTCAAGTCTTTGGAAAAGGAAAAAAGCACACTGTATGAGAATCTCAAAGCCAACTAAATTAACCACAGAGGAAAACACTTCACAAGGTTTTAGGACTTTGTAAACTTGCAATTGGCCAGATATTCCACTAGTAAATAGTTATCCTCCTCAACCTTTTTCTGGTCCTCTTTCATCTTATTCTTGATGTTACTGGTTACTGAACCCAGGGCCAAATGTGTCCCAAGGAATCATTTTGCTAAAAGGATATAGCTGTCTGCCAAACTTATCCAAGCTCTTGGTAAACTGCCCCAGTTGACCCTGCAGTGCTCTAGAATACAAGAAAGGTTGAACTTGTAATCTTCCTACTCAGTTTCTCAAGTCACTGGCGTTACAGATTAGACCTAGAGCACACTTCTTGTAATTCTCATGTGTCATCTGCTTTCTGAATGAAACTGTCCATCTGGAGAGCTACACTGTGTGCTACCAACAACTCTTAAAGTTGACTGCCTGACAAGGAAAACTTATTTCTAGAAATTTTCCAGGTTAATCTACTTTAGTTTTACCACCTTTTGGCATGAACTTCTCTCAGAAACAGGCTTAGAGCTTCTCTTTCCTTAAACAGGATAGAAGTGGAATCACATGCTGATTCTAAAAGTGTTCACCCAAAATGCCACAGAATGCGTTTATACTAAGTTCTCAAAGTCTGGGGAATTATGACTGTCTAATAGGGTTGGATTTATAATCTTCATGTATGATGGGGGGTGGGGAATTGAGTGTTTACATTGTGATGGATTTTCTAATTCCTTAGAAATAAAAGCTGCAAGATTCTATTTTACCACAAGGTGTCAGCCCAGGGTAACTTAACTTCAAATGCCTTTTACACTGTCTAATGTAAGTCATTGATTCAAAAATTATATATGAAGCATTAAAAGATGCAGAACAGTGGAGTGCAGAAATCCCTTTAATCCCAGCACTCAGGAGGCAGAATCAGGCTGATGTCAGAAAGAGTGGAAGTTTGTGAACCAGGTTCACATTAAAAATAATACTCAGGGTAGAGAACCAGCTCCACCTTGTGAGTTACAGTGTTGGAGTCTGAGCTGAATCTGCAGAACTCTGTGGAAGGGTCCCTAGAGTCGGAGCTACTGGTTTATCTTGACTTCCTCTTAATCCTTGCTTCTTGTGACCACCACACCGAGTTATGACCTGACCTCCACGCGTGTATCATAATATTCATTCACATGCCTACAATAAGTAAATAATGAATAAATAAATAAATAAATAGCAAGTTCCAAGCCAGTCAAAGAACTGATGAGACACTATCTCAAAAAAATGAAATGAAATGAAATAATTAAAGAAAAACACCTTTCAGTGTTTGGCACACTGTGAAAAAAAGGATAATCATGGAAAATGTTAAAGGGAGTTTATTTTCTTTACATTTCCTAAACAGACTTGTCTGGGAATGCTGTGCATGAAATTCCTGAGATGCTGTTATTGAGATCTCAGTCAGTAATTCCTGAGTCAGCCTCCATTTCAGAGGAGTAGATTCTCCACTGACACTGTTTCTGAGTTTTCCAGTATTGACCTCAACATTATTATTATTATTTTATTATTATTATTATAATTATTATTGGCTCGTAATGTTTGACTGCTCCGGGAAGCTGTAGTTAATAGATGAGATTGGAAGGTGAGGTGGGAAGGAGTAAATCTGGTGTGAAAGTCGCGCACAAACTCAGATTCATTCTTTGACTGTGCTAACACCTAGTTCATGGGAAACTGCTATGTTGGAAGAGCACTACACCACGGAGGGCATATTAGCTACAGAGCAGTTGGTCTCCAAGTGTGATCTAGGATCAGTACAGTATCACCGGCAACCGATGAAATGCACAATTGCAGATTTCTTCCAGACCTGATTGCGGCGGAATGGAACAGGTTCCAGGAGTCAGTTGGTTTCCAGTGAGCCCTCCATGTAATTCCTGGTCCCCTGGCTTTGACAATGATCACCACTGGCGACGCCACACCCACCGCCGCCGCAGCGACCCTGGGTGTGAGCAGCAACGTTTCGCCCGCAGGGGCGCTGAACCAGTGGCGGCCGAGGGGCGGGGTCTGCAGAGCGGCTGTGCTCTGCAGCCAGAATCAAGCTCTGCATGGAACGGGTGCCTCTCCATCGGATCCCACGGAGAAGGGGGTTGAGGTCTCATGTCTCCTCCGCAAGGCTCTTGCTCCCGCCTCGGCAGGCCTTGGGAATCTGCTGAGGGCCGAGGGAGGGGTGAGGAGGGTCTCAGGAGCCGACAAAGGGGCAGCGGGTGCTCTGGGCAGCCCAGCTCTGAGCGCCCCTTCAGCCCCTCCTGGCCCGCGGCGAGCTCCTCAGGGAGCAGGGCCTGGTCTGGCGCTAGAGCTTAGGTTGCTGGTCAACTTTGCAGTCAGACTTGTTTCCATTAAGTTTGCCAGCTAGGCAGTTTTGCACAAGTTTTGCCTCCCTGAATGAGTGACTGGTACCTCTTGCCTGCTGTTCTTGGGCTGGTTTCTAAGTTAGTGGATTTTTTTTTTTTTTTCAATTTTGTTTGTTTTTTTTTTGGGTGTTTTTTGAGACAGGGTTTCTCTGTGTAGCCCTGGCTGTCCTGGAACTCACTCTGTAGAGCAGGCTGGCCTCGAACTCAGAAATCCGCCTGCCTCTGCCTCCCAAGTGCTGGGATTAAAGGCGTGCGCCCCACCGCCCTGCTTTTTTTTTTCAATTTAAGTCCTTGGAACACCCATCCTACTCTTTCGGGATCTGGGTTGTATCCAGTTTTCTCCAAAATAGTCAAAGCTTTTAAATAAGGCACTCTGGGAAGCAACAAAACAGGTACTGTAGTCCTGGAATTTAAGGCCACATTCACATTGGTTATGCTGTTCCATTGGGGTGGGGGATTGCGTCCACATCTCGATATTTAAATCAAGGGAGTGTATTTCATATTAATGTTAAGCACTTGGGAAGTAATGCTTTAAGAAACAGCACTGTGTAGAACACCTTCCCCTCTTCCAATAATTAACTGTGGCAAAGCAAAAATACATTTTAAAGACTCATGGAACAATGCCCTGTAAAACACAATGTATTCCAGTCATTGGGTTTCTTGGATTCTAAACTCCTGACCAAAACATGAGCTCTTGGGCTGTGTCAATATTTAGTAGGAAACAGCAAGCCAGCCATGTAATCCAGAAAACAGAAATCACTGTTTAACTGGGCTGGTAGTGTTGGTTTCAAATCCTGGAGTTGTTCTCTGCACTATGCTGTTTCCTGCTGGGTTTGCGTGCAACCTGATGAAACCTTCTCTCCTGTAGGAGTTCAATTATAGTTTAGCTAATGTCTGGTGAAGAGGGCATGTTTTATTTAACTGGTACTTTGTTTTCTCGGTTTGGGGCCACAGTCAACAATCGCCCTTACTGACATGGGTTGTTTTCCTTATGATGCCCCTCAGCGTGGTACCATGCAGACAAATGGCTGGGCATCTCTTCTGGGCCACTCTGGCCTTCCACCCAGAATCTCTATGCAGTGGCTGTCTGTCAGCAAGCACCAACAACTTGCTGCAGGTTTATAAAGTTCATCCTTTAAGATGCTTGGCATTACCACACAGTTGTTGCTGCACTGTTTGCCTGTCCCGAACCAAAAGGTTTTTGAGAACAGACATACCATTTGACTTTGCATTTGCTGTGTCTCCTGTCATTGTTCAGTTTGGTTAATGAATTAACAGTGAACAACAATAGTTTTATACATCTCTGTCTGCCCGCTTGAACCACCAGACTTAAAATACAGGCTAAACTTAGTAAACAGTTTCTTATAGTTTATTACAATACATGCTACTCTATTCCTAGGTACCTCATATCAACAGACTCACTTTATAATATTGGTTAAAGTCAAGAAAATGGCATGGCATAAAGTATCTTGTAAACAGACTATAAGCCCCTCACAGGCAAGCTTGAATGCTTGTTCTCTTTTTCCTCTTTAATGTCTATGTAGTAATCAGCCTTCTAAGAACTTGTTGAATGGCATAGATTTTACCCAGAATTCTTTCAAATGGCAATGGTCAACACACAAGTCAAACTGAAACAAACAATCAGACAAACAAATACTTAAGAGGAAGGTATTAACTATGTAACTGAGTGAGAAGTGACCTGGCCTTGGGTGCTTAAACTATTGCCAGCAGGATTTGTCACTGTCCTCTATTTCTTGTTTGGCATTTCTGTGTTTGCTTTCTTGTGTTCATGTGAAGACATCTTCTGTCTTATACTGCGTGGCATCCTATCTTTATAAACATGTTAAGGGTAACTCTTCACTCTTTTGCACTGGAGATGATATCAGAAGAGGACTGTAACTTGCCAACTAGATTTGGCTGCTATCCATAAGCAAGTCAGTGTGAGCACAGGAATTAACTCTGAATGGCCAAGCCTGTGTCATCTGTCTGTTTGCATAACCAGAGGATGGCTGTTACATGGGCCAATCAAAACAGCTTTGTGTATCCCACATTCCAAAACAACACTTAGAATCAAAAGTATTTTGTGTGGTAGGGCTGTTTACTATATACATAGGTAACATACAAATATAGTAATTTATATAAGCACAATAAGATTTCTTGAAGATAAGAGTAAAGTTTAAAGAGGAAGGTCATTCAGGCATAGTTTATGGTTCTATATATATGCTTAGCCTGAAGATGATTTAATATAAATATAACGACTTACTGTCAGATGTGGTGGTGCACGATTTTAATTCCAGGACTCGGGAGGCAGAGAAAAATGGATCTCTGAGTTTGAGTTCTGTTATACATAGCAAGTTCCAAGTCAGCAAGTACTATATACTGAGACCCTAGGATAGAAATGCATAATTAGAATATATTTACTATGCCTGAAATTTCCATGCAAACCCTCCTGTGAGGTCCACTTGTGTTTCCATGAAGAGACCTCAGATTTTCACTTTGGAGCATTTCAACACTGTGAGTTTTCACATGAGGGATGCTGTAAAAAAGGCTGACCTTTAAAACTTGGAAATATTCTAAGTATTATAATCTATACCTGAAAATATTTTTTGACTAAAAAGGCATCACAGGTGGTCCAGAATCCCAAAGTATTTGGAATATTTTCCAGCAGCCTAATTGTTGTGTATTTAACTTGTTTTTCTTTCATTTGACAAGGTACAAATTGCAGGTATAACCTTCAAGAAGTGACTTAGAGCTCTTAAAAATGATGGAGACTATGATGTCCTGACTGTCATGCATAAGATGTGCAAAGCCAAGGCTGGATCAGGCTTATGAAGACTTAAGGTATAATTTTCTTTGTTTGGGGAAATTATTAACAAGCTCCTCTCCACAGGGTTGACTGAGAAAGTGGGCTTGTCCAAAGAATACTCTGGCAATGCAGCCTTTTGCCCTTGAAGCAGCTATGGGATTCACCTTCATAATTGTATCTCTTCTCTTTGCTACCTTCAGGAATGTTTCAACATACAAACCAGTTAAGTTTTGTTTCAGATTCCATCATTAATCCTGGATGCATAGGAAACAATATCTTCCTGAAGTTCTTTATCAGCTACCTCCAGCCTTGATGATAGCATCATTACACAAAACTGAAAAATGCATTCCTAATTCCATTTACTTTAAGGGAACCAGGCTTTTGTCTAACTGAGAACCTGGAGTAAAATCTTCCTGAAGAAAAGAGGAACAGCTAATCCTGTTATTTTTTATATGATAAAAGGTCATTCATTGAACAAATAATTGACAATGGTGAACTGTTGAAGGCTATCTAAATGTGTAGCTTCTTCACTATTTGAATCTTATTTGTGTTTTTCTGCTCTAGTTCTCAAGTGAATAAATACTTTATAATGTTCCATCAAACAAAAGTATTGTAGCTGGATAATGGTGGTGCACACCTTTAATCCCAGAACTCTACAGAGAGAGACAGTCAGATCTCTGAGTTTGAAGCCATCCTGGTCACACATCAAGGTCCAGGACAGCAAGGGATACATAGAGAAGCCCTGTCTGAAAAACATACCAACAACAAAACAATAGTATCATAAATCTAACAGATTTTATTTTCTTTTTTAAGTGGTTGAAGCCAGATTATTTTTGGCATTCATGGAGATCAGTAAAGATATTAGAAACTCAGAAGAACTTTGGAAAATTAAGCCTCAGGGAAACCTGGAAGATGACAATTACTTGGTAAAATAATGCCTATAATAGCTAATAATTAAAATCTATATACTTCAAGTGTATTCTGAATCTCCTAGTGTTGGGAAGGGCACTCCATTCTACTCTGCTGATATGTGCTTGGTGCCTGTAGCTGAAACTGTATGGTACAATTGAGGTGACTTGACAATTCTCAGGACTCAGCTGTATAATTTCCACGATTTCCTGAAAACACTGCGTCTTGCATTTCTGTGAATGAACTGGACCAGGCCATCTCCAGAGCCCTGGTGACTGTGGAGTACTGTGGGGATTAGTTCTGTGTGCCATGAGGAGGAGAGCCGAACATCAGACAACAGTGGAAGCTTCTCCTCCAGCACACTTGGAGCTATGAGAAGGAAGACTTAAATAAGCAAGTGGTTCAGAAAGGAACAGGATAGGAAACACTCTGTGTCTTCATTTGAGTCTTTGAAATTTTTTCTTATGCTTATCCCCTGTGGAAAAAGTAATTATTACACACACTTTTCCTTTGAATTGCTGACTGGCACAAAACACGGTGGACTGAGAAGCATTAACATGTTTGGAAGCAGATTGTATCTGCAGGAGTTCAAGAGTTAGTTAAAAAGCTTTTTCTAAACTTTCTGATCATTAATTCATCTGTTTTAGAAATATAAAATGAAAGACCAAGACTATACAATGAAATTCATACTTTTGTTTATTGAAATCACCCTGTTATTCCTGCCATTCTCATTAAAACCACAACCACATAAGGAATTCATATTTTTCTCTACTAGGATTGACCAATATTCCAACTCATAGCATTTAATTAATAAATTCACTGCTACTTCTCTGCATAATTTCCAGCTTTGATGGTTGTCATAGTGATACTACGTGGCTGAAGGAGGTAGCCCAGGAAAACACTATCAAATTGGAAAGGACTTACATGATTTTTCCACTATTACACCTGAGAGGTTAGGTCACACTGTACCATAGAGTCAGCATACCCAGCTCAAGAAGGCAGAAGCCACAGATGACAGTGCCAAACAGAGTCCCTCCTGAGCTTATGGACCCATTTAAATTGAGGATTCACTGGGTCTGAGGCCTTTGCATCCCCTATCCATCCTACTGAGTCATGGGTAGTTATAAATGCAGGAGCATACCCCAAAGCCTACACACTCAGGCCTGGAACTGGGAACTCAGAAAGGTAGATATTGGAGAAGTGATAGCTAATGGAACTACAGAGCAACAATCGAATTTCCCTGTTGACCTTTGCTCATAGATGCCTACTTTGTCTGGTCTTACTGGAGAAAGGGTGAATGTGGGATTTAATCTTTGAAGAAGAGACATAAACTTTACAAGTTGGCATTCCCCATGGATAGGAACTCCTTCCTATACTCCAAGGAACAAGGGAAGTTTACATTGCAAAAATGGGATTGTGAAAACACATGTCTGAATATATTGAAATAATGTCACCTCTTAAGACATGTGCACAATAAGAAACTTTAATTCAACTAGCATAAAATTAAAGGAGCAGAAGATAGATTTTTGCTTATGGTAAAAAGGACAACTTGGGGAATTGGACTGTGTTACATGAATGGAGCACATGGGTAGATTTAACATGGAGAAGAATCTCCCCAAGCAAGATCCTAGAGCATTAGGTCCTAACAAAGATGAGCTACCTATGCCAAGGCCCTAACCAACTCTACCCATCCAAAGCACTTGACTTGTAATGAAACAGAGATAAAACTCTAGCTTTGAAAGGAGAAGTTGCCAAGGGCTATCCCCTGAGTCAAAAGAGAGACTCGGGGAAAGGACACCTAAGAAACTGGTCAATGTGGGGCAAGCTGGTCAGCAGGTAGACTATGGCAGTTCCCAATGACATCATCAATAGTCACTTCCCTGGAAATTTTCTTGTATACAGGAGAACCCTAGAATCTTCTGTGATGTCACCAGTGTTGTGGTGACACCAATTCCCTGTGGTGTATTCCTTCAGAGCCTGCTGGGTTCACAAGCAGTCATGTTGTCCATGCTGCGCAGGCTATTTAGGTGGAACGATAGACTACAAACAGAGACCAGACCTAGGCAGAAGTCATTCGATAAACCAGGAAGAAGGAGATGGCCCTGGGTAAGAAACAGTGAGTCCTGGGCAGTGGTTGGGGGAACTTCCTGGAGGAAGGGGGCTTGAGCAGGTCCTTACAGGAGAAGGACTTGTAATCTGGAGCCTTGACATTCCACAATGTCAGACCCAGGTTCAAGAATTTCTAATGATTAGTTTGGCAGAGATCTAGGAACTGACAAGCCTGCTGGTGCTTTGCTGAGAGATCTGAATTTCCTAGCCAGTGGCAAAGGATGCCAGGAGGAAGTTCTGTGAGAATAACAAATCTTGCTCTCAGGATAGAGTGCTGAAGCATTTCATCCTCAATAGATTCCTAGAGGTTACATGAATATGTGATGCCAAGAACACAGAGGGATATTCCCCTGTCATATATCAAGGTCCCAGATACTTTGGTCTTGAACACACATGATGTGGGCTGAATCACAGTCTGGGTTAAGTGTAGTAGTATGTGATCTCTCATCATGCATTTAAGAAGCATGGATAGGTGTTGGCTTGTGGGAGATGTTTGGTGCTGTTCTTTATGATGAATCTTTTTTTGTGCTAAGCACTACAGACTACATTGTCAGATATAAGCTGACATGCCCTCAATTTGTTCTTGACTGGGAAAGCTTATGCATTTCAGGGTTAGTGGGACTGTAGTAGGCATGGAGCCATATGTCTAGTGATGGTGGCTGGTAGCAGGGACATAGGTGAGGGGTCCAGTTTGAAGATAGCTTTCGTGTTCTTTCGGGAATTCGCTGTGTCTCTAGAATTCCCTCTTCAGCAGGCTTCTGTTTGGGACTGAGCATGGTTTCTCCTTTCCCTGTCATATTTTCTCTATAAGTTTACTTGTGTTTATCTACCTAAAGGGTCTGTTGGGAAAGAATCCTCCAAAGCCTACACCATCAGTAAGCAGGAGCAGAGACTGAAGAGGTTGGAGAAGCTCAAAAGGGATCTTGAGATGATGAATAAGGAGAGAGACGAACTCCGGGAAATCCTGGCACATTATACTGACAAGGATCTAAATGACAGGTAGTAATTATGCCCAGTTCTCCTTTGACAATCTTGGGTCCTCTCTGTTGACCCCAGATTTTCTTATATCATAGGAGGCTACAACTCCAGGCTCTCTTCTTGTCCAAATTCATTTTGCTGATTGGATTTTAGACACAGAAATTGAAGTTCAGATAGGGGTGTGATGGGGTAACAGAGTAATTTGATTCTTCAAAAAGTAAATTAGAGCTGGTATCATGAACCACAGTCTTGAAATAATGGTAGGAGTTTGTGAGCTCTCATCATGCATTTTAAGAAACCTGGACTGGTGTTGTTTGAGGCAGATGCTAGCTGCTGTGTGTTTATGGTCAATCATTTTTGTAATTGACCTGGAGCTGCTTTGGGTCGATTTAGTTCTGTCAACAGCTGAAAGGACTTGGTTCTACAGGCTGCTTCTCAGTGTGACTGGATTTGTTGCAAGCCATCATGCTTTTCTCCCATTGTGTTCATTATACTCTGAGTTAATGCCACATCACTGTATTTATTTGGCATTCTGATTTTGTGTGTGTGTGTGTGTGTGTGTGTGTGTGTGTGTGTGTGTCTTCGTTCCACTTAAGATCCTGGGAGTCTGTGCAAGGTGATGGGACCTGAGGATTTACCTGACTCACTTTTCAGGTAATGATAGTGATGAGGCCATGGAGCCTCACTTGGAGCAGCACAGCACGTGACCTCTGTGCTCACCTCTGATGGGCATTGGAAACTCCTGATATATGTAATAAACCTTTTTCCCTGTAATCACTGATTATGTCATTTGGGAATTTATGTAGCAATAGAACCAAGGATTGAGAAAACCTTGTCTACAAATAGAGAAAGAGTCATCACAGGTTTAAGTTGGACTCAGGGCTGTGCCACAGGCGCCTGGAAAGTTCTTGGAGAGCTAATCTATTCTTCAAGCCCCCTGAGGGAGCTAAAGCAGGTCAGCTCTTCTTTTAGTTCCTAGCTTAACTGGCCCCAGACCAAGAGTAACAAGTTTAATAAGCACCAAGAGGACCCATTACAAAACAGCCAGGATGTGGAATATATGGGCTGGGGTTGTCCACGATTCAACTTGAATTTATGTAATGCTTAAATCCTTAGTTCAGGAGATTATTTGGTCCTTGGGCCACGCCCTCCCACAGAATCAACTGTGAGACCACCATGCTGGAGATGCAACATGACCAGGTGATGAACGACCTCAAGAAAATTCCTCAGGAGATCAGTGAGGCCTTGGACAAGTGCAAGGAGCTCACTAAAGAAAATCAAAATTACTGGTGAGTGACTAACTGTGTTGTTACCCCAGCTCTAGGCACAGAATATATCTGCCCATCATTGTCTTTGAAACAAATTCAGGGCTCTGGTTCTATACTGTTTCCTCCACAACAAGAAGCTTGCCTCCCTCAAAGAAAGGCTCTAGGAGTTTTACGTCTTGGACTCATTTTGATGGAGTGTGATGAATCTGTGAGCCCCTCCGAACATTGTCTTTCCCAACTCAGTATCCTCTAGGTAGAAAAGGTGTGCACCATGATGGAGATATCAATTAACCTTGAGTCTCTGGGGTGCTGAAATCGGATTTATAGATCTGGTGTGCATAAGACAAATAGACAGACTGTGTACCTGTTGGGTCTGCTCTCCTCTCCTAGAGAAGGTTTGCCCTGTCTCACCTGCATATGTGTTTCTATTACTATGAACATATAGGCACTCATGGGGCCCATGTCATCTTCTGGGAGATACATGAGTCCAGGTTGGTGTCAGGGTTTTCAGAAGTAACTTGAGACTTCTGGAATGTTGTTGTCTTCTGGATTTGACCTTCTTGACCTTCTTCTCTGTGATGTTCCATGGCTACTCTGGTATGTAGTCTGGGTCTGTCTGGAGATCAGGGCCCATGATGAGAAGGAATGGTACTTGGAGAAGTGGGAGGAAGATGGATGCGGCCTGGGAATTACCGTTTCTTCTTTGTGATTCAGCATCAGGAGTTGTCACCTCCTGACAGAGTCTCTTCATATGAAAAACCAAGTAAAAATTCTGTGGAATGAGAACAAGCAGCTGCTAAGGGAGCAGAATGCATTGGAAGAGTGTTTTAAGGAAACAAAAACACTATGTGTGGAGGCCAGCATGAAGATATAAGACAAGTATACCAGCAGCAGCAGCAGCAGCAGCAGCAGCGGTAGGATGCATGAAGCATCAGGGCAGGTTGCACTCATGTCTAATCATAAACATATTCAAGCCGAGATAACCATTCTCCACCTTATCCAGGCACTCTCTCTGTACCTTATACAGTTCTTCATTTCTGTGATCAGTTACAAGACTTTCTGTGGAGTTAGCCTCTTTCAAGTAAGTGGATGATATGCAAGCAGCCCCTCCTACTCAACTATAAGCTACAGTTCATTTTGATAGATAGGCTGAACACACATTACACACCTACATGCAATTATGCTAGATGGGCTCTATGTCTGTGCTTCCTTTGTAGTAACACAGAACATTGAGTGATGTAGTCAGAGCCTGTAGCTCAGTTGCTTTGGACCCACGGCTCCAGCTAAGTTTGTAGGGGAGGATGGCCTTGTGAGATCTAGGTGTGAGAGGAGGTCCTTGGTCTCATGAAGGCTGGATGCCCCAGTGTGGGGGAATTCAAGGGCAGGGTGGTGTGTGGGTGTGCATCCTCATTGTAGGAGGAGGGTGGATGGGATAGGGGGTTTCTAGTTGGGAGGATGAAGAAAGAGGATAACATCTGAAATGTAATAATATAGCCAATAAAATTTTATTTAACAAAAAAGGTGGGGTTGAAGCTTGTATCTTTTCTCTCCCTCTTCCCCTGCATTGCAAGATGGTCTCTGCCCCCTGCCCAGATCTTGGTTCACACTGACAGAGCCTCAGGAGCAGCTTGTCAGTCCTGGTTTTTGTCAGTGTTGCTAGAGTTCTTTCCTGGAGCTGACTGGATGAACAGGGATGTGTGAAAGTCTTCTCTCAGGCTGAGGGTTGGTGTGAGAGATGTGATGCTTCAAGAGAAAGTTTCTCAACTCTGTCAACCTAGTCTACAGAAGTTACTCACTAAGTGTGTTTAGTCCCCAAGGGATGGATAGCAGAGTCCTGGGTCTCACTTGAAACATCAGCTTTTCACAGTCTACATTCAATGGTTCCTTCAGCATTGTGGTCTCCTTATTGTTTCCTGCTCACTTAGGATTTCTGATGTGTGTTTTGTGGGGGGGATTATGCATGTCTGTGCCAGTATGTATATTAATGTGTGTGTTGAGAGGCCAATTAATTCTATGTGGCTTTGATCAGTCTTTCTGCAACATAGCCCAGGTTTCTGAATCTGAACCTTCCTATTTTGGTTAAGGTGTCTGACCAGTATCTTTGAATCTTTTTCACCTCTGAGCTAGAGCTCCTGGAAATGTTTGGTCTCAAGTAGTTGCTACAGGGTTTAATTACTCATAGAGAGGAAGAACATTTCTACACATTTCATTGTTTTGAGTTTCGTTGTAAGAAAACATGGAAGAAGCGAATGCTGTCTGCTCCAGGTGTCAGACACACAACTTGACCCACTGTGCCTTCTCATGAGCTTTCTTGTCATTTGGCTGATATCATCAGGAAAGGGAGGAGGGTGTTGGTGGGCCAGGATAGGTCTTACCCATGAAACCTAGGTTCCATGTAACCAACAGGTGAGATTTTCAACCCCAAAATACTTTATCAAATAAACAGAACCCATGTTGCCAACAATTAAAAGTGAATAATCTCATATTTAGACCAGCCCACTCTTCCCAAACTTACCATTTAACTTCAGATTCCTCTTCCCAGTCCTTCCCTCTTCCATTGCACCGTCATAACCCTGTGTTTGGAGGCCCACCCATGTGAAGAATAACCAGGAAGCAGACATGATACTCTTGGAAACAGAGCAGGATATGGGGCACAAAGAGGTGCTCAACAACAGCTAGCTGCACACATGAGACAAAAGGTGGCTCCAAGTTGGTCCTATTCAAAGGACCTTTAGGGACCTGAACACCAGCCTCTCATTCTGAGATGAAACTGTGAGGCTCTTAGAGGGCAAGAGGCAGGAGTCCAGGCACCCAAGAGTCACAAAGGATGGTTCATGGTCTGGTGGGAATATGGTGGGTCTGGTAGAGGAACTAGCAAGGCTACCTCACCTGGCTTCTCGTGATTGGCCATCTGCTGGTCCTCAGAATCCAGTTGTTCCATCGTCCAAGCTTCTTCCCAAAGCTCCATGTCTGGGTCTTTCGTCAGCCCCAGGGCAACAGCAGCAGCAGTAGCAACTCAAACTCTGGGGTCAAAGGAAAAGGCGCCCAGGCTGGAAATGACCTTCCTGACCACTTCTGCTCGAGCCTCTCCCTCTCCTCCTACTCCAAGGCTGACAATGCTATCCTACCACTCTAGGTAGAGGAAATCTTGGACCTGTGACAACCACTTCTTTTAGCACTATTGTATGGAGAGGCACCTCAGGATGCCACTTCTGGAATTATCTAGCACCCAGGTCCTCCATCCTGCTCTATGGTGCCTCGCTCTGAGAGGCTTGGGTCCAGTCCTCTCCCAGCACAGAAAGATGGGCTCTTGTTTTATTGTTTTGTAATTAAAGTCTTAGTCACAAACAAAATCTTAAACAATATAGCTATTTTTAAAATAAAAATTAGACTTCTTTGCCTTCCTTGTACTCAGATAACACCCTGTTACTTCATTCTATGTCTTTTTGACTTCACCATGAGGATTCATGAAATCCTAAAGTGCATCCCTCTACTGACATTGTTTTCCTGAGTATATCATGGGCATGGCTTTTCTTCAGGACACTTCCCCCTCATAGTTTTACAGCATGCTGCATTTCAGAAAAATCATTGCATGTTAATTCCCTAGCTTCCTTTTGAATGACATTAGGGACGATTTAATATCACATGAACTGTAATGTCTTATAAGTTTCATGGATAATTATCTTCACTGTTTTTTTTTTTTTTCTTTTTGGTGCTACCAGGGTCTTCTGAAAAGGAGCCCAGTTAAGTTTAGAGAGCAGAATATGATGTTTCAGTTATTTTCCAATATAATATATATGTACCATTGGAAAAATGTGGTTTTTTATTTTAACTTCAGCACAGCACATAGTTCACAGTTCACTTGCAAGCCACTTCTTAAATATGAGAATAAATTCCAGGCCTAGGTGCTCTCTGGCCCATCTCCTTTGGGGATACAGGGAATGACCTTAGCTGAGAGCTGATACTGGATTGTCCTGCTCAATAAAGCTCGTGTTTGCTGGATAGCTGGCAAGGCAGATACTCACCTGCCTGCCTTTGCACCATATTTTCAAGGCCAGCAACAGGCTGTAGATCTGAGCTGCAAAATCTGCAGCTAAAGAATGCTTCTTAGCTTAATAATTGTATTTTGGCTTTGGTTAGCGTTTTTATTGCTTTGAGTGTATGGTTTCTTTGTTTTCATTTGAAGTTTTGTTTTTTATTATTTTTGTTACTGTAAATAATTATTATATTGCTAAGTTTATATACTATATATATTGACTTTGGTTTCCTATATGTCAAAATGCCTTCATTGTGTCTAGCCTCTGGTCCTGCAAGAGAGCATGTTTGGAAGGCTAAAGACAAGTGCTGAGAGACATCAAGATCTGCTGGTCATCCAGAAGGAGACTGAGAATGTAAATTTTTGCTTGTCCTGATGGGTCATCAATAATAATTGATTTGATTGAATACATTGACTCCCCCAATTTAAGCTGGTATTGAATAAATTTAATGTATTCTTATGGATAAAATGTAATATATTGTTATGATTAAAAACGTAATCACTAATGTTCCCTCATAAGAACCTTCTTCATTCATGTGTGCTTCACAGTCTTCTAACACTAAAGTATCAGGCAGGAATGGGCCTCTTCAAGTAGCATGTGGCTTAGACTTCATTATTAGTTCCCAGCCAGTCACAGCAACACAGATATTTGTGCTTTTGATGTGAATAGTGTGTCAAAATCTATACATGCCAACTTAAGGATGGAAAAAGTATCTATGCTGTAGGTTTGTGGTCATGAATTTAGCTATGTTAAAATGTACTGCCATGTGGATGATCACATTGAACAAACAAAGTAGAAACAAAAGTGTATTTCTCTAAAATGTCCCAAGAAATAAAAATATTCAATGAAGGAGAATATCTGGGGAATCAATATCCCTGACCTCAAGCTAGATTACAGAGCAATAATGATAAAAAACAAAAAAACAAAACAAAAAAAAAAACAAAACAAAAAAAACCCAACTGAATGCTATTGGTACAGAAACAGGCAGGTAGACCAATGGAACAGAAGTGAAGACCCAGAAATGAACCCATACACCTATGGTCACTTGATCTTTGACCAAGGAGCTACAGTCATCCAGAGAAACAAAGAAAGCATTTTCAACTAATGGTGCTGGTTCAAATGGCAGTCATCTTATAGAGGAATGCAAAGGGATCCATTTTTTACCTCCTTTTACAAAGCTCAAGTCCAAGTGCATCAAGGACCTCCACATAAAACCAGATACACTGAAACTAATAAAAGAAAATGTGGGGAAGAACCTGGAGCACATGTGCATATGGGAAATTTTCCTGAACAGAACACCACTGGTAATGCACTAAGATCAAGAATTGAAAAATGAGACCTCATAAAATTGCAAAACTTCTGAAAACCAAAGGACACTGTCAATAGGAAAAAAAATGTAATCAACAGATTGGGAAATGATCTTTACTAACTCTACACTTGAAAGAGTGCTAATATCCAATAAATACAAAGAACTCAAGAAGCTAAAATCCAGAACCAAATAACCATATTAAGAAATGGGGTACAGAGTTAAACAATGAATTCTCAACTGAAGAATACCAGATGGCTGAGAAGCACCTAAAGAAATGTTCAGATTCCTTAGTGTTCAGGGAAATTCTAATCAAAACAACCCTCAGATTCCACCTCAACCCTGTCAAAATGGCTAAGATCAAAAACTTAGGTGACAGTAGATGCTGGTGAGGATGCAGAGAAAGAGGAACACTCCTCCATATTTGATGAGATTGTAAGCACCTACAACTACCCTGGGAATCAGTATGGCAGTTCCTCAGAAAACTGAACATAGTAGTACCTGAAAATCCAACTTTACCATTCCTGGAAATATACCAAAAAGATGCTCCAACACATAACATGGACACATGCTCCTCTGTGTTCATAGTAGCCTTATTTATAAAAGTCAAAATCTGGAAAGAACCCAGATGCCCTACAACAGAGGAATTGATACAGAAAATGTGGCAAATTTACACAATGGAGTACTACTCAACTATTAAAAACAATGATTTCATGAAATTCTTAGGCAAATGCATGGAACTAGAAAATATCATCCTTATCAAGGTAACCCAATCACAATGGTATATACATGGTATTCACACACTGATCAATGGATATTATCCCCAAAGCTCAGAAAACTCAAGATATCATTCAAATACCAGATGAAGCTCAAAAAAGAAAGAAAACCAAAATGGGGATATTTTGGCCCTTCTTAGAAGGGGGAACAAAATACCCATGGGAGGAGATACAGTGAAAAATTGTGGAGCAGAGACTGAAGAAAAGACCATCCAGGAAATGCCCGACCTGGAGATTCATCTCACACACAGTTACCCAACCCAGACACTATTGTTGATGCTAAGAACACTTTCTGACAGGAGTCTGATCTAGCTGTCTCCTGAGAGGATCTTCCAGAGCCTAACCAATACAGAGGAGGATACTCGCAGTCAACCATTGCACTGAGAATGGGGTCACCAATGGAGGTGTTAGTGAAAGTACTCAGGGAGCTGAAGGGGTTTGCAGCCCCATTGGAGGAACAACAATGTGAACCAATCTGACCCCTTAGCTCCCAGGGACTAAACCATAAACCTTTATGTACAGATGGAGGGCTCCTGGGCTCCAGCTGCATATGTAGCAGAGGATGGCCTTGTGGGATATCAATGGGAACAGAGGCCCTTGGTCCAGTGAAGGCTCAATGCCCCAGTGTAGCAGAATGCCAGAATGGGAAGTAGAAGTGGGTGGGTGGGTAGGTGGAGGGACACACACAAAGAAGCAGGGACTTAGGGGATGGTATAGGGAGTTTTCAGAGGGAAATCCAGGAAAGAGGATAACATTTGAAATGTAAATAAAGTATCAAATTAAAAAAAAAACAGCAGTGAGAAGTCATCACTGATGAATCTTGCATACAAGTTTGTGGCACAGACTCATGGAATTTTCTTAAAGGAGTAGTCTGTTCTGTCAGGTCCACTCTGAGATCTCTTGAATGTCCCTTACCTCCATTTGTTCCCCAGGCACTGAAATACAGCAATCCATCATTCTGCACCTCCACTAAGGTCCCTAAACAAAAAGCACACATAACCTGTTATGAAATCATATTTTCAAGTGACTGAAAGTCTTTTGAAGCACCGTGAATAACTTTGGAATAAATCAACAAAAAATAGTTAATGGAGTGAGTAGATGGCTGCTGTGTCATGCACTTCTGCCTGAGAGTCAAAAAGGCTGGCTAAGGGTTTATGTCCCTTCTCTGCTCTGGATGAACAGTGACTGACCACTGGAAAGTCAGGTGACTCACTGTGTCTTCTCAGTATTCCAGGTTGTTTTCCTCACTGCCTGATACCATTTTCTTTCCAGCTTTGCCTACTTTTGGCTCAGTTAATTTTGTCTTTGACCTCAGTTTTATTCCTTGAGAGACTGACTGGTTTGGAGTTGCCTATGCATCCAGCAGAAGTCCTAGAGCTACCCTGAGGCATGAAAACTGGGTTGTCTCAGACAGCTGCTTTAGGCTCCTGATAGCCTAAGCACTCAACCAGTGTTCTATGTTTTAACTGTTGTTATTCAAAATCACTCACTGTGAGCTAAAAATTAGCCTCAATGGATTTTGGGAGAAATGAGAATCTTCTGACATGTCTGGTGGTACAAAATGGAGTAGCTATGTGGAAAGTCATGAAAAGATGTTCATAAAGTAGAACATTATTCCCTTTGACCCAACGATGCCATAACAAGAAGTACATGTCCAAGGAACTTCTAGGGCACACTGGTGTTATAGTGGTCCTCTCAGACCAGCTTGAAGGAGAAACTGTCCAGACATCCATCAGCCAAGTAGTAAAAATAAATAATGTGCTACAGCCCTTCCATGGAATATTGCTCAGTGTAAGTTAATACATGCAAGCATTTGACCATCAGCTAGTCACCTTTGTCTTACTCAAAATATCCCTGACACAGTCACATAATGAAGAGACAAATGTTGCTTTGGATCCTAGTTATAGGGATTTGCTAGTGTTCATGGGTCTTAGTTTTGGACCAGAAGTCATTCAGTCTAAGGCAAAGAAGGTACTAGTGGATGAAGCTTCTCATATTGGGGGTAGTATAAAACAGTGAGTAACAGCAAGAGGCTAGTCCATCATGTGATCTTTTGCTGGGAAGCAAGCCTACTGTACACGGCCTTGAGAACTTAAAACCAGCATTGATAATATTCCAAGAACCATGATTGCGCCTTCAGTTTATGAGTGGAAAGTACTCCATTTACACTCCTGTCTATATGCTATACCCCCTGTGTACTTATTCCATTCAAGGTTTATTATTTATTTATCCATACCATCCTGGGTGTTCAATTATATTAGCATTACTGTGAAATTAAACATAGTACTGCAATGTACTATGTTTCTATGACTGAACACAACTCTTATGTGTGTTCAGGTGTGTGAGTTTGTGTGTGTGTGCATTTGTGTATGGACAGGTATGTATGCTTCAATTAAAAATACAGTCTTCTAATGATTAGGACCAGTAAAGATTGGAGGAGAGACTGTAGAACTCACCGAAGCAGAAAGAAGTGGTCATTCAGAAAAAGGACTTGGAAGAAACCATGCAGAAACCTTTCCCTGTCTCCAAGATGACATAGAATCTCAAGCACTAACCAGGCTGCCAAGACGTAACTGAAAGAACCATGTGACCTATTGATATTCTGGTGAGATTCTGTGACCCACACTTGCCTGAGAGTTCCTGCTATAACCAACAGGAAAGAGAAGATGTAAAAAGAGATGTCTTGAACCCAAAGGTTGGTGGTGGACACCAGAGTGAACGATCACTGTGCCAGAAAATATTGGCAAGGCTCTGGTAACTAATCTTCAAGAGGCTAACTCTCTGGGGCTCACAAAACATTCTGAGTTGCTTAGAACATGTAGTTCACAAACCTGCAGCAGGAAAAACACCCTGACATAGAAAAGAAATAATTTAAAAACAAAGACACACCTCAACCAAATTTTAAAAAAGCATCAAATTGTCCATTCGAAGAGCAAAAAAAAAAAAAAAAAAAAATCATCATTAGCATATAGAACAACAACAATAACAAAACAAAAAGCAAAACAAACCAAAAAAACCCCCCAAAAGAAAACAAAAAAATAACCAATATCCCCCAATGCATCCTGGAATTCATCATCTCTCTTGTGCATTTATAAATGAAGTTATATTTCAAGAAAACAAGAGGCATACAGCTCTGTGTGTACTGATTTCTTTAATACTCTTTTATTGAATAGTTTTATTTCTTGGGACATATTAGAGAAATACACTTGTGTTTCTACTTTTTTTGGTCAACTTGATCATCCACATAGTAGTACATTTTAACATAACTAAATTCATGACCACATACATACAGCATGGATACTTTATCCATCATGAAGTTGGGATCCACAGATTTTGACACACTATCCATGTCAAAAGCACGATTCTCTGTGTAGCTCTGAGAATTCATTCTGGCTGGGAACTCATAATGAAACCTAAGCCACATGCTACTTGAAGAGGTTCATTGCTGCCTGATAATTTAGTGTTATGAGACTGAGCCACCTATGAATACAAAAGACTCTAATGAGGGAAAAATAGTGATTAATTATTTTATCCATAAGAATACATTAAATTTATTCAATACCAGCTTAAATAGGGGAGTAAATGTATATAGTATATAAACTTAGCAAACCAACAAATTAATTTCAGTAACAGAAAACGATAATAATTAACCAAAACTTCAACTTCATATGAAAACAACAAAACCATATACTCAAAGCAATCAAAACTCTAACCAAAACGAAAACAATTATTAAGCTAAGAAGCATTCTTTAGCTGCAGATTTTGCAGCACAGACCTACAGCCTGTTGTTGGCCTTGGAAATAGAGTGCAAAGGCAGTCAACGATGGTAATAATGTCTTCAAGATGAATGAGGGCATGCCTCACTTTGGTAGGAGGTTGGCTGATGGACAAGTCCTTCCAAGGACCCAACCCAGACACTATTGTTGATGCTAAGAACACTTTCTGACAGGAGTCTGATCTAGCTGTCTCCTGAGAGGATCTTACAGAGCCTGACCAATACAGAGGAGGATACTTGCAGTCAACCATTGCACTGAGAATGTGGTCACCAATGGAGGTGTTAGTGAAAGTACTCAGGGAGCTGAAGGGGTTTGCAGCTCCATTGGAGGAACAACAATGTGAACCAATCTGACCCCTTAGCTCCCAGGGGCTAAACCAAAAACCTATATGTACAGATGGAGGGCTCCTGGGCTCCAGCTGCATATGTAGCAGAGGATGGCCTTGTGGATATCAATGGGAGCAGAGGCCCTTGGTCCAGTGAAGGCTCAATGCCCCAGTGTAGCAGAATGCCAGGATGGGAAGTAGAAGTGGGTGGGTGGGTAGGTGGAGGGACACACACAAAGAAGCAGGGACTTAGGGGATGGTATATTGAGTTTTCATAGGGGAATCCAGGAAAGAGGATAACATTTGAAATGTAAATAAAGTATCAAATTAAAAAAAAAACAGCAGTGAGAAGTCATCACTGATGAATCTTGCATACAACTTTGTGGCACAGACTCATGGAATTTTCTTAAAGGACTAGTCTATTCTGGCAGGTCCACTGTGAGATCTCTTGAATGTCCCCTACCTCCATATGTTCCCCAGGCTCTGAAATACAACAATCAATCATTCTGCACCTCCACTAAGGTCCCTAAACAAAAAGCACACATAACCTGTTAGGAAATCATATTTTCAAGTGACTGAAAGTCTTTTGAAGCACCGTGAATACCTTTGGAGTAAATCAACAAAAAATAGTTAATGGAGGTGAGTAGATGGCTGCTGTGTCATGCACTTCTGCCTGAGAGTCAAAAAGGCTGGCTAAGGATTTATGTCCCTTCTCTGCTCTGGATGAACAGTGACTGACCACTGGAAAGTCAGTGACTCACTGTGTCTTCTCAGTATTCCAGGTTGTTTTCCTCACTGCCTGATACCATTTTCTTTCCAGCTTTGCCTACTTTTGGCTCATTTAACTTTGTGTTTGACTTCAGTTTTATTCCTTGAGAGACTGACTGGTTTGGAGTTGCCTATGCATCCAGCAGACATCCTAGAGCTACCCTGAGGCATGAAAACAGGGTTGTCTCAGACAACTGCTTTAGGCTCCTGATAGCCTAAGCACTCACCCAGTGTTCTGAGTGTAGCACTCTTTAACTGTTGATATTCAAAATCACTCACTGTGAGCTAAAAATTAGCCTCAATGGATTTTGGGAGAAATGAGAATCTTCTGACATGTCTGGTGGTACAAAATGGAGTAGCCCTGTGGAAAGTCATGAAAAGATGTTCACAAAGTAGAACATTATTCCCTTTGACCCAACGATGCCATAACAAGAAGTACATGTCCAAGGAACTTCTAGGGCACACTGGTGTTATAGTGGTCCTCTCAGACCAGCTTGAAGGAGAAACTGTCCAGACATCCATCAGCCAAGGAGTAAAAATAATCAATGTGCTACAGCCCTTCCATGGAATATTGCTCAGTGTAAGATAATACATGCAAGCATTTGACCATCAGCTAGTCACCTTTGTCTTACTCAAAATATCCCTGACACAATCACATAATGAAGAGACAAATGTTGCTTTGGATCCTAGTTATAGGGATTTGCTAGTGTTCATGGCTCTTAGTTTTGGACCAGAAGTCATTCAGTCTAAGGCAAAGAAGGTACTAGTGGATGAAGCTTCTCATATTGGGGGTAGTATAAAACAGTGAGTAACAGCAAGAGGCTAGTCCATCATGTGATCTTTTGCTGGAAGCAAGCCTACTGTACACGGCCTTGAGAACTTAAAAAAGCTTTGATAGTAGACCAAGAACCATGATTGTGCCTTCAGTTTATGAGTGGAAAATACACCATTTACACTCCTGTCTATATGCTATACCCCCTGTGTACTTATTCCATTCAAGGTTTATTATTTATTTATCCATACCATCCTGGGTGTTCAATTATATTAGCATTACTGTGAAATTAAACATGGTACTGCAATGTACTATGTTTCTATGACTGAACACAACTCTTATGTGTGTTCAGGTGTGTGAGTTTGTGTGTGTGTGCATTTGTGTATGCACATGTATGTATGCTTCAATTAAAAATACAGTCTTCTAATGATTAGGACCAGTAAAGATTGGAGGAGAGACTGTAGAACTCACCGAAGCAGAAAGAAGTGGTCATTCAGAAAAAGGACTTGGAAGAAACCATGCAGAAACCTTTCCCTGTCTCCAAGATGACATAGAATCTCAAGCACTAACCAGGCTGCCAAGACGTAACTGAAAGAACCATGTGACCTATTGACATTCTGGTGAGATTCTGTGACCCACACTTGCCTGAGAGTTCTGCTTATAACCAACAGGAAAGAGAAGATGTAAAAAGAGATGTCTTGAACCCAAAGGTTGGTGGTGGACACCAGAGTGAACAATCACTGTGCCAGAAAATATTGGCAGGGCTCTGGTAACTAATCTTCAAGAGGCTAACTGTCTGGGGCTCACAAAACATCCTGAGTTGCTTAGAACATGTAGTTCACAAACCTGCAGCAGGAAAAACACCCTGACATAGAAAAGAAATAATTTAAAAACAAAGACACACCTCAACCAAATTTTTAAAAAAGCATGAAATTGTCCATTGGAAGAGCAAAAAAAAAAAAAAAAAATCTCATTAGCATATAGAACAACAACAATAAAAAAAAAACAAAAAGCAAAACAAACCAAAAAACACCCCCCCAAAAAAATTAAAAAAATAACCAATATCTCCCAATGCATCCTGGAATTCATCATCTCTCTTGTGCATTTATAAATGAAGTTATATTTCAAGAAAACAAGAGGCATACAGCTCTGTGTGTACTGATTTCTTTAATACTCCTTTATTGGATATTTTTATTTCTTGGGACATATTAGAGAAATACACTTGTGTTTCTACTTTTTTTGGTCAACTTGATCATCCACATAGTAGTACCTTTTAACATAACTAAATTCATGACCACATACATACAGCATGGATACTTTATCCATCATGAAGTTGGGATCCACAGATTGTGACACACTATCCATATCAAAAGCACAATTCTCTGTGTAGCTCTGAGAATTCATTCTGGCTGGGAACTCATAATGAAACCTAAGCCACATGCTACTTGAAGAGTTTCATTGCTGCCTGATACTTTAGTGTTATGAGACTAGCCACCTATGAATACAAAAGATTCTAATGAGGGAAAAATAGTGATTAATTTTTTATACCATAAGAATACATTAAATTTATTCAATGCCAGCTTAAAGTGGGGGAGTAAATGTATATAGTATATAAACTTAGCAAACCAACAAATTAATTTCAGTAACAGAAAACGATAAATAATTAACAAAAACTTCAAATGAAAACAACAAAAACATATACTCAAAGCAATCAAAACTCTAACCAAAACCAAAACACAATTATTAAGCTAAGAAGCATTCTTTAGCTGCAGATTTTGCAGCACAGACCTACAGCCTGTTGCTGGCCTTGGAAATAGAGTGCAAAGGCAGTCAACGATGGTAATAATGTCTTCAAGATGAATGAGGGCATGCCTCACTTTGGTAGGAGGTTGGCTGATGGACAAGTCCTTCCAAGGCAAAGCATGAGACTTATTCCAGATGGTATCTCAAAGTCTTTAAAATTTGCTTGATTGATCTCCATGATATTATTCTTGATGACTCATGATGACAAGCAAAAATTTACATTCTCAGGCTCCTCCTGGATGACCAGCGATCTTGATGCCTTCAGTACTTGTCTGAAGCCTTCCAAACAGGACTCTTGTTGGTCCAGAGACTAGACAAAATAAAGACCTTGTGACATATAGAAAACCAAAGAATGGAAGAAAATGCAGCCCAATATTGCCATGGTTATAGGGATGACACGCAATGGTGGTTCACTTCCTTTGCACACTCAGTGCTCCTGGTGAAGAGTTGTGACTGAGGCAGATCTTGACCTGGTCTGTGCCCTGTTTGAGCTTCTGGTGGAGTATTTCAGACCTAGGGCAGGAAGAGACAAAGGCCTGGTGAGGACCTGTCATGTCAACTATACAGCAAACACCAGCTTTATTACAGGACAATCCAGTATGACCTTTGGGCTATGGTCATTCCCTCTATCCCCAAAGAAGAAGGGCAGACAGCACCTGGGCCTTGGAATTTTTTGTCAGATTTAAAATATGGCTTGCAAATGAACTGTGAAGTACACACTGTGCTGGAGTGAAAATAAAACACCACATTTCTCCAATGGTCCATATATATTACATTGAAAAATAACTGTGTAGCAATGTCTGAATCGAACATATACAGAGCCTTTTAGGGAACTAGCTACCATTGAAGTGAAGGCTCTTATTATATCTGGAGTGCAGGAACCTCCTGGGTTCTACTCGTGAACCCCTCTATCTGTGAATCCCCAGAGAAACCAGTGCACAGAAAATTTATGCCCACTGAATAGATGCTATAATCAACAAGAGTGTGCTGCATGCAAATCTCTCCAAGGGTAAGCACTGAATACCAAAAGGGATATTCATGAAGGAAAAACGATGCCCCTGCTATGTTTATAGCTACTGTAGGGGTGAATTAAGGGACAATAGGCTCAGTTATACCAGAGAGCTCAGAAGGGAAGAATAGTTTAAAATCGACAGAAACTTGATGAACCACAAATGTTTCATGGACAGGAGTTCTTTAAACTGGATCAGAACAATATTCTGAGGTGCTCCTAGGTGACTGAGGCAGAGAGTCATGTGGAAGGACAGAGACCCAAAAATGCAGTTATACAGGTATAGGAAACTTCTTGGTTCCTGCCATCCTGTGCTTACATCATCTCAGAGACAGCAAAATGATGCTGCCTTGTTTCAGCCAAACTATGGGCAGATACACAATCACACACACACACACAAACACACACAAGGAGAGACGGACACACACATTCCAGAACACACACAAGCATATGTTCAAACATACAAGTGTAGTTCATTGCAGAAACAGTTGTACTTTCCCAGTTAATGATAATATAAGAGATCGTCCAGGATACTATAAAGCCATAAGAAATAAACCCTTGAATTAAAAAAAAAAAAGCCTGAAGAGATAGCTCAGCCATTAGGAGCACTGACTTGTCTTCTGGAAGTCCTGAGTTCTACTCCCAACAACCACATGATACTTAAAAACCATTTTTAGTAAAATCAGCTGCCCTCTTCTGGTGTGTCTGAAGAGAGAGACAGTGTACTCACAGATGTAAACTGAATAAATTTTTTAAAAAAAGAAAAGAAAATACCCTTGAATGGGATTAGAACATAGTAGGCATAGCTTATAGACAGCTCAGTCAAAAAGTGCTTTCACCTTATAAACAAAAGATGGAAATATGGGGTCTTGGCCTGGTAGTCAAGCCTGCTTAGAAGTTCCCAAGGCTGTGCACTGTAGGCTTGGTTCCCCGCAAACGCACATGGGATTAGGGTGGACAAGGCAGTTCCTGCCTCTTGCTCACTGTTTCTCAGGGGCTCCAAAGGGAGCAGCATTTCCAATAGGCCTTCCATTATCCACAGCCTGTGTTGCTTTGTAACCAAAGTATGAACTCAGGCATCCAGGAAATCTCTATAACCAGGATGCAAAGTGAGACATTTTCCCATATAAGGAGATTCTCTCAGGGATATTTTGAGGAAAATAAGTCTGACTAGTTCAAGACCAAAGGTGGCATGTATTATCACCCTAGGCTATGGAAGTACTCCATGGAAGGGCTGGACTACAGTGTACTTGATCACTCCTTGACTGATGGACATTTGGATAGTTTCTCCTTCAGGGATGTTCTGTGGAGTACCACTACAATCATGATTTGCACTAATTTCTCTGTGGACACCTACTTCTTGTTCTGGAGTCACTGAGTCAATGGTGACTACAGTTCAACTTTCTGAAGTCTTGTACATGACTTCTCACGGGGTTACATCATTTTATATTTTCAGCAATGTCACAAGTTCCTCATTTCTTCTAACCCTCCTTAAGTTGATTTTAACTCAAAGCAAATCATTTTTTGAATCACAGCATTTAAAGAGTGCTACAGACAGAACACAGGGTGAGTGCTTTAGACTACCAGGAGCCTAAGGGACTGTCTGAGGCAGTCAAGTTCTAGCACCTCACCATAGTTATGGGCCTTCTGCTAGATGCAGATGCAACACCAAGCAACTGAGTCTTTCAACTAGTAATACTCCAGACAAACTCCAAGGCCAAGGATAACTGAGCCAAGCTTAGGCAAAGTTGGAAAGAAAACAGTAAGAGGTAAAGGGGAAAACAAACTAGGATGCTGAGAAGATGCAATGAGACTCCTGACCTTCCAGCAGGCAGTCACTATCCACCAAGAGCAGAGAAGGGACACAGTCTCTTAGTCAGCATTGTTAACTCTCAGACACATGGATTTGACACAGCAGCCTCCTATTCACCTCCATGTACCACAGTGTTTTCCTTTCCTACAAATGATTTCAGTAAGGGTAAATTGTTTTCCCTCTACAGCCAGTATCAATAGTGATAGACAGTTTTCCCTCTACCAACTGTTGGATATCTGAATTTACACCATTATTTGTCTCCTTTTGTTCTATTGAGCTAGGTGGAGCAGTATAACGTCATTCTGCTGTGTTTGATGTTTCCTTGATGCAAAGTGAACTGACAGAGGACTTTCTCATTGAAGCTGGCCTCTATAATCATTTAAGATGTTTACTGACCAAGCTTCTATACGTATAGATACATATAAATAAACACATATATGTACAGAAACATACATACACAAACACACATGCTCACACACACATACACACAGAGACATACAAAATACACACTTGTATATAAAATCATACATACTACAAACACCTAAAGCAAACAATTACCACTACACTAATACACAACATAAACATGCTAACACAAACCTCGCAAAAGCACACACACACAAAGACACAACACACACACACACACACACACACACACATCAGTCAAATATTGCTATGTTTCAGCACATTTCCTGTCACTTGAGGAGGTAGTGGGATCTAAGCTATGTAGTAGGCTCTTAGACTAACCCAGGCTCTGCTGCCAAGGCTTGTAATATTTCCATGTCAGGAACTGTTTCCATGCAGATGCTGAACCTACAAGTAAGTCCCAAGTGCTGCACAGATAAGCTGATCCACACAAGCTTCAAGATCCTAAGAAAGATGGTTCCAAGAACATCCTCCAGCAAGCTCCAAGTTGAAACATCATATTCTGCTCTCTAAACCTACCTCGGCACCTTCCGAGAAGACCCTGATAGCAAGATTTAAAAAAGCAGTTCACCACGTTTATTATCCATGACCTATACAACACATTAGAGTTCAAGTGTTGTTAAAACATCCCTAATGTCATTCAAAAGAAAGCTAGGGAATTAACATGCAATGATTTTTCTGAATTGCAGCATGCTGCAAAACTATGAGGGGGAAGTGTCCTGAAGAAAAGCCATGCTCATGATAAACTCAGCAAAACAATGTCAGCAATAGGATGCACTGTAAGATTTCATGAATCCTCATGATGAAGCCAGTAAGACACAGCAGGAATTTCCAGGGTGTTATCTCAGTACAAGGAAGGCAAAGAAGTCTAATTTTTATTTAAAAAATTGTTATATTGTTTAAGATTTTGTTTAAAAAAAAAGACTTTAATTACAAAACAATAAAATGAGAGCCCAGCTTTCTGTCTTGGGAGAGGACTGGACCCAAGCCTCTCAGAGCGAGGCACCATAGAGCAGGATGGAGGACTTAGGTGCTAGATAATTCAGGAAATGGCATCCGAAGGTGCCTCTCTATACAGCAGAGCTGTGCTCTGCCTAGAGTGGTTGGGTAGTATTGATGGCCTTGGAGGTGCAGGAGAGGGAGAGGCTCAAGCAGAAGTGGTCAGGAAGGTCATTTCTGGCCTACGCGCCTGTTCCCTTGACCCTAGAATTTTGGTTGCTACTGCTGTTGCTGTCACCCTGGGGCTGAGAAAGGACCCAGACAGGGAGCTTAGGGAAGAAGCTTGGTCTCCGGAGCCACTGGATTCTGAGGACCAGCAGATGGCCGATCAGGAGAAGCCAGGTGAGGTGGCATTTGTAGTCCCTCTACCAAAACCACCACATTCCCACCAGACCACGGACCATCCTTTGTGACTCTTGGGTGCATGGACTCTTGCCCCTTGCCCTCTAAGAGCCCACAGTCTCATCCTAGAATGAGAGGCTGGTGTTCAGGTCCCTAAGGGTCCTTTGAATAGGACTACCTTGGAGCCACCTTTTGTCTCATGTGTGCAGCAGGCTGTGTTGAGCACACCTTTGTGTCCCACATCCATCTGGTTCCAAGAGAAACATGTGTGCCTGGTGGTTGTTTTACACATGTGTGGGCCTCCAAACCCAGGTTTTGGAAGTTGAAATGAATTAGGGAAGGACTGGGAAGAGGAATCTGAGGACACATGGTAAGATTTGGGAAGGGTGGGCTGGGCTTAATATGAAATTATTCACTTTTAATTGTTGGCAACATGGGTTCTCTTTGTTTGATAAAGTATTATTGGGTTGAAAAACTAACCTGTGGGTTACATGCAGCCTAGGTTTCCTGATCAGACCCAGACTGGCCCACCAACACCCTCTTCAATTTCCCTTCTGATTTCAGCCAAATGACAAAAACCTCATGAGAAGGCACGTGGGCCGAGTTGTGTGTCTGACACCTGTAGCAGACAGCATTTGCTTCCTCATGATAATAAATTGTTTTCTTACAACAGCAACAACAAAACCCAAAACAATGACATATGTACCAATGTTCTTCCTCTCTATGAGTAATTAAACCCTGTAACAATTACTTGAGACCAAACATTTCCAGGAGCTCTGCCTGGGAGGTGAGAGAAGATTCAGAGATGCTTGTCAGACAGCTTAACCAAAACAGGAAGGTTCAGATTCAGTCAGAGACCTGGGCTGTGTTGCAGAAAGACTGATCAAAACCACATGTAATTAACTCGCCTCTCAACACAGCATCAATATTCATATTGGCACAGACATGCATATCCCCCTCCCATCCACACACACACCAGAAATAATAAGGAGACTACAATGCTGGAAAAACCATTGAATGTAGACTGTGAAAGCTGATGTTTCAAGTGAGATCCAGGACTCTGCTATCCATCCCTTGGGGACTAAAAAGAGTTAATGAGTAACTTCTTCTGCAGACTGGGTTGAGAGAGTTGGACAAACTGTTCTACTGAAGCCTCACCTTTCTCTCCCCAACCCTCAGCCTGAGAGAAGCCTTTCACACTTACCTGTTGATCCAGTCAGCTGCAGAATACAAGCTCCAGGAAAGAACTCTAGCAACACTGACAGAAACTAGGACTGACAAGCTGCTCCTCAGGCTCTGTCAGTGAGAACCCAGATCTAGGCAGGGGGAAGAGACCATAATGCAATGCAGGGGCAAAGAAAGAGAATAGATACAAGCCCCTCCTCCTGCACCTGTTTTTTTTTTTTTAATAATATTTTATTGGATATTTTATTGCATTCCAGATGTTTATCCCATTTCTTCATCCCCCCAAAGCAGAAACCCCCTATCCTATTTCTGTTCTTCCTCCTTCAATGAGTATGCACCCCCAACTATCTCCCCAAACCACCTCCCCGCCCTTGAATTCCCACACACTGGGGCATCCAGCTTTCATGGGACAAAGGGCCTCCTCTCCCATCTATGTCTGACAAGGACATCCTCCCCTGCTTATGCAGCTGGAGCTATGGGTCCAAAGCAACTGAGCTACAGGCCCTGACTACATCACTCAGTGTTCTGTGCTACTACAAAGGAGGTACACATATAGAACCCATCTAGCATAATTGCAAGTAGGTGTGTAATGTGTGTTCAGCCTATCTATCTTAATGAACTGCAGTTTGTAGTTGAGTAGGGGTTATTGCTTGCTAATCACCCAGTTTCATGATAGAGGCTAACTCCACAGAAAGTCTTGTAAATGATTACAGAAATGAAGAACTGGATAAGGCACAGGAGAGTGCCTGGACAAGGTAGAGAATGGTTATCTTGGCTTGACTTTGTTTAAGGATAGACATGAATGCAACCTGCCCCTGATTCTTCATGCATCCTACCTGTGCTGCTGCTGCTGCTGCTGCTGCTGCTGCTGCTGCTGCTGCTGCGCCTGGTATACTTGTCATAAATCTTCATGCTGGCCTCCACACATCTCCTCTTTGTTTCCTTAAAACACTCTTTCAATGCAATCTGCTCCCTTATCAGCTGCCTGTTCTCATTCCACACAATTTTTACTTGGTTCTTAATTTGAAGAGACTCTGTCAGGAGCTGACAGTTCCTGATACTGAAGCACAAAGAAGAAATGGTAATTCGCACCCACATCCACTTTCCTCCCACTTGTAAAAATACCATCCCTTCTCCTCATGGGCCCTGATCCCCAGACAGATCCAGACTACAGACCAGAGTAGTCATGGAACATCATAGAGAAGAAGGTCAAATCCGGAAGACAGCATCATTCCAGAAGACTCAAAGGACTTCTAAATACCCTGACACCAACAGGGACTCATGTATCTAGCAGAAGAGAACATGGGCCCATGAGTGCCTATATGTCCATGGTAATAGAAACATACCTGTAGGTGAAAGAGGGCAAAACTTCTCTAGGAGAGTAGATCAGACCCAACAGGTACACAGTCTGTCTATTTGTCTTATGCACACCAGATCTATAAATCTGTTTTCAGCACCCCAGAGACTCAAGGTTAATTGATAACTCCAACATGGTGCACACCTTTTCTACCTAGAGGATACTGAGTTGGGAAGGACAATGATTGGAGGGAATCACAGACTCATCACACTTCATCAAAAGAGTCCAAGAGTTAAAACATGTAGAGCCTTTCTTTGAGGGAGACAAGCTTCCTGTGGAAAGGCAAATAGTACGGAGCCAGAACCCTGAATTTGTTTCAAAGACAATGATGGGCAGACATATTTTGTGCCTAGAGCTGGGGTAACAACACAGTTAGTCACTCACCAGTAATATTGATTTTCTTTAGTGAGCTCCTTGCACTTGTCCAAGGCATCACTGATCTCCTGAGGAAGTTTCTTGAGGTCGTTCATCACCTGGTCATGTTGCATCTCAAGCATGGTGTTCTCAAAGTTGATCCTGTGGGAGGGCGTGGCCCAAAAAGCAAATCATCTCCTGAACTAAAGATTCAAGCATTACATACATTCAAGTTGAATTGTGGATGATCCAGGCCATATAGGCCACATCCTGGCTTTTTTGCATTGGGTCCTCTTGGTGCTTATTAAACTTGTTACACTTGGTCTGGGGCCTGTAGATCTGGGAAACTAAAAGAAAGGAGCTGACCTGCTTTATATCCCTAAGGGGACTAGAAGCAATAGATTAGCTCTCCAAGAACATTCCAGGAACCAGTGGCACAGGCCTAGGTCCAACTTAAACTTGTGATGTACCTTTTTATTTTTGTAGACAAGGTTTTCTCAAACCTTGGTTCTATTGCTACATAAATTACCAAAGGAAATAACCAGTATTTACAGGGAAAAGGGATTATTACATATTTTAGGAGTTTCCAATGCCCATGAGAGTTGAGCACTGCACTCACATGCTGTGCTGCTACAAGTGAGGCTCCATGGCCTCATCACTATCATTACCTGAAAAGTGAGTCAGGTAAAACCTCAGACCCCATCACACTACACAGATTCCCCGGATCTTAAGTGGAACACAGACAGACACACACAGACCATACACAGCACACAGACACACACATACACACACACACCACACACACACACACACTCAGAATGCCAAATAAATACAGTGATGTGGCATTATCTCATAGTATAATGAACACATTGTGAGAAAAGCATGATGGCTTGCAACATATCCAGTCACTGTGAGGGCAGATTGTAGAACCAGATCCTGCCAGCTGTTGGCAGATCTAAATGGACCCAAAGCAGTTACAGGTCAATTACAAAAATGATTGACCATAAAAACACAGCAGCTAATATCTCCCTCAAAGCAACACCAGTCCAGGCTTCTGATAATGCATGAATAGAGCTCACACAATACTACCATTATTTCCAGACCGTGATTCATGCCACGGCTCTGATTTACTTTTGGAATAATCAAAATAGCCTGTGACTGAACAATCTCACTCCTGGCTGAACTTCAAGTTCTGTGTCTAAAATCGAATCATCAAAATGATTTTGGATGTGAGGACAGCCAGGAGTTGTAGCCTCCTAAGATATGAGGAAATCTTGGGTCAACAGAGAGGGCCCAAGAAAGTCAGAGGAGAACTGGGCATAATGACTACCTGTCGTTCAGATCCTTGTCAGTATAATGTGCCAGGATAAACCGAAGTTCGTCTCTCTCCTTATTCATCATCTCAAGATCCCTTTTGAGCTTCTCCAACCTCTTCAGTCTCTGCTCATGCTTACTGATGGTGTAGGCTTGGGAGGATTCTTTCCCAACAGACCCTTTAGGTGGATAAACACAAATAAGCATGTAAAGAAAATAGGACAGGGAAAGGAAAGACCATGCTTAGTCCCAACCTGTAGCCTGAGGAAGAGGGAATTCTAGAGTCACAATGAATTGCTGAAAGAGCAGGAAAGCTGTCTTCAAGCTGGATGCTTCACCTATGTCCCTGCTACCAGCCACCATCACTAGACATATGGCTCAGTCCCTACTGCATTCCCACTAACCATGAAATGCATAAGCCTTCTTAGTCAAGAAGAAATTGAGGGCATTGTCAGTTTATATCTGACAATGTAGTCGGTACTACTTAGCACAAAAAAGATTCATCATAAACAACAGCATCAAATGTCTCCCACAAGCCAACACCTATCCATGCTTCTAAATGCAGATGAGAGATCACATACTACTACACTTACCCCAGACTGTGAGTCAGCCCCCATCATGTGTGTTCAAGACCAAAGGATCTGAGACCTTGATATATAACAGGGGAATGTCCCTCTGTGTTCTTGGCATCACATACTTATGTAACCTACAGTAATCCATTGAGGATGAAAGGCTTTAGCACTCTATCCTGAGAGCAAGACTTTTTATTCTCACAGAACTTCCTCCTGGCATCATTTCCCACTCAATATGAAATTCAGATCTCTCAGCAAAGCACAAGCAGGCTTGTCAGTTCCTAAGTCTCTGCCAAACTAATCATTAGAAATTCTTGACTCTGGGTCTGCCATTATGTCCCAGGCTCCAGATGATAAGCCCTTCTCCTGTAAGGATCTGCTCAAGTCCCCCTCCTTCACAAAGCTCCCCCAACCACTGGCCAGGACTCACTCTGTCTTCCCCAGGGCCATCTCCTTCTTCCTGGTTTATCACATGCCTTCTGCCTAGGTCTGGTCTCTGGTTGTATTCTAGTCTCCCTCCGAAATAGCCTGCGCAGCATGGACAACATGACTGCTTGTGAACCCAGCAGGCTCTGAAGAAATTCTCCACAGGCAGTTGGTGTCACCACAACACTGGTGACATCATAGAAGATTCTAGGGTTCTCCTGGATACAAGAGATTGTCCAGGAACTTGACTATTGATGATGTCATTGGGAACTGCCATGGCCTACCTGCTGACCAGCTTGCCCCACATTGACCAGTTTCTGAGGTGCCCTTTCCTGGAGTCTCTCTTTTGACTCAGGGGATACTCCTTGGCAACTTCTCCTTTCAAAGCTAGAGATTTAGCTCTGCTTCCTTACAAGTCAAGTGGTTTGGATGGGGAGAGTTTGTTCGGGCCTTGGCATGGGTAGCTCATCTTTGTTAGAACCTAATGCTCTAGGATTAAAGATTGCTTGCGGGAGATTCCTCTCCATGTTAAATCTACCCCTTTGCACCATTCATGAAATAGAGTCCAATTTCCAAGGTTGTCCTGTTCCCCAGAGTCAAAAATCATTCTCCTGCACCTTTAAATTTATGCTCATTGGATTATATTTTCTTACTGTCCACATGACTTTAAAGGAGACATTTTTTTTTCAATATATTCAGACATGTGTTTACACAGTCCCTTTTTTACAAAGTAAACTCCCTTGTTCTTGATAAAATAGTAGTTCATGTCCAGGGAAATATCAAATTGCAAAATTTATGACTCTTCTACCAAAGATAAAATTCCATATTCTACCTTTCTCCAATACAACCGGGCAAAGTAGTATGTGCTACTCTTTCGTGCATCATGTACTTGCCTGTGTGTGTGTTTGTGTGTATGTGTGTGTGTGTGATACAGTTTTATGTAAATGTAAAGTAATACAACTGCTTAAGGCTTTTTCAAAGACTTTAATGTCACTTATAACTACATCTTCCATCTCCTTATGTATTGTCCACCTGTCTCTTCTCAAATTAAACCACTCACAGTTTCTCCCATTTTCCTGTTCATATCACTTATCACCTGCATACTGCTATCCCATACCTTTACCATGATCATATATTTGAATGCTTGGTATCTAGTTTGTGGAAATGATTTAGAAAGCACAAGGAGATATGGTCTTGCTGAAGGAGGTGTGTCACTGGAGGTGGGCTTTGAGGTTTTAAAAGCTCATGCCAAGCCCTGTCTGTCTCCATCTCTCTCTCTCTCTCTCTCTCTCTCTCTCTCTCTCTCTCTCTCTCTCTCTCTCTCTCTCTCTTGTGTGTGTGTGTGTGTATGTCTATTCCTGTCTCTGTCTTTCTCATTTGTCTTAACCTTGTGGATCATATGTAAACTTATCTACCTCTCTAGTGCCATGCCTGTCTGGATGCCTTCCTGCTTGTTGCCATGCTCCCCACCAAGCTGATCCTGAATCACACTCTGAAACTGTTAGCCTGCTCCACTTAAATGCTATATAAGTTACCATGGTCAAGCTGTCTCCTCACAGCAATAGGAGAGAGACTCAGACAGCAAATGAAACTCTTAACTGAATTGGCAGCCTACAGGATGGGAGAGAATCTTTGCCAAGTGTATATGTAACAGAGAGTTTGTTTCTAGACTTTATGAAGGCGTTAACTACAAGCCAGGATCCCTACCATTTTAAACATTTAAGCATTTAATTTTATATTTAAGCATTTAAAATTCTTCTACGACTGGACATTGTAGTGCATACCTTGAATACCATCACTTAGGTGGCAGAGACAAAAAGCTCTCTGTGAGCTTGTGGACACACTGGTCTATGCAGTAGTTTCTGGAACAGCCACAGATTTGTAGAGAGACCCTGTCTCAAACACCACCTTGCAATGTTTTATGGAAACATGCAGAATCTTCAAAACATGAGAAACAAATTTATTATCAGTGGGCTTTAAAATGTTCAATATCTTTAGTCATCAGAAAAATGCAAATTAAAATAAATTTTGACAGTCTATTTTACTCCAGTCAGAATGAATATTATCAACAGAGTAAATGACAACAATGTTGGCATGGGTGAGGGAAAGAAGAACATGTTTTCATATATACAGTCACTATGGAAATCAGCAGAGATGCTCCAGAAAATATTGCTAGAAATAGATCTACCCTATGATCAACCATACTATTTGCTGTATTTGAATGAGAATGGCCTCTATAGGCTCACAGATTTGAATACTTGGTCACTAGGATGTAGCACTGTTTGATAGAATTAGAAGGTGTGCCCATGTTGTGGTGGTGAGCTTTGAAGTTTCAAAAGCCCACCTCAGGGTCAGGGTTTTTCCTGTTTCCTACACATCTGGATACAGAACTATCAGTGACTACTCCAGCACTGCATCTGCCTGTGTGCTGACATGCTTCTGCCAAGAAAATAATGGACTAAACTTCTGAAATGGTAAGCAGGCCCCATTTAAATGTTTTCTTCAAAAAGAGCTTCCATGGTCATGGTGTCACTTCACATTAATAGAAAACTAACTAAGACACTCTTCCTGGGCATATTCCCAAAGGACATTATCCTACATCAGAGATAACATGTTTGTTCATGTTCCTTGCTCCTGTATTCCCAATAGCCAAGAAAGGAAAACAATGTAGATGTCCTACAACTGATGAGTGGATAATGAAAATGTGGTTCCCATATGTAGGACTGTGAAAGAACAGCATGGTTTCTAGTCAACCACCAGCTAGAAATCGCTTGAGACTCCAGATGATTCTAAGTAATGGCATGACTTTACCATGCTCCCAGACTCCAGGCTCCTGACAGGAGGCCACTGACCTCCATGGATCCATGCTTTCAATCCTGTAGGCTAGCCCGTCCACAGGTAGAGGGCATGACTACAGGCCATGGAGACTAAAGACAGATCTCCACATGGATGAGGTACCTAAAAGCCAGAGGGGCATAGCCAATTAAACATTCCTTCTCACACCCTCCTCCTTGTAAGAGCTCTTGCTCCCTGGGAGACCTCAGACTGTGTTCCCCACACTTGAAAAGAGTCCAGCAGCTTCACAGAGCCTTAAGTCCACCTGGCACCAGCATAAAGTGAACACAGTCAAATTCCTGTGCCTCTGTCCCTACAAGAGGCCCAGCCACATGGCAAGACAGTCACAGGACCCACACATCAACCTAACAAGTCCCACACAAACTACAACACAACACATATATACAATGGAATTCAGCTATGACTAAAAGTGAAATTTACCAGTAAATGAAAGGGGGCAGAAAGAATCATTCTGAGTGATATAACACAGACCCAGAAGGACAAATTTTACATGATGCTTCTTATGGTATGGTTGTAGGAGGAGCTAAGGTGGGAGGAGTAAGGAGAAAAGAGGAAAAGGAAGAGGAGGAGCTAGAGAGAGCAGAGATGTAGGAGAAATAGGAAGCCACACTGGTATGGAGAACAGTCTTGGGTAACAACTTTCATTTAGGTTAGCTAATTGGGAAACAACTCTCTACGATGGGCATATTGGTTTTGAGCATTACCAAACATATAAAGCCTTTGATTAATCTTTAAACATTAGAGTCTCTTTCTCTTATTGGACCATTTCCAAGCTGATGCCTTGTGGGGAGCAGGGCTCGTGTTTCTGGCTGGCCATTTCTAGCTAAAGCTTGCTTCGGACCTCCAGCCAAGAAACATGCCAGCTGAGCTAGAAGCACTGCTTTAGCTTAGATAGTCGGCTTGACCAGTGGCAATTTTAAAATAATTTCTTCAACATATGATAGCAATGAATCTCTTGAAATGTGTATTTATTTTTTATTGTTTTTATTTTTATTTATTTATTTTTTATTGGAAATTTTATTTACATTTCAGATGTTTTCTCCTTATCCCCTTTTCCCCCCTCCCTCCCAGGAACTCCCTATCCTTTCCCCCCTCCTCTTGCCTCTATTATGGTGTACCCACACCCACCCTCCCCCGTACCTCACCTCCCCATCCTCCATTTCCACCCCCCACGATGTCCAGCCTTCATGGGACCAAGGATCTCTTCTCTCCCTTATAAATAACTCCCTTGCATATATAGCTGGAGCCATGGGTCTCTCCCTAAGTGCTCTCAGGCTGGTGGTTTAGACCCTGGGGCTCTGATTGGTTGATATTGTTGCTTTCCTCATGGTGTCACGAATTCTCTCAACTCCTTCAGTCTTCACTCTATCTTCTCTGTTGGGAACCCCATGATCAGTTTAGTTGTTAGCTGTGAGCATCTGCCTCTGAATATGTCAGACTCTTGCAGACCTCTAAGGATATAGCTATATCAGGCTCCTGTAAGCATGTACTTCCTGACATCCACATCAATGTCTACCTTTGGTGACTGCACATGGGATGGATACCCTGGTGGAATGGTCTGCAAACGGCCCTCCTTCAGTTTCTGTCCTGCACTGTGTCTCCATATTTGCTCCCTTGAGTATTTTGTTACTCCTTTTAAGAAGGACTGAAGCCCCCACTACTTGGTCATCATTCTTCATGAGCTTTATGTGGTCTGTGAGCTGAATCTTGGGTATTTCAAGCTTCTGGGCTAAAATCCAATAATCAGTGAGTGAATACCATGTATGTTCTTTTGTGATTGGGTTACTTCACTCAGGATGATATTTTCTAGTTCCTTCCGTTTACATAAGAATTTATCAAATTCATTGATTTTAATAGCTGAGTAATATTCCATTGTATAAATGTACCATATTTTTTGTATTCATTCTGCTGTTGAAGGGCATTTGGGTGCTTTCTAGTTTCTGGCTATTATAAATAATGCTGCTATGAACATAGTGGAGCATATGTCCTTGTTATATGTTAGAGCATCTTCTGGGTGTATGCCCAGGAGTGGTATAGTTGGGTCCTTAGGTAGTGATATGTCCAATTTTCTGAGGAACTGTCAGACTGTTTTCCATAGTGGTTGCACCATCTTGCAATTCCACCAACAATGGAGGAGTGTTCTCTTTCTCCACATCCTTGCCAGCATCTACTATCACCTGAGTTTTTGATTTTAGCCATTCTGACTGGTGTGAGGTGGAATCTCAGGGTTGTTTTGATTTGCATTTCCCTGATGGCTAAGGATGCTGAACATTTCTTTAGGTGCTTCTTGGCCATTTGCATTTCCTCAGTTGAGAATTCTTTGTTTAGCTCCATACCCATTTTTTAATAGGGTTATTTGGTTGTCTAGAGCCTAATTTCTTGAGTTCTTTGTACATATTGGATATTAGTCCTCTATCAGATGTGGGATTGGTAAAGATCTTTTCCCAATTTGTTGGTTGCCGTTTTGTCCTATTGACAGTGTCCTTTACCTTACAGAAACTTTGCAATTTTATGAAGTCCCATTTGTCAGTTCTTGATCTTAGAGCACAAGCCTTTGCTGTTCTGTTCAGGAACTTTTCCCCGTGCCTAGGTGTTCAAGGGTCTTCCCCACCTTCTCTTCTATTAGTTTCAGTGTGTCTGGTTTAATGTGAAGGTCCTTTATCCACTTGGACTTGAGTTTCGTACATGGAGATAAGAATGGATCGATTTGCATTCTTTTGCATGTTGTCCTCCAGTTGAACCAGCACCATTTGTTGAAAATGCTGTCCTTGTTCCACTGGATGGTTTTAGCTCCTTTGTCAAAGATCAAATGACCCTAGTTGTGTGGGTTCATTTCTGGGTCTTCAACTCTATTCCACTGATCTTCCTGCCTGTCTCCGTACCAATACCAGGCAGTTTTTATCACTATTGCTCTGTAGTACAGCTTGAGGTCAGGGATGGTGATTCCTCCAGAAGTTCTTTTATTGTTGAGAATGGTTTTCACTATCCTGGGTTTTTTGTTATTCCATATAAATTTGAGAATTTCTCTTTCTAGCTCTGTAAAGAATTGAGTTGATATTTTAATGGGGATTGCATTGAATCTGTAGATTGCTTTTGGCAAAATGGCCATTTTTACTATATTAATCCTGCCAATCCATGAGCATGGGAGATCTTTCCATCTCCTGAGATCTTCTTCAATTTCTTTCTTCAGAGACTTGCAGTTCTTGGCATACAGATCTTTCACCTGCTTGGTTAGGTTCACCCCAAGGTATTTTATATTATTTGTGACTATTGTGAAGGGTGTCTTTTCCCTAATTTCTTTTTCAGCCTGTTTATCTTTCAAGTAGAGGAAGGCTACTGATTTGTTTGAGTTGATTTTATAACCTGCCACCTTGCTGAAGTTGTTTATCAGGTTTAGGCGTTCTCTGGTGGAGTTTTTGTGGTCACTTAAGTATACTATCCTATCATCTGCGAATAGTGATATTTTGACTTCTTCCTTTCCTATTTGTATTCCTTTGACTTCTTTTTGTTGTCTAATTGCTCTGGCTAGGACTTCCAGTACTATATTGAATAGGTAGGGAGAGAGTGGGCAGCCTTGTCTAGTCCCTGATTTTAGTGGAATGCTTCAAGTTTCTCTCCATTTAGCTTGATGTTGGCTACTGGTTTGCTGTATATTGCTTTTACTGTGTTAAGGTATGGGCCTTGAATTACTGATCTTTCCAAGACTTTTACCATAAAGGGATGTTGAATTTTGTCAAATGCTTTCTCATCATCTAGTGAGATGATCATGTGGTTTTTTTTCTTTGATTTTGTTTATATAGTGGATTACATTGACGGATTTCCGAATATTGAACCATCCCTGCATTCCTGGGATAAAGCCCACTTGATCATGATGGATGATTGTTTTGATGTGTTCTTGGATTCGGTTTGCTAGAATTTTATTGAGTATTTTTGCATCGATATTCATAAGAGAGATTGGTCTGAAGTTCTCTTTCTTTGTTGGGTCTTTGTGAGGTTTACGTATGAGTGTGATTGTAGCTTCATAGAACGAATTGGGTAGTGTTCCTTCCGTTTCTATTTTGTGGAATAGTTTGAAGAGAATTGGTATTAGGTCTTCCTTGAAGGTCTGATAGAATTCTCCACTAAAACCATCTGGTCCTGGGCTTTTTTTGGTGGGGAGACTTTTAATGACTGCTGCTATTTCTTTAGGGGTTATGGGACTGTTTAGATGGTTTATTTGCTCCTCATTTAACTTTGGTACCTGGTATCTGTCTAGAAAATTGTCCATTTCATCCAGATTTTCCAGTTTTGTTGAATATAGGCCTTTGTAGTAGGATCTGATGATTTTTTGAATTTCCTGTTGGTTTCTGTTGTTATGTCTCCCTTTTCAGATCTGATTTTATTAATTTGGATACTGTCTCTGTGCTCTCTGGTTAATCTAGCTAAGGGTTTGTCTATCTTGTTGATTTTCTCAAAGAACCAACTCCTGGTTTTGTTGATTTTTTTGTATAGTTCTTTCTGTTTCTACTCGGTTGATTTCAGCCCTGAGTTTGATTATTTCCTGACGCCTGCTCCTCTTGGGTGTATTTACTTCTTTTTGTTCTAGAGCTTTCAGGTGTGCTGTCAAGTTGTTAATGTGTGCTCTCTCCAATTTCTTTTTGTGGGCCCTTAGAGCTATGAGTTTTCCTCTTAGCACTGCTTTCATGGAGTCCCACAAGTTCTGGTATGATGTTTCCTCATTTTCATTAAATTCTAGAAAGTCTTTAATTTCTTTCTTTATTTGTTCCTTGAGAAAGTCATTATTGAGTAGAGCACTGTTCAGTTTCCACATGCATGTGAGTTTTCCCTTGGTTCTGTCATATTAAAGACCAGCCTTAGTCCATGGTGATCTGATAGGATGCAAGGGATTATTCAATCTTTTTGAATCTGTTGAGGACTGTTTTGTGACTGATTATATGGTCTATTTTGGAGATGGTATCATGAGGTGCTGAGAAAAAGGTATATTCTTTTGCTTTAGGATGAAATGCTCTATAGATATCTGTTAAATCCATTTCGTCCATAATTTCTGTTAATTTCAATGTGTCTTTGTTTAGTTTCTGTTTCCATGATCTGTCCGTTGGAGAGGGAAGGGTGTTAAAATCCCCCACTATTATTGTGTGAGGTGCAATGTGTGCTTTGAGCTTTACTAAAGTTTCTTTTATGTATGTGGGTGCCCTTGCATTTGGAGTGTAGATGTTCAGGATTGAGAGTTCATCTTGGTAGATTTTTCCTTTGATATGTATGACGTGTCCTTCCTTATCTTTTTTGATTACTTTTGGTTGAAAGTCGATTTTATTTGATATTAGAATGGCTACTCCAGCTTGTTTCTTGGGACCATTTGCTTGGAAAATTGTTTTTCAGCCTTTTACTCTGAAGTAATGTCTGTCTTTGTCGCTAAGGTGCATTTCTTGTATGCAGCAAAATTCTGGGTCCTGTTTATGTATCCAGTCTGATAGTCTATGTCTTTTTATTGGAGAATTGAGTCCACTGATGTTAAGAGATATTAAGGAAAAAAGATTGTTGTTTCCTATTATTTTTGTTATTAGAGGTGGAATTATGTTTGTGTAGCTACCTTTTTTAGGGGGTTGTTGGAAAATTACTTCTGTGCTTTTTCTAGGTTGTAGTTTCCTTCCTTGTGTTGGCGGTTTCCATCAATTATCCTTTGAAGTGCTGGGTTTGTGTGGAAGATATTGTGGGAATTTGGTTTTGTCATGGAATATCTTGATTTCTCCATCTGTAGTGCTTGAGGATTTTGCTGAGTATAGCAGTCTGGGCTGGCATTTGTTTTCCCTTAGGGTCTGTATAATATCAGACCAGGATCTTCTGGCTTTTATACTCTCTGGTGAAAAGTCTGGTGTAATTCTTATAGGTCTGCCTTTATATGTTACTTGACCTTTTTCCCTTACTGCTTTTAGTATTTTTTCTTTGTTTTGTACATTTGGTGTTTTGATTATTATGTGACGGGAGGTATTTCTTTTCCTGGTCTAGTCTGTTTGGTATTCTGTAGGCTTCTTGTACGTTTATGGGCATCTCGTACTTTAGGTTGGGGAAATTTTCCTCTATAATTTTGTTGAAGATATTTATTGGCCCTTTAAATTGGGAATCTTCACTCTCATCTATACCTATTATCCTTAGGTTTGGTCTTCTCATTGTGTCTTGGATTTCCTGGATGTTCTGAGTTAGGAACTTTTTGTATTTTGCATTTTCTTTGACAGTTGTGTCAATGTTTTCCATGGTATCTTCTGTGCATGAGATTCTCTCTTCTATCTCTTGTATTCTGTTGGTGATGCTTGCGTCTATGACTCCTGATCTCTTTCCTACATTTTCTATCTCCAGAGTAGTCTCCCTTTGAGATTTCTTTATTGTTTCTATTTCCATTTTTAGATCCTGGATGGTTTTGTTCAATTCCTTCACCTGTTTGGTTGTGTTTTCTTGCAATTCTTTAAGGGATTTTTGTGTTTCCTCTTTAAGGGCTTCTACCTGTTTACCTGTGTTCTCCTGTATTTCTTTAAGGGAGTTACTTATGTCCTTCTTAAAATCCTCTATCATCATCATGAGAAGTGATTTTAATTCTGAGTCCTGTTTTTCCTGTGTGATGGGGTATCCAGTGCTTGCTATGGTGGGAGAACTGGGTTCTGATAATGTCAGGTAACTTTGGTTTCTGTTGCTTGTGTTCTTGCGCTTGCCTTTTGCCATCTGGTTGACTCTAGTGTTACCTGTGCTCACTGTGTCTGACTGGAGTCTGTCTTTCCAGTTATCTCGCTTGTGTCACAACTCCTCAGATTCCAAATGTCTCTGTGTTCCTTTGATCTTAAGCTCCCTCTGCTCTGGATGCAGTAGGTCCTCCTCTGCTCTGAATGCAATAGGTCCTCTGGGATATCTCAGGATCAGGTGTTTCCACAGGAGCAGACCAGATAAATGTCTGCCCCAAGCAAAAGGACCAGGCTCCAGGCAGGTGGAAGCTAGGTGGTATTCCGGAGGGGTGGGGTTTGGGTGCCTGGTGGTTCCTTAACCCCCACATGGCTCCCAGTTGTGACTCTGAGTGCGGTAGTGGGCAAGGTTCTTACCCCTGCTATGAATGCAATAGGTCCTCTGGCATGTCTCAGGATCAGGTGTTTCCACAGAAGCAGACCAGCTAAGTGTCTGCCCAAGCAAGGAACAGGCTCCAGGCCATTATTTTTATTTTTTAATTGCATATTTTATTACATTGTTACAGATGTTATCCACTTCCTCCTTCCCCACACACCCAGAAACCCCTATCACATCCCACTACTCCTGCTTCTATCGAATATGTCCCGAACATTCACCCACTTCCTCTCGAATTCCTGCACATTGGGACATCCAGCCTTCACAGGATCAAGGACTTCCTCTCCACCTATGATGGACAAGACTATCCTCCTCTACATATACAGCTGGAACCATGGGTCCCTGAAGTACTCATAGAGGGTAATATATTAGTGAGGGGTTAGAAGAGATATTTCAATAAAATGATAAAAAAAATTGTGAAGGAGAAAAACAGAATTTTGGGACAGAAAGAGTTACATGTGGTGACAGATTGTAGATAAGTGTGTTGGTTTAAATATGCTTGACACTGAGAGTGGCATTTTGTGAGTTGTGACCTTATTGGAGTGATTGTGACCTTGTTGGAAAAAGTATGTCACTGTGGTTACCTGAGCTTTGAGACCTGTCTCTTGGCTACCTGTAAGCCAGTCTTCTGGGTGCCTTCAGAGCAAGATCTAGAGCTCTTACTCCTTCTCCAGTGCTATGTCTACCTAGATGTTGCCATGCTTCCTGCCTTGATGATAATGAATTCAACCTCTAAATCTGTAAGACAGCACCAATGAAAAGATTTATTTGGTCATGATGTCTCTTCACCTCAATAAAACCCAAACTAAGATGTGCCACAGTAGACTATGTCAGGAAACTTGGTCAAGCTGAGTGAGTTAGGAGTCCCAGAAAACAGAGTGGACAACAAGAGCTTCACCTGCTTCCTACCAGGCCTCTGTCACATGACCACAATACCTACATAGGACCATTCAAAAGGTCATTTAGATCAGAGTAGAGTTCTCCATACTAATGAGTATCTGGAGGCAGATAAAGATGAGCCAATAAGCTTCCCTTCCTTGATATTCTTTCTTCCGAAGGTATTTAATCTCTGGTCCATCCTGAGGAGGTGGTATGCACTCATTTTCATTGATGAACAATCAATAGATGGTTTAGAACCAAGGATTTTCTCTCTCATCAAGAACAACTGTGGAGAACATGGAAAAAGCCTTTGTCTACAGAGCCGTGCCACCTAATCTCCTGAAGAAAGCCCCTCCATGTTTCTGGACTAGCCACCACTGAGCTAAGCCAGAGTTCTCCATTTCCCTGGTTCAGAGTTGTCCTCATCCTGCTGGCCTCTTGTATTCCCAGCTCCTCCTTAACTTCCAGCTGCAATGTCTGCATGTCTAATTTTCTGAGAACCCCTTGCACTGGTTTTCTTGCAGACAAGCAGGTCCTATTCAGCTCCCAACTCCCTGGGACTCAGAAATGTCTGAATGTCCAGGAGTTTGGGAGCCCCTGGCCTCAGCCTCCTCCTCATAGGCCTGTGGACTGCAGACCCACCAACCCTTCTGTGTGGTTTCCAGTGTCAATTGGACCTCAGGGAGTCAGGGAACCCCAGCTTCCACCTCCCATACCCAAGGTTACATTTGCCCACTCCCTAAGTGGTGTATCTGCATTTCTCTCAAGGACAATACCAGACAGTGGGCTCAGGTTAAAGGCAGCCTAGCATCTCTGCAGTTGGTCTGCCCAGTATCTTTTCCACACCTGTGCTGCAGGCAAAACACAAAACCACACTAAGCAAGGAGGTAGTATGAGGCTGGGATAACTGATAAAGGCTTTTGAAAGGCTATATGAAAACCTACAATTGGAAGCTTTATAATATTCCAACTCATATAAAGGAGGTTAAAATGCTATTACCCTATTATAGTCTAACAATGCCTCCCTTCAACACCATAAACTATCAAATGAAAAGCCCAGGGCCAGGTTTGGGTTATCTTGTTTTGGTTTTTAATCATTGAAGTCTCATAGACACAGTAAAGACTATTGCCAATATTCTTGGTTACTTTACAGAAAGCAATAGTAAGACTACATGCTGAAAACAATGTTAGTTGGCACAGCCTACATCCCAGGCATTTATCACATTATGTTTTTGTGTGTTGAGAACATACCAGTTCCTCTTTAGCAGTTACTTGAAGATATTTGGCTAATTGCTGCCCACCACAGTTCCTCTATAGAAGAGGTAATGCCTTCATAAGTGAGACTGCAACTCCCAGTCCACCATCACACTCACCTCCACCCAACATCTGTCCCAGGTTCTGGCAACTGCTATTATGCTTTCTGATTTTCTTAGTGGGTGCTGAAGGAGAGGGAGACCAGGACCTCAGAAACACTAAGCAGCAATCAGTACAAATATTATACTATCCAACCCAGCTGTCCGTTTTCTGAGATCAACTTTTGATTTTAGACTGTAAGAACATGTGTTCTTTCTTTTTCTTACACTGGATTTAGGAAAATATGCTTTAACCTTGATAACTTTTGTGTTTATCTAGCAGAATGGATAGCTATCTTAAGCTGAACTAGGTTTTTCAATTGGAATTCAACTTTATACATTTTGAAGATTCACTACAAGAACACAATGTTCAAATATCAAATCATTTATCATTCTTTTCATTGGGAGCTTTAAACCTCCATTTTTAGTTTGACCTACTGTTATCTTTTGGTTTGTTTTTTGATAGAAGCAGCTCCTGATTCTTCTATTTTATTCTGACAACTATAAAGTCCATTACCATACCACCCTGAACATACTGATCTTATAAGATAGCTATAAAGTTGTTCAATACATTTTGGTAGAAAGATTATGGATTATGGAGAATAAAAGGAAGAGGGTTTAAGATAGTTTCATCAAAATAGCCAGAATCTAAAAGCTCTTAATTAATTCCTGTTTGTTTTTAAAGAGCAGCTTTCCTGACCACAATGGTGTAATCCTCTCATCCTGGTATTTGGAATGCTAGGGCCACAGTTATTAGCCAGCACAGGCAATGGGAGGACTCAACCTCATCAAACTGAAATGAGAAAGAATCTGAGTACATCTTACAAAAATGGCCCATATCAGCCTTGATTCTTCTTCTTTTATTTATTTGTTTTTGTTTTTGCTTTTCAAGACAGGATTTCTCTGTGTAGCCTGGATGTCTGGAATCTCACATGTAAACCAGGCTGGCCTTGAACTCAGAAATCACCCTGCCTCTGCCTCCCAAGTGCCATGGTCAGCCTTCACTTCATAGTGAGTATATGTCAATGTTTTTCTTGCTGTAACTATAAACTCCTTGTCTGTGATGGTTAGCATTAATGGTCAATTTGACTCAACCCATGGTCATCTGGGAGGAAGTCTCAAAAGGGCTTGTCAATGAGTGGCCTGTGAGCAGATCTTTGGGGTGGTTCTCTTAGTCACATTAATTGATGTCAAAAACCACAGCCCACTGTGGAGGCAATATTCCCTAAGAGGTGGGTGTCCCTGAACTGTGTAAGAGTGAGAATTGAGCTGAACACAGGCAAGCATGTGTGCAATTAGCAAGTGAATTTTCCTTTTTCTCTGATTTTGTCTGTCAGTGTGATGTGACCAATAGCCTCAACCTCCAGCTGTTATGACTTCCTGCAATGATACACAGTACATGAAATTTTATGCTAAATAAACTGCTTCTCTCCTAAGATGCTTTTTTTCTTGGATATTTCATTGCAGAAACAGAAATGAAACTAGAACATCTGAAGAACCTTTTCATTGGTCCACCCTGTCAGTCCTTTTAATTTGAAGACTTCAACACTTTTATTTGAGTTCTCCATAAAATATATAGTAAGTTTCTGGAGTCTGAACTTTCCCCTCTACAATTTAAGTACTAGAATTTATTTCTCCATTCTAATTGTAGTTTGACACTGTTATCTAATAACTCCATCCCAATTCTTCTCTCCAGGTCTTTGCAAGAACTATCTCACCTACTCCGCCATCACACCATGCATCATACCTCCATGCTATGTTCCCCACCAAGCCTATGCATAAAACAAACCACAACCATAGTGCTTCTCTTTTAGCCAAATAAGATCCTAAGAAGATATACCTGGGAGGATACATGGAGGAGAGAAAAATACATTTAAACAAAGACCCAGAAACATGGCCCAGAAATTAAGCACTGTCTTGAAGGAATAGGACAGAAAGGAATAGAACGGTACACTTGATGTTCTTGTCTTGTCTTGATATGTCACAGGTGTGTGAATCCTTCCCCATCATCATGTGCACAACTACTACATATATCACTCAAACATTCTAAAACACGCACACACACAAACACACACACTCATTTTAAAAAAATACTTCATCTGGCAACACTTGGGGCATCTCATACCCACCAAGACCTTCAGTCTTGAGAGTAGGATGATCTGTAAGTAGAACCAGAATTGAGAAATGTGTAAGGCATATCAGTGTTTAGTGACAGGCTTTGGTCCTCGCTGACTCCCAAGGCTGTATCTAGCATTGTCCACTTGTTTGGCATGCTGAATCCTTTCCTACCAGCCACATCTGCTGCTCAAAGTCATCATGTTTTCTTCATCTCTGCATAGCAATAGTCTTGTCATCTCCTCAAACTTGGAAGTCTTACTGAGGAACAGGGCTAGCTGTAACACTTTCATGGCCCCAGGGTCAGCTCTCCTACCTGTCACACAGTTGGGTGGGTGGGGCACAGCATCTCTCCCATGGCCATGCCACCTCTCAGAAGACAAGTGGCAGAGTCATCTTTCCTCTGTTGACATACTTGTGTCTGGCTCACTTTTGCTGCTGCAACCCAGCCCAGCTCTACTCTGCTTCCTTCCTGCTGATATGCTAGTCATGCTCCTCTGAGAACTACAGCTGGTGAGGGGTAGGTTAGCTGTCCCTCTACCATGTCCCTGGGCCAGCTTTCCTGGCTACCTCAGGTGGCCAAGGGTAAGGGCAAGAAGGGTCTCTCCCCTACATTCAAGCCACCTCACTGCAGATGAGTGGCAGGGACAGATCTACTGTGATCAAGCTGGTACTGGTTAAGAGACTTGGCATTATTATGAGTGTGGTGTGTTTGTGTGTGTGTGTGTGTGTGTGTGTGTGTGTGTGTGTGTGTTTCACTGGGCTCATGCCATTCCTAGTGGCCCTCCACCTCCCAGGTTGAGGATGAAGATGGAAGCTCTCAGCTACTGCTCTAGCAACCTAACTGCCTGCCTGCCAGCCTGTCTGTTGCCTGGTGATCAGGGAAACAGTCTCTGAAATTATAAATTCCTAATACACATAGAATGCTTAATTTGTGTCATCAAGTTGACTAGATTAACAACTTCTAGGATGTGAGTGGTGTAAACCTACTCGAAATATCTATGAGGATATTTCCAAATGAGGATAAACTGTGTAGAAACTATCCACTCTGTGGTTTGGTGTCACAATTTTATGATCTGACATCCCAGACATATAAGGGCAAAACAAGTTTTTTAATGTGGGAAATTAGAGACATAAATTTCCATTGTAGAACAGATTTTAACATTTGTCAGTGATTTTGTTGTGTTGGGCTTTTCTGGATTCTTTCCCTTTTTTTTATTAGTTTCTTCCTTGGTATTTCATTATCCAGCAATGAGATGCTTAATCTCCATGAGTTGTGTACCAAATAAACATTTATTTTTCTGTTGATTTTAAGTGTAACTGTACTGTGTTACAGTAGAATATATGGAGATATTTTATGTTTCATCAAATTTGTTTTGTAGCCTGGGATCTCCGTTATTTTAGAGAAGAGTTTCTGGTTTCCTGAGTAGAATGTATATACTTTGATACATGGAAAGAGTGTTCTGGAGGTATTGTTAGGTCCATTTGGTGTGTGATTTCATTTAATTCTGATATTTTTCTCTTGCTCTTTTTTCTGGATGACCTGTGTTCTGGAGAAAGTAGAATACTGTAAATCACTAATTATTTTGTATTAATCTGTAGTAAGTAAAAAGAACATGAAAATAAACAGAACATGGCAGTGGTATATGTGATAGCAGGATGCAGGAGATAGGTGATATGCACAGGAAAATGGGAGAAACAGGGAGTGGATTAACTTGAGATGGGACAGGTGGATAATACAAAATGAGGTGGAAGATGTAGGAATAAGTAACAAGTTTTTGAATAAAGTCTTTGAAAAAGCCTTAAGGAGTTGTTTTACTTTACATTTACATAACATTTTATCACACACACATACACACACACAAATTCAGAGAGAGAGACAGACAGAGATAGGGAGACAGAGAGAGAGAGAAAGTGTGTGTGTGTGTGTGTGTGTGTGTGTGTGTGTGAGAGAGAGAGAGAGAGAGAGAGAGAGAGAGAGAAAGAGAGAGAGCATTGACACTGAGATAATAAGGTTCCCCAAGAGCCATAGGATAAATAAAAACAAAATCCTAACACTAGGCATGGGAAACCTCCTTTAGATGTGTGAATCAGGAGATTCCAAGAGTCTCTCAAAGCATTATAGACTATTAATGTTTGTGGAGCCAGTGATCTGTAGAGCTGACAGAAGGAGGCCTGGATCAAGAGGTGACTGACACATGTACAAACCCTGGAATTCTCATCCTCAGATTAGCAGGAATAGGATCACTCCCCCCATGCCTAATTGTCCAAGTACATGTAACTCCATGGTACCAATTTGCCCAACATAGGCGATCATATAACTAAATAGTCAGGATAAGCTTCCTTTTACCTGACAAGGTCATGTTCAGCACCAACTGGAATTCCTCCTAATGCTAATGAGGCATCTTCAGTACACTGGCCCCAGCCTATGATATACACTCAATCTGACAGCTTTTACCCACCCTCCAAAGGTTTACATAGCTTTGATCTCCCTTAAATGAGCTGCCTCACTGAAGCTGCCTCTCTAGAGTCTCTTTTAACACTCTCACTGCAGCCTGTGGTCTCTTTTGCTCTTGCCATCCACCTTGCTTCCCATCTCAAGATCTACTGATTATGATTAGTTGTAGGCTGATCAGGACACTATGGTAGATAGTCAGAGCCTGAATAGCAGATGTTGTCTTTGGTTGCCTCCCAGGATCTGAAGCTAAGTCCCCATTGCTGAAGATACTACAGATTTTAACATAAGACTGGAAGAACTCAAGCCAGTTCTGACCCAAGAGCCTCTACTCTGAGTAGTTTTCACACTACCATAAGGTGAAATGCAAGCTGTAAAGACAGGAAAGCAGTCAATCCTACCTAGGTAAAAGGCCAGTGAACCACAAAAATGGCAAGTACTCTCCAAAGGTAAAAAGTGATACTTATATCTTGGTGGTCACCAACAACTGTCTAATTGCACTCAAGGTCTGCTCTACAGGAGGAAAATGCCAAGTGGCAACCTAGCCAACTGTGAGTTTTCAGGACATGGGACTTGGGGAACATGCTCCTACTGCTCTCTGAAACCAGCTCAAGTCCAAACTCTACTCCGTATACTTATCCTTCTATCCACGGATAAGTAGAGCTCTCCCCTTTATTAAAGAAGCTTCATATTGCAGCAGACAGAGACCATACTACAAAGCCATAGCTAGTCAAAATGCAGGTAACCACTGCCTGTAGAATGCACAGCCACATGTGATACATCTACAACACTATCCTTATATATATCCTTATATATATCTGTAGGGCCTTCTCAGAAGTGGGGGCAGAAGTGTTGTAAGAGCCTTAGGACTAGCAAGTCTGCTGTAAGACTGTGTCTTCTGGATATCACAGGGAAGCCACATCCATGAAATCTCAACAATATGGCTGCTCAAATAAGACCTGAACAATGATAACATCTGCTGACATGCCAACATGGATGGAGTAGTCTCACATGGCTCCAGCTCCAAATAAAGAGCTGTGGGCAATTAACAGCAGCTGAGAGAGGTAGAATTAGTCTTCTCCAGGAGGAAACCTTTTATTGGTTATCTAATACCCAATAGCCATCTCTAATAGAATAACAAAAGATCAGAAAATAAGCAACAATAAATGGTCGTATCAGGCTACATTTATATATTCATTCTAGTATGTATAACAAGAGTACTTTTAAAAAGAGACTGTGTAGTTGATAGTAGGAGGCAAAGATGTAGTTGAAGTGAGGAGGAGGGAATGATATAGATATATTTTAATTAAAAAGCAATTCAGAATGAGACAGGGAGAAAGCAAGAAAGTTAGCTGTGTGCTGGAATTCCATTTATCCCTTCTCCTAATTGGCTAAGAAATGAGCAAGCAACTTTACATGTCTGTCATCACATCTTCCGCACCATGATAACTCAATAGTTAACCAAATTAAAACTTGTCCTAATTTTGCCAGGAATTTGGTTACAAAAGGAAAATAGTGACTAAAGCACAGATCCATCTGACCCTTGTAGGACCCCATCTTACATTGTCATGTAATTTGTCTTCTAATGTAATTGTCATCTTATGTGTCTGTCTTAGATAATATTCTAGTGCTATGCATAGCCAAGGCAACTCTAGTAAAAGAAAGCATTTTTTGATGGCTCACTTACAGTTTCAGGGGTTTAGGACATTATCATCATGGTGGATAGTATGGCAATATGCAGTCAGACACAGGAGCATTAGTAGACTGCTACATTCTCATCTGTAGGCATAGAGGCAGGTATAGGACTGGGCTAGCATGGGCTTTTGAAATGTCAAAGTCCATCTTCTAGAAGACTACACCACCTAATCCTCTTCAAATAGTGCCACTCTCCAGTGACTAATCATTTGAGCATATGAGCATATGAGGACCATTCTTATTGAAACCACCATACATTCTATTACTAAACAAGGTTGCAGATTTAGGAGATTGAGGCTTCAATTCAGGAATGAAGCAAATCAATCTATAAGAGGGCCATGGTTTTTTCTAAGGGTACTTATGTAGGTTTGACCTTGGGATGAAAAGGAAGAGGGATAATTTAGCTTATCTTGGAAGGATAGAACTGGTTTTTAGTGTGGGGAATTAGCATGATTGCTTTAGGGGTTGGAGTTCTTTTTTCCTTGAGGCAATATCTAAATAATATTGAAAAAAAAAAAACAAAAAAAAAACCCAAAAAACCCTGCTTCCAGAAAGCTTGTGTTTTTCAAAATTGATAAAAGTAATTCACCATGTTCTTAAGACCCTGAATCAAATGTCAGAGTAGCACACATGTTTCATGACCAATGAGATGATAGTTTAGCTTTTTAATGAGATAATAAAAAGTAGTTACACAAGCTAAAGTATGAAGAAATACAATATGGATCATCAGAGATAAGTTGTGCCCATATATGTATCTTCATTAAATGTTGGTATTATATTGCAATTAAGTAATAGAATCATTCTTTGGGTGTTTTGATGAGTACCCTTGGTTGTAATCCACAGGATCTCCAGGCTCTGAGACAACTTTTCTAGGAAAGGAGAAGCTGAGGTAGGCCCAGTGGACTCTCCATGATCCAGGGTAGCCAAGAGCTGCCAAGAGCTGGGATGCTAAGGCAGGAATCAGTGGGTGGGTTAGACAGCACCAAAATAGACGCAGAGGGAGGTGGAGGGAAAGGGTGTTATGGAGGAGAAACTGGGAAGGGGGATAACATTTGAAATGTAAATAAATTTGAAAAAAACAAGAACAAAAGAACATTAGACAAATGACAAATGTATGCAACTCTGGGGTTGGACAACCTACCAAAGAGAGCGGGAGCTAAAGATGCAAACATCACCAACAGAATACAAGAGACAGAAAAGAGAATTTTAGGCATAGGAGATATCATAGAAGATATTGACAAGTCAGTAAAAAACCTGTAACCCAAAACATCCAGCAAATCCAGAACAAAATGAAAAGATCAAATAATAGAATAATAGAAGAAGGTGAGGATTGCCAGTTGAATGGCCCAGAAAACATATTCAACAAAATCATAGACTTTTGAGCTTCTGCTCAAACACCATCCTTGTTCTGTGCAAGGCTTTACCACACCTTTCTTCACTGCCCACCTTGCTTGTATACTTTTTTTCCATCTTGAATGTCTCTCTCACTGTGTTCCTATCATTGAGTCTGTTAGTCCACTGCTGCCCCAACTACCTCCTTTCTCTTTCCCTACCCATTCTTGCTTACTGGAAGACCATGGAGACTTCTCCCTCTGCCCTCTCCCAGTTCTTCCTCAGTGCACAGCATCAGTCAGCTTTCCATCAAGGTAAGGGCAGAGAAGATGGAGAAGCAGATTTGTTTCCATTTCCTATTCTCTTCAACAAAAGTTTGTCCTGTGTTTAACCATAGCTCCAAGTCATGCTTTCATTTCCCCATATGTTTATAGATACATACGAACAGACAATCATCATTGGCTACTATCTCTAAATGATGCAGAGGGATTTGCATCAGTATGCTCAACATAAACCCACATTTCAAAAGGCTTTCAAAGCAGTATAATGAGGCTGATAGAAAGTTCAAACTTGGAGTAAAATTAAACATAGCTTCCCTGCTGCCTGCTTCTGTTTTCTTGTACTTTGATTACAGATATTTGTCTTCCAAGTACAATATCTTTGCAAGACTCTAAGTAACTAGTTTGAATTTACAGGTTTTAGCACAACACTGCATGTAACACAGTGTCCTTTTACTATTTGTTCTCTCGTATATTATTATATCCTGACCACAGTTGCCCTTCCTTCCTCTCCTTCCTGTCCCCCCTTTATCTCAGTCCTGCTCATCTACTCCTCCTTCATTTCCCTTCAGAAAAAGGCAAGCCTCTCAGGGATATCAAACAAACATTGCATATCAAGTTGCACCAAGACCAGGCACCTTCCCTCATATCAAGACTGGAACTACACAACCCAGTAGGAGGGAAAGGGTCCTAAAAGGAGGCAAGAGAGAGAGAGAGAGAGAGAGAGAGAGAGAGAGAGAGAGAGAGAGAGAGAGAGAGAGAGAGAGAGACATCCCCCTCTCCTGCTCTTAGGAGTACCACAAGAAGACCAAACTACACACAACCATAACATATGCAGAATTGCCTAGGTCAGATCCATGTGGGCTCCCTGGTTGTCAGTTCAGTCTCTGTGAGCTTCTATGAGCCCACATTAGTTGATTCTGTGAGTTTTCTTATAATACAGTGTTCTTAGCAAGTACTTATTAATAGACTGAAGGAATATGTATAGGGGGTTGATCTGCTACTGCTATGTATTCAAATGATAAATACTGACCCCAAGATCTGGCTACTACCCCACTGTGTTCCCCAAAGACTTGTGGGAAATTTTCTGGGTTGTTGATGCTCCAGCAGTCTGGCATCCTGGAGAGGCATCTGAGTCCAGCATCTGCTGCTGGTCCATCAGGACTAAGGGAGACCTCCTGTTCTCTTTGTCTTCTTCTCCTCCTCCTTCCCCTTCTTTTTCCTCTTCCTCCTCTACTTCTCCTCCTCCACCCTCTGCTTGTTCTCTTTCACATCCTCCTCCTCTTCCTCATCTTCCTTCACCTCCTCTTCTTCCTCTGCCTTTTCTTTCTCTCTCTGTCTTTATATCTCTATCTTCCTCTCTCTCCTGTTTTCTCCATGTGGTTCCTAAGATTGACCCCCCCTCCCATAGCCCAGTAACTCAAACTCCACCGCTCTCTATTCCCCCCTGTAATTGGTTGTTGCCAGTTTTATTTAACCAATAGTTTTAAATTGAGGAACAAGCAACCAGGTCTTGGAGTACAGAACTTAGCATTTGAGCTGCACCTGAACTACCCGCCACAATATGCATTATTATCACTTAGGTATTTTGTGTTTAAATTAAACTATGAAATGGGAAGCTAAGGTGCTATGAGAACTCAGAAAACCTGCTGAGAAGAGGTCTGTGTTGCTGAGCATTAGCGATCCTCTCTTAGGAATGTGAAGGCCCTGAGCAAGCAGAAATGCATCGAAAAGAACAGATGCTACCCAAAGTAGAATGAGGGGCAAACATGATTATTGCCAGGACATCATCAGCAATGAGAGAAAGCAGATTCCGATCAGACTCCTTAGTGCCTGCATGTTCTGGGTCAGTGGTACAGCATGATGCCCTGGGCTCAAATTTCTAGAAAGAAGAACAGAAAGAAAGGAAAAAGGGGGAAAGAAGAATGAGGAGAGATGAAAGAAGGGAGGATAGGGGAGGAAGAGTAGTGTTGATACAGCTAGGTTGGTTTTTCAGTTTTGGAAAAGCATTTAAGTACTCTATGATTAAAAACAAAATCATACTGTGTGAGGGTAAAGAGACCTGTGTTGGAGCTAAGCAGTACCCCAACTAGCTATTTTTAATTTTAATTCTTTAGTCACACTAGCGTATATCTCAATGGGCTCCATGTGATATTCAGCACATGATACAAAATGTGCCTCTCACATTCAGCCTCTCTTTATCTGGACCCTCCCATCATCATCAGTCTCAGTAGTGTCTTCTCTACTTTTTCTTTCATACATTACTCTATTCAGTTCTAAAACGGCAGTCAGACACTCTATAGGGGTCCAGAAATTATCCTTCAAAGGCACATGGATTCATCATTTTGGGAAGTCCTTGACCAAGAACCACATTAAAAACAATTAAAATATTCTGAGTTGGAGACCCAGCTCAGAGGGTGAATTGCAGATGTTTCCTACCACCTTGGGAGTTACAGTGTCTGGAGTCTGAGTTGAATCTGTAGAGCTCTGTGGTGAAAGGAAAGAAGTCTCTGGAGTCGGAGCTACAGGTTTATTTTGAGATTCTCTCAACCCTTGCTTCTTGTGACTGACACACCGAGTTATCATCTGACCTCCACGTGTGTATCATAATATTCATTCACATACCTACAATAAATAAATAAATAAATAAATAAATAAATAAATAAATAAATAAATCAGGAGTTCCAGGCCAGTCAAAGCTCATGATGAGACCCTGTCTCAGAAAAATAAAATGAAAGGAAATGAAAAATTTAAAAAGAAACTATTCAGGGTTTGGCGCCCTGTGGGGGAAAAAAAAGGATAATTACGGAAAATGTTGACAGGAGATTATTTTTCTTTAAATTTCCTAATCAAACAAGTCTGGGAATGCTCTGCATGAAATTCCTGAGATGCTGTTATTGAGATCTCAGTCAGTAATTACTGGGTCAGCCTCCATTTCAGAGAAGTAGATTCCCTCTGACATTTTTTGAATTTTTCAGATATTGAAGGCAAGTTCTTTTTGTTTTGTTTTGTTTATTTGTTTATTTTTTGGCTGGTAATGGTTGACTGCTCCGGGAAGCCATTCACAAACTCAGATTCATTCTTTGTGCTAATAGCTAGTTCTCTGGGAAACTGCTATGTTGGAAGAGCACTACACCACGGAGGGCATATCAGCTACAGAGCAGTTGGTCTCCAAGTGTGATCTAGGATCAGTACAGTATCACACAACAACCGATGAAATGCACAACTGCAGATTTCTTCCAGACCTGAGTGGGGAATGGAACAGGTCCCAGGAGTCAGTTGGTTTCCAGTGAGTAATTCACTGGTAATTCCAGGTAATTCAGGGTTCCCTTGTTTTGACAATGATCACCAATGGAGACAACCCTCCCACCACCTGGGTGTGAGCGACCCTGGGTGTGAGCAGCATCGTTTCGCCCGCAGGGGGCGCTGTGCTTGCCGCGGGCGAGGGGCGGGGTCTGAGGAGCGGGTTGTCCTCCGCAGCAGGAATCATGATCCACTTGGGACTGGGAGTCAGAGCAGAAGAGCTTCTAACCATCAGTTCCCACGGAGAAGGTGGTGAGTTCCTGGTCTCCTTCGCAGGCAC